>OW804094.1:2548980-3148980 GCA_942159475.1 Sthenelais limicola | reverse complement strand
TCTGATTTTCATGGGTGGCTTAATGGGGTTTCTCATTGTTTTGCACTCCTGACATTTCTTGCATGTAGCGATGAAATCTGTTGTATCCCTGATCATTGCTGGCCAGTAGAATCTGGCCCTGAGTACGCTCAGAGTCTTTACCACCCCGAGATGCGCTCCCGCCACGTTGTCATGCACTGACGCTAATACTGATTCAACTAGTGAATTCGGTACCACTACTTGGTAGTATTCATGTGCTTCCAACGCCTTTGTTTTTGGGGGTAGCCTGCATAGCACCCCTTTGCTGTAAAAGTGATGATCGTGCGTGTTTAGAATCACCCTTGCTACTGCGTTGTCCGATGGCAGTCTCTCGTGTTGTATATAATCTGCCATTGCCGTGCAAAATTTGTCACCCTCTTGGTGGATCATCAACTGCTCTCTATTTAGTGGGATGCCTAGGCTTTTCGCCACTTCCCTGACCGTAGAGTCAGATAAGCCTGGGACGTGCGCTCCGATTTTCTCCCTTTTATCTTTCGCCAATTGTTTAGAATAAGTTCTTGTGACGATATCCGGGCCTGCGCGCTTTCCTCTTGAACTCACTACCCCTGAGTTTATCCCTTTGTCTTTTGTCTTCATTGATCTTGTTTCGACTGCAGTACACTGCAGCACCTGCTTTGTCGCGTTGTTATCTAGTATTCTGTTTTTCTTGAGGATGGGCCTGGATTTGTACATTATTATTGGATATCTTTCTACTGGCTCATCCTCGTCAAATACTTTCAGTCCCTGAATGGCGCTGAACGTGACCTTCTTCTTAACATCTTTTGGTAGCTCATTGTTCGCTACCTCTTGTCCATAAGACCTGCGCGACAATGCATCTGGGACGTGGTTATATTTTCCCCGCAAATGCACTATTTTGAAACTGAATTGGTTGAAAAATTCCAGCCACCTAGCCATCCTTCCAGTTAGGTCCTTCTTCGAATTTAATGCGGTCAGCGCTGCGTGGTCTGTCATTATTGTGAAGTGTCTCGCGACTATGTAATGCTTGAATTTCTCCAGACAAAACTTCACCGCGAGCAGCTCCCTTTCGCAGACGCTATAGCGCCGTTCTGCCGGATGCATGGATCTTCCTGCAAATGCTATTGGACGCAAATTCCCGTCGGTATTTGCCTGAGCAATTAGCCCGCCGACGGCGCTGTCACTCGCATCCGTACTAATTACAAAAGGCTTCGAATGGTCCGGGTATACGAGAACTGCATCCCTTAAGATTGACTTTTTTATTGTGTCAAACGCTACTTGACAGTCCTCTTCCCATTTGAACTTGATCTTTGGTTTTGTGAGCCTATACAATGGCTGCATGATGTGGCTAAAATTTGGGATGAAAGCTTTGTAATATGTCGCCAGCCCATTGAACGCCCGCATTCCCCTTATATTCTTGGGTCTTGGGTATGAGCTAATTGCTTCTAATTTTGCTGGGTCCGGCCGAATGCCTTCCTTGCTTACAATGAAGCCCAGGAATGGGATCGACTCCAACCCAAATTCACATTTCTCCTTCTTGAACTTTAGGTTTGCTTCCCTAAAGGCATCAAAGATGTCTTGCAGATCCTCCAGATGCTTCTCCCACATGGGTGAGCCACAAATTACATCATCTATATACCCAAAGGCGTTGGGTATCGTCGCTAGGACTGTCTCAATTAAGGCATGGAAAGCCTGTGGGCTTGTTTTTAGTCCCATGGGCATGACCCTGTGCTGGAAGCGACCAAAGGGCGTGTTGAACGCCGTCAGTTTCTTGTCATGATCCCTTATGGGGACCTGATGAAATCCAGAACAAAGGTCCACCTTACTGAAAAATTGGGCCTTTAGTTGGCCCAAAGACTCCAAGATCTCGTCCGTTCTAGGGAAATTTCTAGCTTGCGGAGAAATATTCTTATTCAGATGTCTAAAATCTAGGACAATTCTAAAAGATTTATTGCCCTGTGGGTCCTTTCCTGGTTTCTGAACTAAAAAGGCTGGTGAAGACCACTCCCCCACATCTTCACATCTTTCGATAACTCCCTGTTTCAGCTGAGTGTCCAAGATTTTTCCCATATGGTTTTTTAGATCTGGGTTCATTCTATATGGAAGGCTTGTGATGGGGGTGTACCCCTTTACTAAGTCTATTCTATGTTCGTACTTGGCTGTACGGCCTAACATTCCTCCGGGGGTTGCGAAGGTATCATTGTTTCTTTCAATTAGTCTAGTTATCTCACCTACCTGTTTCTTGGTCAGATTGTTGCCTATCTTACAGTCAGGGGGTGACTGGGGCACATCTGTACTTTGTGTCTCTGCTTGTTCAGCAAATATCGGCACGCTTACCGGCGCGCCTAATGGGTTTCTGTAGTGGGGTAAAATCTTTTTCATTTTCTATACTATACACCGCGACGATGGAGCCTTTTTGTACTACTTTAGCCACCCGGGCGGCATTGAACAAACACAGATTAATTCTTTGCCTTCCACTAAAAGGCTTAACCAAGGCTCTCTTTACCACGAATGACACTGGGATTTGTCTTTTTACATTTTCCGTTACCCCAACTGTGCCCGTTAGGTCCTTTGGGGTTATGATCGTCGCTGTCGCCAGTGTCTCGGACAAGGGGGGGAGGACAATACGCTTGTTAGCTTTTACAGCATATAGCTTCTGTACATCAATTCCGAAATCAAGTATACCCTTGTACTTTCTCACGAAGTTTACTCCCAGAATCATGGCCCTACGTAACGTTGGCATCACCAGAAAAGCATGGTGGAAAGTTTTCCCCGCAATTTTTATCGTGAGATTGGCCATCCTTGAACAATTTGTCCCCTTGCCGTCCGCTACTACTATTCGGACGTTACAGTTTTTCATTTTTATTGCTTTCAACACCCTTTTTAACCTGTGTAGGAACGCTGTATTAATTATCGACATTGATGCCCCTGAATCTACTAAAACTGGGAGGGTTATGTCTGCTACCTTTATCTGCACACACCCATCGTGCATCTCAACTGTAATTGGTTTCTCAACCTTACCTTCCTCCTCACTGCTCTGAGTGAGGGTCAGTTTCCCTGTTAGTTCACTTGCTTCTACTGCTATGTTCTTGGATACGTCATGAGGGTCCCCCTTTGCCTCATGACCGTCTAGTTTTCCTGGTCCTCATCGTCCACTGACGTGTGTGGTGTGGGCGGCCTGCCCTTCGGGTCTCTCCCGCGTGGTGATTGGTACCGCCGGTCTCGACTCCCGGACCTCGAGAAGCGGCCGCTACGGCGGTCGTTGCCCCTGGAGCGGTCAGTGCTCCTGCTGTCGCGCCGGTCTCTGCTCCTGGCCGTGGCCTTGCGCCCATCCCAGGTTTTATCTGCCCCTATGATAGGTATAAATTCGTTGTGTTCAGGGGAGTATACAAACTGTGTGCTGTATGTCGGCTTCCTGCCCTGTTGGGCATACAGTCCCGGCGGGGTATCCTCTGTTTTTGGTTTATCGTAATATCCTGGTCTGTCTCCTTTTTGCACATAATCATAATTGGAATCAGCCTTGTCATTATTCCAACCCCTGGGGTAATTGTATGTGGAATCGGCTCTGTCGCGACTCCTTCCCCTGGAATTACCACGAAATTCTTGCCTATGCCTCTGATATTTACCCGCTGGGGATGTATTTCCGGACTCATAATGTCTGTCTTTGTTGTCCCTGTAGTAATAATTGTCCCTGTTGTTGGAGTTGGATCTCCTGTTGTAAGATCCCGACCTCCAGGCGTTATCTGGCCTCCTGTATGAATCTCTGTAGTGGGGCTGGTCCCTTCTTCTGAAATCAGACCTCCCTCTCTCGTAATTCCTGTCTTGACCATTGTCTCTACCGTAATAGCCCTTCTCTTGATATTGGGGTCTATTATCTGGGGATTGGCGCCGCCAAGGTGAACCTGCTCTCTCGTTTGGTGGGGGTCCACTTGCTTCTTCTACTGGTACCGTGTGACTACTTGTTTGCTCTCTTTTCCTAGCTGCTCTATCCCTCAGGAGGACCGACTCGTGCCGCGCTGCACATCGGGAGGCATCCTCAACTGACCTCGGGAATTCTGTTGCTACCACGGTCCTCAGATCCTCGTTCAGATTAGTCAAGTAGAACTTCAGCTGCATGTCGCTCGACGCTCCTGACGCGGCCAGTAAGACCAACATGTCTTTATCATAATCCGCCACTAGTTCTTCTACTCCTTGCTTTCTATTGGCGTAGTCCTGCATAAGCTCCGCCATGTCCATATTCCTGAATTTGATGAGGAACTCATCCTCGAAATTCCTAAAGTCATTGTCTGCCGTTCTTCTCGTGTACACATCGTGGAATGCTTTTGCCCTACCATCCAGATAATTTCCTATTCCATCCAGTAACATATCGGGTGTCGCTTTCAGTCTCTCAGTGAAACGCCTATATTCTTCGATGAAATTGGCCGCTGATCGCATCGCGGTGGGTGCCGAGAACACCTTTGGCACCGGAGCCAGGTGATTTATCAGGGTTGTGTTCGGTGAACCTCCTCCCTGTTTACTCCCAGCCCTCTCTATTACCGCCGTCAATTGGTTTGCTGTGTCTATTCTGACATTCTTCAGCTCCTCAGTTGCGTCCCGCCTCAGTTCATCCGACCTTTGTCTTAAATCCCTGAAAGCCATTAGATTATTGGCGGTGAGGTTGTTCATTGCGTCTACCAACCCCTCCATGGTTGGCGCCTCTGTCTGCACATGTAGAGGCTGTTGGTGCTGCTGTTGTTGCAGGTGCTGTGCTAACAGCCGTTGCTGTTGCACTTGTTGATGCTGACTTTGTTGTTGCTGGAGCAGTATTTGTTGCTGCTGCTGCTGGCACTGTTGTTGCTGCTGCTGCTGTTGCTGCTGTTGCTGTGCCAACCCTAGCCGCCGCTGAATGTCCATCTGTTGGCGTTGTTGCTGTTCGCTAGGCTGTTGCAGCTGCTGTTGTTGTTGCTGATCGAACTGCTGTTGGTGTACCTGGTGGTTTGGGCGCCCTGCATGATCCATCCGCGTATTTAACATTGCAGCGTTTCCCTGCATGAGTTCTCGGAAACCTGTGCCTGTGAATGCTCCTTGTATCCCATCCACGTCTAGGCTTGAATTGCTTGAATCTACCGGGGATGGTATAGGATATATGGGTGTGGGAACCCTTTCAGTGCTCCATGCCCTCTGCTGTTGCATTGGAGAGCTGTGTCTCAGTTGTTGGTGCCGCACTAGATCCTCTCTCTGCTGCGGTTCTAGTTGCTGGTATACTTGTTGTATATATGGAGACTGCCGCGCTTGAAAAGCCGCCTTCTGTTGCAATTTTTCCGCTTTCTCCCCTTGATCTTTCCGCTGTTGATCCAGCTCTCTCTCCTTCTTATCCAGTTCTTGTTGTCTTTTCTGCTGGAGGGCTTCTTGCTGGGTGAGAAACCATTCCTGTTGTTTCATGCTTCTCGCCCGTATATCTTGCAGCACCACACTCTGGTCGTGCGTGGGATAATTCGGTGATTTCTGTTTATGTACCTGATTTTTCCCCTCCTGATACCTGTGTTTTCCTCTTGCATCATGGGGTGGCAGTATTTGTCTGCCCGAGTCCATTGTCCTCGGTTGTCTTTGGCGTTTGTTTGGTACTGTTGTCTCTATGTCTTGTGTGCCCGCACCTGGTGCCTCAGCTCCTCCTTTTTCTCTACTTATTAAGTTAGTATATGGTTCCTGTACCAGCCTCCTCGCTGCTACCTGTTCCGTACGGAGAGGCACTTTCTTTCCCAGTTCCTGTCCCCTTCTATCGTCCACTACTAACTCCTGGGTGGGCGGTGGTGGTAACGGCGGTGTTGGCGCCTTGGTAGGGGTGGGCGCGATTGCCGCCTCTACCAGGGGTGGTGGTGGTGGTAAAAATGATGTCCCCAAGTTGTTCTCCCTTTCCCCACTTAACTTCTCAGGTTCTGTTGCGGCAGCTTCCCCCTGGGGTATTATTCGAAGTATCTTGGGTGTCCTTCTAACTATTTTGGTTGGACTGGGAGGTATATTCTTTTCTTCACTCGAATTCTGGCCTCGCTGGTCCTTGGCGGGGTCTGTCTCTAGATCGCCCGGTGTGGGGGGCGCTGATCGGCGTGGGGGAAGTGGAGCCTCCTGCCTCAAGTCCCAGTGCCACGCTGCCAATTCACGCTCCTCCTTCTCGTATTCCAGAATTCTATCGCTCTCCTCTTTCTCTCTCTGGAGTCTATACCTTCTTTCTTGGTTTTCAGCTTCCAGCGCGTCTAATTGGGCCCTCGCCAATCTTTCTAATTCTAGTTGTCTTTTCCTTGCTGCACCATCCAGTTTACTCACTCCCGCTTGAGCAAACCCGAACCAATCGTTTATCTCACCTGCTGCCTGTCGTAGGTCAGGCATGGGGGTATTGGTTTCTCCCGGGTCTGTGCAGCTCACAAAGCTATTTTCTCCACTTAGTGGTTCCTTTGTGATGGTCTGTAACTTTGTTTCCTGTGCCTTCGATGTCGAGGCGTTGTCTTGTCTCCAATACAAGATTGTTTCCTCAGAATCTTCTCCTCTTGTGGGACTCTGTTCCTGTCCGCCTTGCCTCCCTGCACCGGCGGTGGGCCCGGCGGTCGACGTGGGTGTCGGCGGCACCTGTGGCTGTTGGGGCCCGTCCTCTCGCAGCTTATGCTGCCTGCGAGTTGTTACATACGGGAGCAAAAAGTTGTCATTCGCCAATTCTCTCGCCGAGTTTAATAGTCTTTCAAACCTAGATGGCATCCTACGCCAGTGATATCCGTGCACGTTAATATTCCAACTGATCTTTTAGAACTCCACCAGTGATAAGTATGGATCTGTATGAAGATGGGGATGTTGCTTGGTGTGATCCTTAATTTGAGGTACCGATAAGTATGTATCGTGAATATTCCAATGCACACTAATTAATACTCAATTAGCGCTTACATGCTAATTGATAGTCCAAATGTTATGATAGATGATGATCGATATTTACTTAGTGATAATTGATACCCAATTATCACTTGGATGCTAATTAATAAGAATAACTCGGAACTAGTTGGATCTTGTCTTGATCTTACGATCGCCCAACGGTAACTGATCTTTATTTCTGGATACAACATACCTGTCAGGTGTGTACCTGATCTGCGTGCGCAGCCGTGCCCGGCTACTAGCTCTGGCGTCCCATGGGGAGGCCCAGGCGTTACGTAACCTTACGTAACACATGACCTCTGTGAGGCGCTAGCTTGGTGCATAGTTAGGTTGAGAACAATGACCCAACCTCACCTCAAGGATTGATCAGGAATAAAACTGGGCTTACAAAGAATTTTCTCTGTACTTTATCCTTCCCGGAGGAGCCATTTAAAACATAATTTCCACCCTAGGCCTTTGCCTTTGACACAGACATAGTTCTCTCCTCCCCTACCCTTGCTAGAGATATGATTAATATTTACATGGAGAAGTATCCTGTACGGTCATGAATATATTATTATTAAATATCAATAGTATTTAAGCCTGGATGAGGTCCAGAGTCGGTACACAGAAAGTGCAACACTGGCAAATCATCTCACTGGAAAGAACATAGGCAAGAAACGCAACACACATACAAGGATTGAACATAAAAAATAATGAAAATATTAATAAAATATTATAATGAAGAAGGTGGAGACAACTCAACTGAAAACATCTCACATTGATTTTTGTTCAGCAGTTTATTGAACGCAACCCGACGCGTTTCACCTTTAGTTTGGCTTCATCATATTAATAATATATCATGGACAATTTTATTTCAACATATGACGTCTAAAAAGCATCACAGATCGTGTACATGTACTGTTGATATGAGGGATTTTAGACATACAGCCTCCAATAGATGCTTATGATTTGATGCAATAAAGTCAATACATGTGTTAGAAGTAGGAGCAATTTGTGTGGGCTCGTTAATATGTTGAATTAAACCCATAGAATTAAGTTACTAAAGTGCCTTACAGTAACATTTTGCTTATGTAAATCAATAATCCACCCATAATCTTGCTAAGATTACGCCTTTTGTATTGTATAGACAGTGTTTACTTCCAGATATAGCATAACAAAGCACAAAAATAGTGATAATTCTGGAAATGGGTGACCCTTTCTATGGTGGCCTTAGCTTTTCCAAGGGGTCCCTTCTACATTAATTAATTAGTTACGTTACGTTACCCTGTAACGTAACGAGCAGGAGCAGCGAGTTGGAATAAACGATCACTTGAGCTAACCCCGTGTTGTGTCTATGTCATATCTATACATACAATGGGATGTTGTACTACGTATATTATCTAGTATTATTTTCAAACACCCGGTAGGTGGTTGCATTCTTGTTTGTACCATAGCCATGAAATACAGCTGGCAATGAATTAAAGAAATTATCAGACGAGCAATTTGGGATCCTATACCAACTGACAGAAGTCATGCTCATACTCATACTTGCACATACGGGTCAGATTTCCAGAAAATATAGAATTGGCAGCTGTACCCATTTAGGAAATACTGCTAAATTAGGCTGAGAAATGAGAAATACCAGCTGGGTATATCTGAGTATATTTGGTATCACGTTGATTTAAAGTATCTATTTTGCTATGTTAAACTACATTTTGAAGCTCATTTCTGTCTTAAATGTGGGTTATTGGAGAGGAATGGAGTAGGTGAATTGTACATTTTCTGAAAATCTGACCCACTTGCTCATACCCGGTTTAATTCTACAACTCAGTATCTCAGCATCAGTAGAGTTGGTATACTCTGTCTCCCATAGCCAGGGAGGAAGTATGGCCGAGTACAGGGACATCAGTAGAGTTGGTATACATAGTATTCACTGACGTCACGGCGCTCGCCGCGGCTTGCCATAATGTGGGTCAACTTTAGCTGGACATGAGTGCTCCAAGCATCAAAAATGCAGTTTTCACCTCCAAAAGTTTTAGAGAATGTTATATAAAGTATGCTTGTAGGTTATATGGTCATTTTGTAGTGTGTCATGATGGAATAATAAGTATAATTGTCATTAGCAAACATTTGAAACGGGAAATCCTGTCTATCTAGCGTCTCCCGCTATCTATGCTGCCACACATTATGGCTGCCAGTGAGGATAGCCGCTGACTGGGGTGACGTCATGTGAATACTATGTATACTCTGTCTCCCATAGCCAGGGAGGAAGTATGGCCGAGTACAGGGACATCAAAGGATACCGCTCTCTTGGCCACAGAGACCGAGTACACATAGGTCGGCTTCAACAGAAATATCAAGTGTCCCTAGTATAGTAGCGTAAGACTGCAGCAACATGGCTACCATTGGTAAACATGGAGCATGATGAGGCTAGTTAACGGTGGAGCAAAACATATTATCACAAAGTTCCGATCTTCAAAAACACAGAAACAATATATATATACACATATCAGGTATCTTATGGGCTGACCACGTCTAAAGCGGAGATGTGAAGCTCCGACACATCCTTTGAAATATCAAATTTCGAAGCTGCCGTGTCAAGCAACACCGGACGACAGGTCAACCTCAGCAGTTGTGTATAGAGCAGACCTAAAACCAGATCTTCTCATAGGGGGAAGACGCAGAGTGACAGTTAATTCCATCTTTTCTATACTTATTGACGAATATCCAAAGACTTGAAAATTGCATTAAAATGCCCACCCTTGACCCCCACAAATGATATTCATATAATAACTAATACTATGAAACGTAAGTCTAGATTTGACTTTCTCCAAACTTGCCTTTGTCGCTGTAACTAAACTGAGAACAAACAATAATCTACCACAAGCTCCAGCAACTCGCCAATTTGGTGCCCCTATATTACAAATATTTTATCCTAAACTGGACTTTGATAAACATTCATTACATTACCAAGTAGCACTTACTTGGAATCGGCTGCCCATTAGATTACAAAATATTCAAGATATTAAAGTCTTCAAAACTCAAATTAAAAAACATTGTTTGAACATGGTGTAAATTAGGCCTCTTGCTCAGCTCCTTCTCACACTCACTCCCACCTCATGAAATGTTATAAAGTATAATAGAATAGGGCATATTACATATTAACAGCAGTGCCATACAGAGAGCGGTGGAAACGGCCCAAACTAAGTGCTAGACGGGCAACACACAGAAGCCTTATGTATTAACTATAGGCTTCTAACTTTCTCCTTTTTCTCTCAGAATTTGAGTTATTGTATGGTACTGTAAGCTATCCAATATTATTAAATGACATGTTAAGATTGGTCATGCTTAATAAGAGAACATTTTATCTGCTAGATTTTAGTATATGGCAACTTTTGTAAGAGTGTATCAACCAAAACAAGTAAGCGTAGGTGTACGGCCTGCAGTGGCCCAGAGGCCGTGTGCTCCTAACACCCCTGCACGTCCACTGGCAGATGGGGTGGAGGTGCACGGTTTGGCCCGCATAGCTAGGTGAGGCAACTGGACTGGGCATGCGCACAGGAGTAAAAGTTAATCCCGCAGTCACTGGTACGCACTGGCGACGGAGTTTGTAAAGGGGGCTATTGTATTTCTTTCATCTATCATCATTTCTTTCTTCATATGTCCACCTCGTTTGATATATTAGTTACCTCTAAGTATAGTATATCTAATGTAAGTAAGCTAATCTCATCTCTTAAAATTACCTTATCAATATAGACATATGTGCAGATGACCTGTAAAAACACTTGTCAGCAGTGGTTATTTCTGCAAATTTCTCTGTTATGTCTATGAAAATAAAAACTTCAAAAAAAAGATGTATATATATATATTTTCATGTCAAATGAAACATACCACTATTGCGAAATCTTGGCAATAAAATTTGTAAAAAAAAAAATCTACCATACGTAAGTCCTCATAAAGCGTTGTAATTCATCAACAAATTTTTTACTTCTAGCTATGGAAAAGTGATACTCCACGGTTCACAGAAGAATAAATGCTCACACTATGAATTAATATCATATATCAAACAATTCACAAGATGTCAGCATCACGCAGGCATTTGTATTATCCAGATTGATTTAGAATTAGCGAGACCGGAATCCATTTCCTAAAAAATGTTTGTCTTAGCACTAAAACTGCCCTAGTCACACTCAGTACATTTATAGGGTTTTTTGTCCAGTATGTGTTCTCATGTGTCTCTTGAGGGTTCCAGCCTGTGTTGTCCTATAGTCACACTCAGTACACTTATGGGGCTTTTCTCCGGTATGTGTTCTCATGTGTACCCTTAGGTGTCCAGCATGTGCTGCCCTATAGTCACACTCAGTACACTTATGGGGCTTTTCTCCAGTATGTGTCTTCATGTGTTGACTCAGGGTTCCAGCCTGTTCTGCCCTATAGTCACACTCAGTACATTTATAGGGTTTTTCTCCAGTATGAGTTCTCATGTGTTCCCTCAGGGGTCCAGCCTGTGCTGTCCTGTAGTCACACTCAGTACATTTATAGGGTTTTTCTCCAGTATGTGTTCTCATGTGTCTCTTGAGGGTTCCAGCCTGTGTTGTCCTATAGTCACACTCAGTACATTTATGAGGCTTTTCTCCAGTATGTGTTCTCATGTGTATCCTCAGGTGTCCAGCCTGTGCTGTCCTATAGTCACACTCAGTACATTCATGAGGCTTTTCTTCAGTATGTGTTCTCATGTGTACCCTCAGGGTTCCAGCCCATGCTGTCCTATAGTCACACACAGTACATTCATGTGGCTTTTCTCCAGTATGTGTTCTCATGTGTTCCCTCAGGTGTCCAGTATACGCTGTCCTATAGTCACACTCAGTACATTGATGGAGCTTTTCCCCAGTATGTGTACTCATGTGTACCCTCAGGGTTCCAGCCTGTGTTGTCCTATAGTCACACACAGTAGGCCTACATTCATGTGGCTTTTCTCCAGTATGTGTTCTCATGTGTTCCCTCAGGTGTCCAGTATACGCCGTCCCATAGTCACACTCAGTACATTGATGGAGCTTTTCCCCAGTATGAGTTCTCATGTGTCTCCTTAGGGTTCCAGCCCATGCTGTCCTATAGTCACACTCAGTACATTTATGGGGCTTTTCTCCAGTATGTGTTCCCATGTGATCCCTCAGGGTTCCAGCACATGTTGTCCTATAGTCACACTTAGTACATTCATGAGGCTTTTCTCCAGTATGTGTTCTCATGTGTGCCCTCAGGTGTCCCGCACGTGCTGTCCTATAGTCACACACAGTACATTTATAGGGCTTTTCTCCAGTATGTGTTCTCATGTGTTCCCTCAGGGAACAAGCCTGTGTTGCCTTATAGTCACACTCAGTACATTGATGGAGCTTTTCTCCAGTATGTGTCTTCATGTGTCTCTTGAGGGTTCCAGCCCGTGCTGTCCTATAGTCACACTCAGTACATTCATGAGGCTTTTCCCCAGTATGTGTTCTCATGTGTATAAATAGGGATCCAGCCCAGGCTGTCTTATAGTCACACTCAGTACATTCATGAGGCTTTTCTCCAGTATGTGTTCTCATGTGTCTCTTCAGGTTTGCAGCACGTGCTGTCTTATAGTCACACACAGTACATTCATATTTCCTGTCAGCACTGTGTGTCAGCAAATGTTTCTCTAAAGTACTGTTCTCTGTAAACCCTCCAACACACACACTACAGTTGTGTAGTTTCTCCCCTGAATCAATCACATTGTATGTCACCAGTATAGTAGGTTCACTAGTCACACTTGTAGCATTTGCTGCTCGTCCTGTCTCCCCCACTCTGTGATGCAGCATACCTTCTGACATCAGTAGAGAAGGTACACAAGTCACACCTGTAGCATTTGCTGCCTGTCCTGTCTCCCCTGTATGAGGCACACTGTGATGTATCATATAGTTTCTTTCCGTACAGGGGGTACACTTGTAACATTTGCTGCCGGTCCTGTCTCCATGAGTATGTTTATGTGCTTAGATGATAAAGGGTAAATGGGTCACACTTCCACTTCTCAGACTCCTGCAAATATAGAGAAAGGTTATGAGTTAACATGAAAATGAAGATTACAATTTCCTGAGTATTTGTAATTGATAGATTATATTATTATTCCCTGCGCTAATAAAAATAAAGATTACAATTCAGATTTGAGCCAATTTGAGCATCACGCCAGCTAGTGTTTTAATATGATGTTCATCCTGCTGAGAAAATATAATCTGCTCTATGGCCCAATGCGCAGAACCAGGGATGCAAGTTGGGGTGTTCAAAATTGATGGAATAGTTTCTGAGATAAAAATATGCTTCACAAAGTGCTTACAACTGAAAGGATTCAGCATGATATAGACATATACATCTATTCAAAATGAATGTTAGCTTAATAACTGAATAGAACTAGCTAGACAAGTTAATAACTGAATAGAACTAGCTAGACAAGTTGATTGGCGGCACTGAGAAGCTGCTGCCACTCACAGACTCACTACTGTGTGCCAGGCCATCTGCCTCTGCTCCCGGTAGTGGTGTATGTTGAATGCACTACTAGTGTTGTACACTTTGCCCTCTGCTAAAAGGAACTCCTGATGCTATCACTCTACAGAGGTAGGAGTAGTACATTTCACTACAGTGGAACCCCAGTAATGAGATCAACCTTGGTTTTGAATTAACCTAGCCAAGGGCAGGTTGATATTTTGGACCTTGAAGTAATAGGGGATTTCCATGTGCCACTGCACATGTCTGATACAGTGCATCCTGGGATGGACTGTGAGGAAATCTGACATACAAATATTTGGCAACAATTTCATTGAAAATTGCAAGAATGTTTTCACCAATATTATAGTTTTAATAAATGATCTATGAAAACCGAAAGCATGATGGAAAAGATCGGGACTTGTGTCATGGAAAAACATATGATACATGGGTATTGACATTAGAGTGTTGATAAATAGTCCATGCTGAACATGGCATATTTTCTATAGATTTTAGACTGTACATACGATTAGTCCCATAATTCCATGTGAATCAAGATTCAAAATGGCGGCTATGCAAATCCCCTATCGAGGGATTATTTAAAGTTGTTGTAATGGAATTAAATTGACAAAACGTCATTCCTGTGGTTAAAAAAGTTGATCAGTCATAAGGTTTAGCCCTCGAAAATATTTAAATGAAATAGAGCAGATTGCACACACATAGATACTGTAGTGATTTCCGCCTAGTAATACTAGTTCACTTACCAAGTTCGAATCTTATCAATCTCAATGAAGGGGAAGTAAAACCAGTAACATAGTGCTTTAGTATCTCAGGCTTTATTCCACCACACAGACCCATTCCAGGAGTTAATCTCAGACCCAGCTTAGGTCCAAACGACTCAGCAAGAGTGAGTGAGTGAGTGAGTGAGTGAGTGAGTAATGGTTGCTTAATGCTATGACAACATCCATGTGGAGTCATATTCATGGCAATTCAGCAAAAGTGAGCAATCACTCAAGACAAGAGTAACAAGGTACAACAGATTCAGGAAGGAGGCAACTTTGGTACACAGTCAATGAAGGTGTTTCAGGTAAAGAAGGTCTAGTGTAATAACAGGTTATGGTACATAAAAGGAATCTCGCCGGAACATCCGGAAAAACCAACACACTAATTGTGGTATAAAGTACAGTTAGATAAGAGTAACCTGTAATATAGGAATCAATGAATATGACCCATGTAAGTTTTGGCGGGAATCCGAAAGGCCTGTTTTCACCAGCATAGCAAAGGCACATGCAGCCAATTCTAGCAGTACTGGTCCAGATATGGTCAGTTGGTAAACAAACACTCAAGCCCCAATCAACGCTTGATTGGTATATCCATATTCACTACAATACTATATTTAATAACCAGATGAAATAGAAAGTTCACAAACCTGTTTCCCATGTAGAAAACTGTTAACACTTGTACACTAAATGGAAATAAAGTTTCTTATACATAAGAAATATTTCTTAGAATCAATTTTAATTTATACCGCCTCAAATCAGTTTGTAATACTAAAATACCAGGCTTGCAGAACGTGGTACCTATTGTTTTTACTTATATCTCAACTTTGATTGTTTACATTTACAATTGCCAGACCTATAGGTTGCTTGACCACTAGCGACCACCCCACCCTCTGAGAAGAGGCGGATTGCCACGGAACTAAAAATTGAAGTCGTCGCATGATATCCCGGTCATTTCCCAGTAATACCTATGCCATATACCTCGACCAGTTATCACACTTAAACACTACGTATGGCATATTGGTTGGTATCAATCAAAACCTATAATCATATGTTACATTTTCGATTGGAGGAATACATACATTTATGGTACACAAACATCAGGATCAGCACTTCTTTTGGTCCTATGGCTATGAACCATTCAAAGTTGAGTGCTGTTTACCTCCACACACAACACCCTTCACTCACTCACATAGCTTCACACACATACAAGCCACTGCCACCATTTAGGTAGGAGGGGTAGAGACAGGGTGGGTGGATGGGCGTCAGGACAATCCTTTATTTTTAAATATAAAAACAATCTAAAAGCGTTCAGATCTGGTGAAATATAACCAATTTACTTCCCACAAATAAATGTGTTGCTGCGGTAATTTTCTGGACCAACAGCGCCCTGACCTGCCCTCTGTAGGAGGCGGATAGCATGAGAACGAAATATTTGCTCTGGCATGTGAACTACACGGTCGATCCCATATCTACCCAGCCTGTATGTATTGAGGTGTTTTGGTGGTTACATACTATATTTTCACACGTATAATTAGCTGATATGGAAAGTTACAACAGTTTCAAGCTGGTTTGGTCCAAGGAATATATACAGTCCTGGTAAAATAACTCAAAGTTTTCGAATTTCCGATGGTGGGTAGTGCTGGGTACCTTTTTGTTAATACACGCCATGTTTACATAGCTTCACACACTCCACATGCTGGCCTCCTGCTGCCTCCCGCTGCCAACCACTACTAGTGTGTGGCTGAGGCCAGACTACACAGGGAGGAGGGAGGGAGAGCAGGGCGGGTGGTGGGCAGTGTCAAGACTACAAAGGGAGGAGGGAGGGAGAGCAGGGCAGGTGGTGGGCAGTGTCATTGAAAGGGAGAAAAACAACAACTATAAGAACAAAAACAGAAAATAAAATATTCTCTAGGCCTACCTAGCGGGCTCATTTCGGGACTTATAGGTCCCTGATCGCAAAGGAACAATTGACCTCTCGCCCAGAACCGCTATGCTCAGCCTCCTACCCCTGCTTAGGTGCTAAGCCCCGTAGTTGGACAAACAAGAGGAGGTCGCACCCAAATTTCTAGCGCTTACGGTATGATATATATATAAGCAAAGACACCAACATTAGTGAAAACAGAATCCTTAGATTCACGAGCTTTATATTCTTTCTTACCAATTCTTACCAATTATTATGAAATTTAATCTTCAGTTATGCATTCCTTATCAACATCTCCCATTGATGTTTCCATAGGGCCACATAACAACTGAACACCAAGAATATAGACGGACAACAAACATATTGAACCATCAGGTAGAAATAGTGACTTTTGAAGTATTATACATTCACATTGGTCTATTCTGTTGCAAATCATCACTTTTTCAACACATTTATTATAAATCTTCATAGGCTACCCCTAAATTAGACAAAATAGCTGCAACCCTGTTGCACCCGCTTGCCGTCTCAAAGAATGTCAGTATATCTATAAGAAAGCTTAAGAACTCTTGTCGTTTGTCAATTAATTTTTGGTGATAAGGAAGGCTTTTTTGCTCAGGACTACTATGTCTATTTGTGAGGCTAAGAAAGTGCTTTTGTCACATACTGCACTGCCCCTGTTGTGTGTCCATCTAAGAAAAGGGCATGTCGATTTGTGAAGACGTAAAGCTGTAATTGTAAAGGCCACAGGCCTATATCCACGTAATAGTGGTGTGCCAGCTGTAAGGATATCCACCTACGGAGCCACCGTACAGTGCCGCCACCTAGTGTCAGTTGATCTCAATAAACAGAACTTAACTAGACTTCACGTGTCGTAGTACTCATTTAACATGGTACCAGGATAAAACTACAAGAAATAGCGGAAATAAGGCATCATGGATGAGATAAAGCCCCCAGGAAGTTTGAACATCACATCAGGGAATGTTGCCAATAACTGGGAAACGTTCGTCAGCGAACTAGAGTGGTATTTTGATGCAATAGATGTCCAGGAAGACAACCACAAGCGCCGGATTGGGTTGTTCTTCAATGTGGCGGGCCCAGATGCGAGGAAGATGTACAAAACGTTTACCTTCACAAAGCCTGAGGACACTAAGAATCTTACGATCATAATAAAGAAATTTGAAGAGTACTGTACGCCAAGGACCAACTTGACGTTTGAACGACACTCATTCTTGACAAAGAAACAGAAAGAGGGTGAGTCGTTCGACTCGTTCTATACGGACTTAAGATTCAAGGCTACCTCGTGCAAGTGGGGAGTCATGGAAGATGCCCTCATTTGCCAGACACTGGTCAGTGGGATCAGATCCAGCTTCATACGGGAGAAACTCTTACGAAAGGCAGACCTAACATTAGAATTGGCTGTGAAAACGTGCAAGGCTTCTATGGCTAGCTTAGATGAAGCTCAGATGATGGCTCCGGAAGCCACCGCTGAGTCGCTGAACATGGTGTCAAGACACAAGAAGTTGGTAATGAAGACCCATACTTGGCTCTCTTAATGTACAGGTCCTCCCCAATGGCGTGTGGGTTATCACCGGCTGAAAAGCTTATGGGGAGAAATCTTTTACCTGTTAGATCCGAGGTCCGAATGAAGAGTGGTAATGCCACCAATAATGTCAAGAGATTGCCAAATCTCGGTCAAGGTGATACTATAAGGTTAAAAACTGAGGACGGTTGGAGTTCTACAGGGGTTGTGAAAAATCAACTAAGTGATAGGTCATTTGAATTAACGATGGACAACGGGGCCATCTGTAGGAGAAACAGAGGTGACATCTTAAAGACAAATGAAAAAAGGAGTGGGTACTACAGTACAGTAGATGAAGAAGAAGATAATGATGACAGAGTAATTTGTAATAAACCTAGCGTTGAGACAAGACAGGTAGTTCCTATGGAAAAAAGAGTCTCTAAGCCAATACCAAATACCGGCTATACCAATAGAGTAGTAACTGATCAATCCTCTAATCAACTGGGTTCGGTGGCATCTCCACCAACCCCTGAAATTGTAATGCCTCGCAGAAGTGCTAGATCGTCTTTACCACGTAAACGACTAATACAAGAATGTTAACTAACCAATCCTATCTTCCTTTTTTACAGGCTAGAAAAGGGGAGATGTAAGGATATCCACCTACGGAGCCACCGTACGGTGCCGCCACCTAGTGTCAGTTGATCTCAATAAACGGAACTTAACTAGACTTCAAGTGTCGTAGTACTCATTTCACACCAGCGTCGTTAAACAAATGCCTTCCAGGCCGTAAACAGTGTAGTCCAGAAAGCATACCGCTGGATTGGGTTGTGTTGGGATCTGACTTTTAGGCTAGTTATATATATATATATATAAGAATTTTTATTTCTCTTTTCATCACATATAATTACAAACTTTACAGAGAAAAAGGGTGTTGTTTCCTGTCAACTCAGTTGGTCTTCCCAGGTGCCCTTTATAGTGATATTACATCAATAATCCTTGAATAATAAATTTTACACAATATTATACATTGTTTAACAATTTGTTTTTTGAACAATTTACTCCTAACAATTTGTCTAGTTAATACAATTTAGTGACATCGTCAACTATTGTGATTCTTCTTTCTTAATTACTTAAGAAATAAGTTCATAACATTAGAGGGATGATTTACTGTACTATCATTCCTATCAATATTTTCTTCCTGCGCAGTTATATACTTAACCACACGTACATTAGTTTGTTAATAACCAAACTACCCAGTTTATTTCAACAACCTATTCATTTTCTCTTGTATATTCGAGTTTTTTCCAGACCTTTTCCATGTAACTTCTGTGATAATAAATATCCTACGATTTCTGAATATGTAATTTATAGTTTGTGTTATCCATGTTTTTTAGTATTTATACTAGAAAACGGATTTACAGAGTCATATTACAATTTCTTCCAGTTGCTTGTATAAATAAAGAAAAACAGTTGCCGACGAACTCCTGTCCACCCAGCTGCCCCGTTCTGCCCAGCCGTCTCCACCCCACCCCCACCCTTAGCGCTGTTTAGCCTCAATGGCTAAACAGCGCTTGATACAGTTGCGCTTGCGCGGTATTGGGAGACACCATTTTCGGCGCTTGTTGATATATTTCGCGGCAATGGCTGTCGATTCGAATCTTATCACATGCCTCGCTGGTGGTAAATGGTCTGTCTTGTGGTGTCTGGGGTTTAGTCATGCTGACTGGCCTTGGTACTCATTCTCTACAACTCCTTCCCTATATAGGCACCAGGTGTAGTGACTGTATATTCCACTGGGGTTTCCAGGACAGTGCTGTATATATAGACCACAAGAGGTCACTCTTGTGCACTGCAGTCTTGTATGTGTTATTACCACTGTATTGTCTTATGTGATATGTACCCTGTATTCTCTGTATAACATGTATATTGTGATGTGACACCCTATGTGTGGTGTTGGTGTTTTATACTCTAGTCCCTGTGAGGCTAGTTTGGGCAGGTTCAGTTTGCAGTACTGACCTCCTGAGGTGTTGGAATGTTGATGCTTGTTGGAATAAAGATGGAAAGCTGGCAAGGACCAAGAACCTGAGTTAGTGATATGTTCGTTAGTTAGTGCGGTACTAATTAGCAGGAACCACAATTCACTACTAAGTGTCATTATTGCTATAAATACGATCACCTTCAATAGCAGACACTACATATATCTTCTTTTCTAGACAATAGAGTCCTCGCTCATTGCGCGGCCATTTTGTCTCGGGGTGACTTCCGGTTTTCATTCAACATGGCGGCGCACGTAGAACAAGCATTGACGCCGATCGTGGAGCCAAGAATATTTGCTTCTAACAAGAAAGATATTAATTGTTATGGCCCATGTTTATTATCCATATAAAGTTATGTACCTATGGTTGATGTTTGCGGGGAGGGTGGGGGTGGGGGGGGGGGCTAGGTCAGGCTAATTATATCAGTTAGAAATGAAGCCATCTTCAAGACTAGGCTACATCTCGTTTTGTGGAGCCTCCACTCCCAGTTTATTCAATACGAACATACACAATATACAAGTGTGAACAATTGAAGTTTCAACAATTAACACAATAGCCATTCTTAGAGACATCTGTGAGACCCCTATTTTTGTTTTTTTTAATGGGTAGGCTATATGTGTAAAAAATAAAGGATAACTGATAGGCCTAAGGGTGTAAGTAATAAGTAGAAGAAGTGAAAAGTTAATTACCTAAAAGATCCATTTTCAAGAGCTGACTTGAGGCGTTTCCAAAGTTTAAACTTGTGCAATGATTTATTTTCCCAAAATTTTAATCTTAAATTTATTTTTAAGTCTTGCTTGAACCTATTAAAATTCGGTTGGGTTTTAAGATAAAATTTTGATTTGCAAACAAAAAATCTGGCCAGCAAAAATACAAAATTCTTAATTTCTTTGTCTTCTTCCACTCCTGCAAACCCAAACAAGTAGGCTATTCATATTCATCTGCCCTGTCTATGTTTAAATCTACGTTATCTTCCAACCATTTCTCAAGAGAAATCCAGAAAAGTTCAGTATAATGACAGTTGAAAAAGAAATGTAATATTTCATCATCCTCATTACAAAAGGAGCATGTTTTTGTTTCTCCAAACTTCTTGTTAAGTAGATATACATTGGTTGGAATGGGTTCTGGAGAGAACCCTGAAGTGAAAGTTTTGTAATTGCACTGACTTTGTGAAAGACTAGGCTACATCTACAGTCGGTAGCCTTCCTGACGACCCTTGTATATATTATATAAGTTAACAGAATTATCATCTACACATAACAATTATCATATATCTGTACACAACAGACTGACAGAGCCGTAGCATGGTTATGTCTACGGGACAAAAGAGACACTGGAATATGAACCCATTGTTTTTATTACAACGACCAAATCTACCTAAAAAGACATGTCTAATAACAAAAATATAGGCCACAGGGCAGTTAAAACATTGTCTCTGTCACATGTATAGTCAATGCATATCACAGACTAATGTTTACTTAACAGGATAGGGAATACCTTTTCGGGAGCCAGGTTGAATTTTTCCAGGTAGGGATTGCAAATAGAACAATGGGATTGCAACCTGTGGGATTCGGGAAATGGGGCTAATAACTACTTATAAGTACTTAAGGCCTTTTACTATCAGAACACTCATCACACATGATGTAGGCCTACACAATTATCATCACATAATTTATTAATTTATCATAATAAATCAGACCAGGCAGCTTTCTCTTTCTGACCTTTCGATAGACTTTTCTGACTTTTAGATAGATACGATACTTTTCTGACTTTTTGATAGACTTTCCTGACCTGACGATAGACATTTCTGACCTGACGATAGACTGTTCTGACATTACGATAGACTTTTCTGACCTGACGATAGACTTTCTGACCTGACGATAGACTTCTCTGACATGACGATAGACTTCTCTGACCTGACGATAGACTTCTCTGACATTACGATAGACTTTTCTGACCTGACGATAGACTTTTCTGACCTGACGTTAGACCTTCTGACCTGACGATAGACATTTCTGACCTGACGTTAGACTTTCTGACCTGACGATAGACTTTTCTGACCTGACGATACTTTGCGATAGACTTTTCTGACCTGACGATAGACTTTTCTGACCTGACGATAGACTTTTCTGACCTGACGATAGACTTTTCTGACCTGACGATAGACTTTTCTGACCTGACGATACTTTGCGATAGACTTTTCTGACCTGACGATAGACTTTTCTGACCTGACAATAGACTTTTCTGACCTGACGATAGACTTTTCTGACCTGACGATACTTTGCGATAGACTTTTCTGAGCTGACGATAGAAACGCCTGAAAACGGGAGTTTTTTTCATGCAAAATACTAAAAGCGGAAGTCAAACATAGCTCTCAAATCGGTACCATTTAATAAGGATTTATATCGATGAAGCTCTTAAGAATTATGTGGAGACCAGTTATGTCAGGTCACAATATTTGTAACACCTTTTCTTGAAAAGATATGTTTGACGCATATATGCAACTTTATATAGAAACAATATGGAATCACGAGAGTTATATTGGATATTAAGCCAACAACTTTAAATGTAAATGCAAAAAAGAGTTGATCAAATATGAAAGGTTTTCTTTTTATAGCACTTAGATGTATTCGTCCTAATGTTTAATTTAGCCAAAATTACATTTCTTATCATAAGGACGAAAATATAGGCCTAAGCCAATCTGAAAATTAAAATAATTGTATTGATAGGGGCAGATGAGTTCTTTAATATGGAATATCCAGTGCACAAGTCCATGCACAAGTAATTGGTTATTTTATTTTTTTATGTGTGTATTCGTATGGAAAAGTCAAAATGAAAATGGTCAATAAATAATATGAAAATTTGTTGAAAAATTCGAGCAGTATCTAGTATTATGCAGCATGATAATTATAATATTCATATGAAATGAACAGCCTTTTGCATGCTTATTAAAACATTATACACAATTTTGTGTGCCTAGGCTATGTACAGGTGTTGGGCGTCCAAACTATGTCAACAGCTGACAGAGCTGGTTATAGCCTAGATATTTTTTCTCAAAGTTTACATGCTAGATCGGCATCTAAAGACCTCTACTTAAACTTCCTTTAGATTTTAGATTTACACTAATATTGCCACAAAATATGAATTCATAAACTGTAACATGACTGTAACAGCTACGGCAAGTATGTGGCTACGGGACACGCTAAACCGGAAGTCACTCAGAGACAAAATGGCGGCGGAATGAGCGATCTCACTATATTGCTGCAGTAATCACTAGCTAATATCGTTGCTTACTAATATACGGTAGGAGTGAGCGTGGATACTAAGCTGAATAAGCATGTATTTGTTTGGCAGAGACAGCTATAAATGTCGTTCTAGGTACATAGGCGTTTGACCGTGATAACCGGTACGACTGCTGTTTTCCTTTTGATTCTGCCGTTGGCAAGCTTCTTACAGAAGCGGTAGTCGCGGGGAGTCTAGTAGAGACCTGAGAAAGTGGGCGATAATAGGGAGCCGAGTGTTTTCATACAAACAGAGGAGAAATAAAGACATCAGACTTACCTTTGATCCTTTCTCCCTCTTGCTTTTTGTTGTAGGATGAACTTATGTGGATAATAATTGCTGCTTGTCCAATCTATTTCCCGCAAAACTATAAAGACAGATACAGACTAACTTTGTGTACTTATGGATGCTGCTACACAGCTGCTACCTGGAGGTAAGGTGAGGAACTACTGTTTCTACCTTCAGTGTTTCTCACCAGGTGGCAGCATCAATGATTTATCCTTTCCCGCGCTTCTTGTGGCAAGATATACGTACGTGTCACTTCAAAGAAATTATGTTCGTTGGTCAAGTTGCTTATGAAAGATTTTGAAATGGTAAAAAAAAGTAAAGACCTTGTAGCAAACAAATCTCTCCCATTTCATGACGAAAACTAATTTTATCTCCTCAAGTTGTGGTAAACGAATTCCCGCATCTGTTGATATATCACATGTGTAGGCCTAATTGCAACTTTGTGTAAAATA
This sequence comes from Sthenelais limicola, assembly GCA_942159475.1. NCBI lineage: Eukaryota > Metazoa > Annelida > Polychaeta > Phyllodocida > Sigalionidae > Sthenelais > Sthenelais limicola. Next base: position 3,125,338 of record OW804094.1, on the reverse strand, counting down.
AGGAATATGGGTCGAGGGTCGAAATGGTAAAATAATGCCCTGAATGGAGTGTTAAAGGCAAACGCTACTTTTCACTGCCACGCCCTCCTTTTCCATATACCATATTTATGGGCATTTAACGTACAATTCCTTTAGTATAGAAGTCAATGGAGAAACGGCGCATTTTTACACATTTTATAGAATAAAACAGACAATTAATGGCTACTCCTACTGTCCCAAAATTTTCTACCAGTTTTGGAGAGAGTATTATTTAGCCAATAATTCTATGCCTCTTTTTTGATTAAGTGCAATGTTATTTTTATTCTGAAAACAAAAAAATCTGCTGCTTTCAAAGTGTTCTATGTTTCCTAAACATGCCTATTTCTGAGAGCTACAATTATTTTTTTAACGAGATGAATACATTTTTTTCCTATATATGTGTAAAATATTACCTGCCCTATTCTTTGAGACGAGAATCCGGGTATTTACAGGTGGCGCTACGATCGGCGGCAAAAACTCGGGTGAATACAACAGCTGAGTCCCGTAGGCGCTAACGCTAAAATACCTGTTTTCAACCCCTTTGACACCATACATAAACGGGTCAAAATGCTATGATCTTACATGGATATATCAAGTATTGTTCATACATTGCAGTCACTTGTTCCGTTTTGCCGACAATTTTGTATACTTTAAGAAATCGAGGAGGAAAGTTGGAGATTTTAAGCTGGGTTGCTATGGTCGTCAAGGGCCGGATTCCCCCAAGTCCCGGCCCGCTGCTCGCCAGAATGCACTGTCACGTGACCAGATGACCTAAGGCCGTCTCAAAGAATTTGTGTAGAAAATTTTGGGACATTAGGAGTATCCATTTTTGTTTTATTCCGAAAACCGTGGAAGAAAAATGCAGCATTTCCCAATAGACTCGCATGCTAACTGAGTGTGCCCACCACTAATTCTGTTTCCCAAACATGTCTATTTTAGACAGCTATAGAAAAATATTTAATGCAATGACATGTATTTTTTTCCTTTTTACATGCAGTAGATAATCTGCACTATATGTTTAACAATATGTCACCAGGTTAGTTTTCAATTGTAAACTTTGGTGGTCACTAAAATGACAAAGTCATGCATTAGTTCCTAGAACTCCCGCCTGTGGCAGTGCATATGGCGGTGGTTTATACCTTTAAGCATCAATAGTAGCCATTTCATTTGAACAAAAGCAAAGAATTTTCTCATAACATTTAATTTGAGGAAGGGCCCAACCCGGCGCAAAACATGTAAGGTCGAGTAATCGTCAAATAAATCAACAACTGCAAATCTGATGGATTTGTGTTTATTTGAGAATTCTATTACTTACTCTCCAACCTAGAATATTAAATTTCTAACAATATTTTGTGGCTTAGTGACTCTTTAAGCTCTAATCAAGGCAAAAAACACGTGAATCTATTTGTAAATCAACTTTATTGAAGGAAATAATGATGACACAGGTGCCATGTGACAGCTGATGAGTCGTACACATGGGTCAGATTTTCAGAAAATGTACAACTCACCTTCACCAATCCTCTCAAATAACCCACATTTAAGACAAAAATGAGCTTCAAAATGCAGTTTAACATAACAGAACTGATACTTTAAATCGATGTGATACCAAATATACTCAGATATACCCAGTATTCTTCATTTTTCAGCCTAATTTAGGAGAATTTCCTAAATGTGTAGAGATGCCAATTGTACATTTTCTAAAAATCTGACCCAAATACTGTTCATTTCTAGTCAAACTTGCATCACAAAGGCTCGTCAAGCTTAAGTCATAGCCTTGATAAATACTTTGTCTTCTTTTTTTCATTAAGGCCAATAATATTTAACTATTATTTGATATTAATTTGTAGATTACAACTCGAATTTTAAGGAGATATAAATTAGACTAAAGTAGTCTGAGTGGATCAGGTTTTTCTTCGAGCTGAATCAAAAGGTAAATGAGGTATTCCCTCTCTACACATGAGTTAAGATATTTAAAATATATATAAGTTCTCTCAGATAGGAATTGATATTGGATAATCTCTTATGGGTATTTTCACAATGTTATACTACTTAAGTCTGCTTGAAGTTTTCTCCAAGCCTCATTCCATTCCTTACAAGTATTCAACATTTTATTTTGATATAAGATTGTTCTACATCTATTTTCTAGATCTGCTACAACATGTTTTAGCAAAAGGTCAAATCTGATAATTCGTACGTTAGTAATTCTATTAAGTACCTTATTTATGGTAGGGTTTGCAATGTAGCAAAATTAAGTCCCGTGGGAATTCAATGCTGAAATTAATTTTATTGCGTAAATAATTTGAAATAATTTGAAGGGGGCAAAATGTGAAAAAATGGACCAAAGCGCCCCCTGGTGGCACCTAAAAGGCTTAAAAAAAGATTGGCACCCATGATTTCCTCAACCCTTGGACCCTGACAGAATTATTGATCCAATAAAATCAATTTCAGTATTGAATTTCCACGGCACTTAATTTTGAACCCCACTATTATAATATGTTTTGAGGAATAATTGACAAATATCAGCTTTTGCGACTTTAGACTCATTTTTCTGGTACGATGCGTAGCAACGAGTGCAATATTCTAAGTGACTGAAACCAACTATTTAGGTATCTGTTTTAACTGTTTTATTATTTGCTTTTGATTATATAAAATATTGCTTTCAATTATTTAAATATACTAAATTACTTATTTAAATATATTCTAAGTAGGAAACAAATTCGGGTCATAAAGTTGAATCTTGGCCGTAAACTTATTAATAACATATCGGTTGCCATGACTACCACCCGTATCTCACTAGTGAAATACGCGCTGTGCATAACTCATTCTAGATAATTTGTTCTCTGAGCAATGCATATAATTCATTGAATGGATGGCAAGAAAAAGCTTATTCTGTAATTCTCACATATATGGATAATAGTTTAGTATTATACACCTCTTGATACCCGTGTAAATGAAGAACTTCAGTATATTTTGAATGTTACCCATCAGTCCATGGCTTTATTGACAACTCATTTCTTCATCTCACCTGCACTCCCAATTAACATCGATTCAAAAGTAAAGTAAAGTTTTTCTCCTTTTTGTCCCATCAAGGTAGAAGTCATTACCAAAATATTGCATGATTTCACCCAGCTGCTGTTGATGTAGGGCTGCATTTATAAACGTCCATAGACTATAAAAGCTCTACTCTCAGTTATCGTCGGTAAAAACTAAACATTTTCTAACTTTTCTTCCATTCTTTTTCAACCCGTCTAAAAGTCATTAGATCAAAACATTAGAGGATTCTGTCAATTTGTTTTTACCACCAGGTTTCTAAAACATCCTTATTTGTAATTTGGAGGACCCACTCGAATCCTTTCTTATGATGACCTCACTTATGATCGCTCACCGGCAGCTGTTTTTGGAACACATAACATCAGAAAAATATTGATAAATCCAGCCCTATATATATATATATATGTGTGTAGTGAACCTGCTGAAAAATGCCATTGCCTTGACGGGGAACCGAACACCGGACCTTTGGATTGACGTTCCAATGCTCTCTCACTGAGCTATTGAGGCAAGCGCAAGCTCAGCAGGTCACAATCCCAAGTTCAACCACCAGGACCACTACATATGTATAAGGCATAATATGAGTACATTTCTTGAGATCTGTTTTGTCTGAAACGCAGCTTTGATATTTCGGCGCGCACTGAATCCTTGCTTGGACGGTTTCACTTATCTCGCTCCCTGGCGCCTATCTTTTATCGTTTACTCGAATCAACTTCAAATTTTTGTATAAACATGATTATAACAGATAATCGATAACTTCAGTCCTATAAGTCACACAATTAACAAGTGTACATCTGCTAAAACTATTTTGTCGTAATTGTTGAATATGCATCTTTTAAAATGGCGGAGTCTGACATTTCAATACCTGTAGTAGTCCTATCACATTAATGTTGTAGGCAATGTGCGCTAGCCTTGAAGACCAGACATTGTTACAACATGAATTAACACAAACTGATGATGTCTTGTGGCTGCTACTTATTTCCAGACTCATCTTGTGCATGTAATCTTGACTTCATCGCATCAAGCTGAAAGACAAGACAGGAAAAATGGTTAGTCAGTTGTTAGTCTTACACCTTGATGCAGAGACATACGTACACACAGGCACACACACCCCCCCCACACACACACATACACACACTAATCACACATACAAGGCACTGGCGGAAAAACTTATTTATAAATTTCACATAATTTTATTTCATTTCTCCCACACTCAGTTCACTCCATCACTTGTGAACGGTAACACCTGCTTTACTCTTAAATATAAATCTTAGCTAAGCTTGTGATGACAGGGAGAAGTGGTCAGGTGTTACACTGATACTTTGTCTACTTACAGATTACCCCAGATTACCCCTGTCAGCATCAGCAATGACAGGGAGATTACTCCAGGGGCAGGGTTACAAACAACTAAATCTCCTCAACAATCACACAGTTCACATGCAGGCCACACTTAAATCTTCCAGCTGACCAACCCAACACATGCACACATAAACCATGCAACACACAACACCACCAGTAACCCAACAATAAACAACATACCCCCCTCCTCCACCACCCTTCTGTATTGACCCTAAGCATCACAGCATATGAAAGCCAGTGACAAACAACTTCCTTAGCCTGACAAATTGACAAAGACTTTAATTAGTCCTTAGCCACCCAAATTCGGCCTTTTTTTTTAGAAAATTAAGCGAAAAACAACAAAAGAATTTTCTTAGTGACAAATGGCAATTGCTGTTTTTTGGTAGTGACAAGAGAAAGTAGACACCCCCTCAGGAACCCTATTAGTATTTGTACTTTATTGTAGTGCTAGAAGTATCACCAGTAAGAGTCTGTAGATAGTTCAACATACAAATTGTTCTCAAAATGACTGCATTTTTGTACTTGATGGAGCGTGACTCAGTTGTGGCCACCAAAGGTGCCGCAGGTACCAATCGATTCCCGTTGGTGTTACACCAGTCTCTCTATTCAGAGAAAGGATACATGCTCAAAACGGCACCCAAACACCTTTTACAGTAAACTCATATATTTAGTCATTTCCGTTGCCACAGAACGCCCTCTCAACATCAATGTTTTAGTAGTAACAGTGTGTTCATAGCATGAATATAGGAGTAATCAACGTTTTTCCTTCCTCTGATATGCTAGCTAGCCTGTGTTTGTAAGAGCTCTTTAGGCCGCACATTCACAACAACGGGAGATAGCTCAGTGGGTAAGGCGTTCACTTTCAGAGTGGAAGGTTGCACACTCGAACCTCGGCTAGGTCTCGCAGTTTTTTTAAAAATTTCTGGGTCGCATAGATGCTATGTCATTCTACGTGACAGGGAAGGTGGGTTGGCATGATTGGTGGTGATAAAGGCAGGAGAAACAACAAATCCATATAATGTTTTATACTTAATTACCCATCGATACTCAACATTTGGCTATCAATAATACTAAAGGAAATAATAGGGGTTCAGGCCCATGCTAGCACCGCCACTCTTCCTGGGCTACTTATTACATGACTGCATTTATTGACTTGCTGTAGAAACATTCTTAATACAAAATTAAAAAATAAACAACTGTTTTATAACTGTCTTATTTCCACATGGGATATGCTATGCACAATATGCAACTCACCAAACTATTATATCTGATGAAGTAAAAGTAATAAGCTACGTCCAAGAAAGTTATTTCTCAGTTAAAAATCGATGGTAAAATTTGTTCTGATAAGGAACGAATCTTAAAAGAGGGAGAGAGTTTCTATTCTAAGCTTTATAAGGCGAAACCGGGTAGAGTTACTTCTGCTAACCTTTTCTTAAATTCTAAGAACACCATTAGACTTGATGAGGAGGACAATGATTTTCTCTCCCACCCTTTTAGTGCGGAGGAGGCGGGTAAGATCCTCCATGAGATGAAGGGAAACAAATCACCTGGTTCTGACGGGTTTACGGTTGAGTTTTATAAATTCTTCTGGTATACCATCAAAGATTTGTTCACTAATATGATGCTGAACTGTTTTAATGAAGGCGTCATGACCGAGGAACAGAGAAGGGGCCTCATAAGCGTTATACCCAAAAAAAATAACGATTTAGATTATATTAAGAACTGGCGTCCCATTACTTTATTGAATGTTGACTATAAACTTATTTCTAAGATTTTAGCGACAAGATTAGCGTTTTTTCTCCCTAGAATTATACACGAGGACCAATACGGCTTTGTGAAGGGAAGGTATATCGGCACGGCAGTGCGAAAAATTGATGATATAATTTCCATGTTGGAAATAAGAGACCAGAATGGCTTGGTTGTTTCTTTGGATTTCTCTAAGGCCTATGATTCGGTCGGATGGGATTTTATGATATTAGCTCTTAAAGATCACAATATTTGTGAAGATTTTATACATTATATAACCACCTTGATGAATAAATCGAGGGCCTCTTTTTGTAACAATGGGCATGCTTCCAACTGGTTCGAAGTGCAGAGGGGGATGAAACAGGGTGACCCAATTTCATCTATCCTCTTCACCCTGGTGGTAGAAAAATTAGCTCAGACTATTAGAGATGACGAAAATATTGTAGGTTTTGATGTATTACAGCACCAAGAAAAAATTGTCCAATTTGCGGATGACACCACTCTTCTGGTGAAAAATGAACAATCTTTAGAAAACGCCTTCACTGTATTAGAGAGGTTTGAAGAAGCCTCGGGTCTATCTCTTAATCCGGGTAAGTCAAATGGCTGTAAGGTCGGTGATGCCCAGATCACTAATAGTACTCTTGTTGACGTCAAATGGAGCAATAGGCTCAGCGTATTGGGTGTAACATTAGTTTGCCCTAGAAACGAAAAACTAATGTCCAAAATAAACGGTGAAATACTAGTAGATAAAATTATGTCAGTCATCCATGACTGGAGAAATAGATTCTTAACCTTGAAGGGCAGAGTGGTAGTAGCGAATGTATTCCTATCCCCCATTCTCCAACACGTTATGTCTTGTATTACCCTAGATAAGGTATTAAGAAAGAGAATTGATAAAATTATTATCGACTTTGTATGGAATAACAAGTATCACCATATCTCAGCCCCTTTTCTCACGCAGAAAGTCGGCATGGGCGGTATGAATCTTAGACTTGTAGAAGACATCTACAAGGTCAATAGGATAAAATGGGTACAGAGGATGATCTTGGGAAAAAATTCCACCTGGTTTTCTGTTCTGGAAGAAATTTTAGGAAGCAGTATAGAGGTTATATTCCTCACCAGGCACAAACCAAAATTCTATATTAATGACTTCTATAAAGAGATCTTTCTAATATGGAATAGATATTTTTATAGTAAAGACCCTGAGGGTCCGGAACAGATCAAGAGAGAATATCTATGGTCTAACAGAAATATTAAGATAAAAAATAAAATGATTCAATGGCCCCACTGGAAACAGCAGGGAATTAATGTCATTGGTGATATATTAGACGAGCAAGGACGTATTATGTCGACTGCTCAATTAAAACAATTGTATGGTATCCAAACCTCATTCAGTGAGAGAATAGAGCTAGCTCGCGCCATTCCAAGAGAGTGGGTTTTACTTATGAGGAAAGCGTATGACACCCCCGATGAAGGGAAGGTATTAATTGAAATCTCTGGTCTGAAAATCAATATCTTAGATTGTTCGTCCAAAATTATATATCAAGCTTTAGTAAGCAAGAAAAAATTAGAGAAAGCCAAATTCGATAAATGGCAGAGAGTGTTGAATGTTTCAGACGAGAGATTTGAAGAAGTAGACTGGAAAAACATATTCGAAAGAATATATCTAGTCACCAGCGAGACCAGGTTACAGTCTCTCCAATATAAGATATTGCATATGGTCATCCCTTGCAATGAATACCTTAAGAATATAACAATAAGAAAAAATAAACAGTGTAACTATTGTTCTGTAAAAGTAGACGATGTATGCCACTTTTTGATAAATTGTCAGAACGCCAGAAAATTGTGGAATAGTCTATTAGAATGGATTTATAACATCGGCTACTTTAATAAAAGTAGAAATGACAGAGATATTATTAGAAAAAATAAGAACAAAGTAGTAGTTGACCCGGTTCAAATATGCTTCGGTATACCGGTAGAGGATGATAACTCCAGGATAATTAATTGGTTTATTATACACACTAAATCTTTTATACATAGGCAGAAACTGTTTCATAACAATGAACTGTCTTTTATCCATCTGATGAATGAACTCAACTCGAGAATCAATGTAACGATAAAATCCATGTACATGAAACCCAGAAAAAACATCAAAACCCTCCCCTGGAGAAGGGCACAGGAGGACATCTCTGAATACCTAAAGAGAAAACCTTAGAAAAATCTTATATAAGATTAGCTTTAGAAAGAACTAATTATTGTATTGACCTGAAAGGGTTGAAAATTTTACTATGTTTTAATGATTAAGTCCCTTCCTTAAGAAGGTAAGAGTAAGTGTTCATTATATTCGCCAGGTGGCGTGGGTGTATTAAATATGTAAATCCATACATAAGAGGTAGTCTACACTGGATAACCCAGGTGGCGCCACTCTAGATTGAGCATATATTGTCCGAAAACAATCGAGGTAATTCTTGATAAGCCTTCCCATGTGTAATCGCTTAAAGTCTCCTTGACATCACATTCAAAAATTTTAGTAAAACCGTATGAAAATGTTTAGAGATGTAGAAGCTGAGATGGCAGGTTATGACGAATAAAGAAGTTGTAAAAACAAAAAAAAAAAGTAATAAGCTAAAAGTAACTGATACTTGTGTATTTTTTCCATATTCCAGACCCAACACTTCTCCCCCTCTCACCAGACCCAACACTTCTCCCCCTCTCACCTCAGTCTGCAGATCCTGCGCCCTCTGCTGAGCCTCCTGTAGTTGAAGCTTGGTTTTCCTCAGTTCCTCAGATAGCTCTGAGGTGTCACCACTGTCTGCCCCATGTACGCCACCAGTATTGACACTAGAGGGCAGCACTGACTTGGTGTTGGTCGACTCTTCATCCTCCACATTGTTCTGGGACTTCCTGAACCCTGTGATCTGCAGGAGAACAACGGCTTGTCAAATTAGAACATAGAAATGTTGTGTTGACTGCTCGCTAAGTCCTGCTCGCATTATGGCGTACCAGAGGTAGTGGCGAAAATAAGGAATATGTATATGAGCCATGAAAGCCATGGACATATATTGCCACAGCAAGAATGGCATGGTTTTTATCCTGTGAGCTTTGGTCTTGATGAATAATCATGTCTTGCTGTATAAAAATGTGGAATAATTAAACAAATCCCAACCTGGATTTTTTTTTATTGCAAACATCTTATTTACTGCCTGTCTACTTTCAGGGAGTCATAATGTTAATAAATTTGGTAAGTTATTTTTGTGTGCAATAGTTGAGAATGCAGCTAATTAGCATTAGTGTTTTGCTGTAACAGCCAAGAAAAAGATATTTTCCTAGTGAGAATATTTGCTATGAGAGTGGCAAACAAACATTGACTTCAAATTTTGGTGTAACAGCTAGATGCAGAATATTGATGAATTCAGTCTTATAAATCATTTAGGAGACCTTCTTCAGAGAATCTGCTGCCACCTTCAAAGGCTATAACTGTTATCATAGACTTGGCCCTGTTGCAGACCGTGCCTCAGGTGTTAGTGTTTTGCAGTAACAGCCAAGAATGCCGCTCTACACCTGCTATCTGTACCAACCTTGGGAAGGAAGATGACCATCTGCGTGACGGTGGTGCCGAATATGATAAGTGTACAGGTGAAGATGTAGGAGAGGACGACTGCCTCATTGAGGGCGAAGGCCAGCACAACGCCCAGTAGACTGAGCACCGCCACGTTGTAGATGCACACACCGATGTACTGAGAGTCATTCAGGGCTGCTATCTTCACCTGAAGTGTGTAATGTTATAGGGTACTTCCTACATTTAAACAGGAACCTTTATACATGCTTAGCAGTATTTACCGACTGTTAGGATAGATTCTAGAGCAATAGAGCGTTGCTAGGACTTCCTGTCTGATGATGTGCAGCATTTCAGCTGTCCTTCATACACTAAGACTGTAAAACGCGAAAACTGTAAAACCTCTGACTGGCCTTGAATGTGTATAGATCTGGCTATGCAATTTCATCTCTCAAATAGGCCTATAGGATGTAAATTTAAATTTTTCCTATCTCACACTTCCCCAATATAGAGCCCTCTCCCTGACCTCAATGTCACTTGTTAATCCTACATGACTCCTAGTGACTCCTGTCTACCAATAAATGTACAGCAGAGGTTGTGTTGCTATTGCATTGTGTAAAGGATCAATTGATACAAACCTTTCTTGTCTGCACAGCGAGGAAGGCACCAAATATGAGCAGTAGACCCTTGATGGTGTACGTGACTCCTTTAAAGTAGATGTCGTGTGGTGAGGTGCAGGTCCACACCTTGTATGTGGTGATGGTGTCTCCATCTGCTGACTCCTGCAAGTACAGAAACAATGGACATATTGTCGCTGTCCATGTCTAATTGTTATCTTAGGGTTGATCATGTGGGAAGGGAGGGGAGGGACTGACCGCAAGGTCAGTGAATGGAGGGGGTATTGATTAGGAGCGGGAGGGAGAGGGGAGGGGAGATAACCACATGACCTGGTCACAACACAAGGGATTGGTCAGGTGTGACAGTGGTCGCTCTGACCTCGTATTCATCTTTTATGTTGATTGTTAACCTGTGGTTAATTGGATCCCTTATCTAACCCGGTAATTAATTGGTCCAACCACGATAAGCCAATCAGCCCAGGCCCTGTGTCCTTTGTTGTAATCAGTCTAGTATATAAGCAATAAAATGATTACAGCCATCCTCTTTTAACTGGTTCAGTTCATACATCTCTGTGTGTTGCATTGATTAATTTCTCCCTCAACTACTGACCCTGAATTCTTCACTATGTTCCCAGGAGATATTACAATGATCAGGCTCTTTCTACCAATAGGACATCAGACTATGGGACAAACAGTTCTTTAGAATCCATGATGTTTGTTACTCTAAAAGTGTGTTTTTCATAGGGAGAATTATGCTCTGTGTAAACACTCCAAATAAAATTGAATTAAAAGTAACAATAGTAAAATTTAAATAGTAAATCAAATCAAAAGTAACAACAGTAAAATTGAATTAAAAGTAACAATAGTAAAATTTAAATAGTAAATCAAACCAAATGTATCAATAGTAAAATTGAATTAAAAGTAACAATAGTAAAATTTAAATAGTAAATCAAATCAAAAGTAACAATAATAAATTTAAATAGTAAATCAAATCAAAAGTAACAAATGTCTGACCATGGTCTCCACATCAGTGCTGGTGGCTGTGAGTGGGTCCACTAACTCCCTGACCACCAGAATGAGCACATCCACCCCAACAATGGCCGCCATCACCAGCAGCAGCTGCTCGTCCTTTATCACCTGCAACAATATGGATTATTATACGTGTTTAGTCACTGCCTTGAATAGTCTGGAGCCTATAAGAACCTAGTACATCTTCCAAAGACTTGAACCATGTGCACATACAAATTTGTTCCATTTTAGTATTTGGATGATTTTGGCAAGTAGATTCTGTATGAAGCAGGGCATCTTGCTACTAATAGATTGACTGGGAGCCCTGGGAAAGGCAAAATTGCTTTTTCATGAGTGTACACATTGTTTACAGCTTATAGATGGTTGAAATTGTCCCAAAATAAACTAAACGGATTAATGACCAGACAGGGACCTGGATGTAGATTTCAACATCAGCTTTGGCCTGCTGGGCATTATCAGCAACCAGAGACCCCTTCCTGTCCTCAATGTCGGTCACCGATCCTTTACCAAGGCTAGTGTTAGAGTCAAAAGGACCAGAATTCTGCAGTGTATTGGGAACCCATGTACACTGTTTTTTTAATGATTTTATTTATCCAGCTTCTCAAGACAATATGCACGATACAGTCGAGAACAGGTAACACAGAATAGGATTGTGGCGTTCTACCTGCTGCTGCAGTCTACTTAGGTTAACATCTATAAGTAACAAAAAAATACTACGTTTCTGGCAATTATTTAAGATAAAGTACAATGCAGTATAATACAATACAGAAATTAAATACGATATAGTACAATGCAAAACAATACATTACAATACAGTGTGATACATGTAAGTAAATGGAGGCTTCAAGTGGTAAAAGATGAAATGGCAAGTATAATATTTGGTACTGTCACTATCTCATTGGTGACATATAGGAATGCATGATGTTATTACTGAGTGATTATAGAATTAGGATCGTTAAATTGACTAGGATAGTCAACTCACCGATTTGATTTCAGGAATAGGAGGGCTTTGTTCTTGAAAGCTCGAGGGTCTTGCTCGTTTTTTAGGGGTTTTGGTAGATTATTCCAGAGTGTGCCTCCAGAAAAGGCGGGCGCGCGTCTGCACGCCTCTCTTTTCGGGCGAGGAATAGGGAGGTTAAAGATGGAAGAGGCCCTAGTTTCCCGTGATTCGTTAGAGGTAGTTGGGTTAGGGGGGGGACCGCTGTGGGCTCTCCTGTGCATTAGGAGGAGGAGTTGAAGGGTACGTCTAGTTTGAAGGGGGAGGAGGTTGTTTTTGGACATGATTTCATCTACGTTTGTAGTTTTCCTTGATAGGGAGGCGATACGGACAGCTCTTCTGAGTGTTCTTTCTAGCTTTGCTTTAGAAGTGGTATTAGCCATATCTAGGAAGCAGGAGTTGAACTCAAGGTGGGGGAGGATCATTGATTTTAGTATTCGAAAGGCAATGTTTATTGAAAGGAAGGGTCTTATTCTAGCGAATGTGGCGATGGCTGCATTTGCATTTCTGAGGGTTAGTTTTACTTGTGGGGAGATATTTAGACGGTCATCAATTGTTGACCCTAGGTATTTGAATTCATTGACAATGTCGATTTGGGTACCATTTATGGCAAATTTCAGTGGGGGTTCGACTTGTGGGGGCCGAGGTTTTGGGGGAGGGAATAAAACCATTATTTTGGTCTTGTTGGCGTTAATTGTCAATTTGTTGATTTTGCACCAGTTTTCTAGGTGTGGGATTGAAGTATTTAGGGCCTTTTCTGCAACGTTGATGCTAGGGGCTGACGTGTAAAGGACGGTGTCGTCAGCATATAGTTGACAGGAGATAGGAGAGGGGTTGGTGGATGTGATATAGGAGGGGAGAGAGTTGATGTAAAGGTTGAATAGAAGTGGGCCGAGAATGGAGCCCTGAGGGACGCCTGTAGAGAGTGAGGCTTGTGGGGACATAGTGTCCCCAATTTTTGTTCTCTGCGACCTTCCTTCGAGGTAGCTGGAGAACCATGAGATAGTTTCAGTGTGGAAGTTAATGGCTGAGAGTTTGTTGGTCAGAATTGAGTGGTCTATTGTGTCGAAGGCTTTCTTCATGTCTATGAAAAGGGCAATTGTTGGCTGTTTGTTGTTACAGTTATTGGTGATATCGTCAATTATTTCTGAGAGGGCTATTTGAGTTGATCTACCTGTGCGGAATCCGTGTTGTTTGTTGTGCAAGAGGCCAAAAGATTCTAGGTGATTATAGGTTTGTGAGTGCACAATGCGTTCCAGGACTTTACCTGGGACAGGTAGGAGGGAGATTGGTCTTAGATCGGAAGGTGATTGAGGGGATTTGACTTTTGGAAGAGGGATGACTGTTGCAAGTTTCCAGGCTTTTGGGAAGGTCGCAGTTTCAATAGAGGTGGAGAAGAGATGGGTGAATTGAGGCAGTAGGACTTGCATGGCAATTTTAAGTAATCTAGTGTTCAGGTTTGATATGCCGGATGGTTTTTTCGTATCCAGGCTATCGATAATTTCAGATACTTCCTGAGGTGGAATGGGTTTTAGTCTGAATGAAGGGGTTGTGGTTTGGTTAGAAGGGGGAGTGTCAGGTTGGATAGCCGAAGGAGGGTTAGGGATGGCGTTAGCTAGCTGTGGGCCAATGTTGGCGAAGAAAGAGTTCACAGTGGAGGGGAGGTCCTGGTGGCTTACTCCAGGTAGAGAGAATTGGGCCTTACCTTTCTTGCTGGGCAGAAGCTTTTTCATTTCCACCCAGAATTTAGAGGGGTCATTAGCATTTTCATTGAGATAGGTTGAAATGTAGTGTTTTCTTGAGGATCGAATGAGTGAGTTGACCTTATTTCTGAGGGCCCTAGTCAGGTCCCAGACATTTGGGTCATTGACACGTTTAGCTTTTTGGAGGAAGTAGTTCCTGTCAGCTATTGCCTCTAGGATTTCTGTGTTTATCCAGGGAGGGTTAGATGTGGGTAGTCTGATTTGGGAGATGGGGCAGATCTGGTCTGCAGCATAGGTTATGTGGGCATGTAGGGAGTCCCATATCACGTCCGGGTTGTTTGAGAGGGATGGGTCAGGAGGGTTAGTTAGAAGGAGATTCTTAAATGAGTCATATGAGAAGTTGCGAAAGGATCTGCCCTGTTTTGTGATTTTTGGGACTGAACGTTTTTGTTTTTTCCGGATGAGAAATACTGGTTGGTGGTCGCTGATGTTTGTCATCAGGACCCCAGTTTTGGCTACAAATTTTATGTTTGAAAAAATTAAGTCAATTGTGGTGGAGGATAATTTTGAGACTCTGGTGAAATCGGTGATGTGCTGGGTCAGATGGTGATGTTGGGCCCAGTTAATTAGTTCAGTGGTGCTTGGTTTTACCGAGGACATGTCTACATTTAGGTCCCCAAGGATGAGTAGCTCATATTTCTCTAGGTTCTGAATTTCGCTGAGAGAATCGTTCAGGTATGTAATAAAGGGTAGTACAGCATTGGAGGGAGGGCGGTAGATGTTTGCCACTATAATGGGTTTAAGGTGAGGGTGACAGATGATTATCCATTGAGCCTCAACTGTGGGGGTGGACTGATTTAGGTGAGAGAGTAGGATGGAGTCGATATCAAGGGTTTGTTTGACATAGATAGCAACACCACCACCTCTGGGGACAGGGCCAGATGTGGTGTATGTGCGGTCAATTCTGTGGAGATCATAGCCCTGTAGGCTGATTTGGCTGTCCGAGGTGGCTTCGGTGAGCCATGATTCGGAGACTGATATCACGTCAATTCCTGAGTTATGGAATTCAGCGACAAAAGGGGCATAGTTCTTATTTAAGCTTCTGATGTTTAGGTGTACGAAGCTGATACCTCTTTCTTTCCCAAGGTCCTTAGGGGACGTGATTTGGGGTGGGCCATTAGCTGGTTGTTTGGCTTTCTTTATACCTCTTCGGCGAGGGCGATACTTCCTCCTGTGAGGATGAGATTGATTTGAGGGTGCAGTGACTGAGGGGGCATTGCTCCCTGAGTGTGCCCCATGGTTGGGGCCATTTGATGGCATGGGTCAGGATGATGTGTTTCTATGCTTCTTAAATAAGAATTTTGTGGTATAATTTAGCTAAGTTAAGTTGACAGCGCTGTGTGGACATGGTAGGAATGGAGGGGGGGGGTGAGGGTGAATGAATGATTGGGTGAGGAAAGCGCATTACTGTCCGTGTGGGCAGTTTATGAGAGAGCGGCGGTCGTCTGGGCGGGGGGTGAACCCCCATACAGACGTCCGCTGAGGTGGATGAAAAAATGAAAAAGCTGACTAGGATTAGTGCAGAGGGACTGTATCCTAGCTCCAATCCAGTCAGTGGACGGTAGTGTAATAGTAGATCCAAAGTTACAATGAAGACATAATAAATTCATGGATAGTTATGACTAGGTGGTCGATTGAGATTCAAGTGGACATAAGATACTAATAATACTATAGCTCGTTGTGTACACGGTAGTACAATACGATACATTATGGCGATAAAATACATAGCGAGTGTGTGTGATGGCGGAGAGGGGGAGTAGATCAGAGGGGTGGAGAGGAACTATATCTTGTCCGCCTCCGGTCGCCTCCCCTCCCTCGCCAGACATCCCTCGTATTATAGTAGACAAAATCGGAGTATACCTTGAGACATGAATATGTGTTCGTTCATGGTTCAGAACACATGTAATAATATAGTATAGTATGGAACGATGTGACTGAATATGGTTAAGACAATACAATAATACAATAATACAATACAATAGTACACCTTACATATATGAACTTATGTTATGTTTGTAGAGAGGAGGAGACCAGAGGAGGTGGAGAGGAACTATATCCTTTCTTTCCTCCGATCTCCCAACACAACACTATATTACCTTGGGTTGCTTTTATGCTATGTCTAGAGAGATGAGGGGGAGACCAGAGGGGGTGGAGAGGAACTATATCCTTACTTTCCTCCGATCTCTTGTCAACTCCAGTCAAAAATATCAATGCATGCAGTAGTGAAAAAATGGTTATGATGAATATTTTTGTGCCTGACTTGGTAACTAATTAGAAATTGCGATTGATATTCAACTAGAATGAAACATGACAGTATGTGGTTGTAACTCATTACAAAATACTCTTGCGTTACATTTTTATGTCTGGAGAGATGAGGGGGAGACCAGAGGAGGTGGAGAGGAACTATATCCTTTCTTTCCTCCGAGCACCACCTCACCCCCAGCCAAATATCGATTTATATAATAGTGAGCAGTGGTAGAGTAGATCAAGTTGTTCAAGGCACCACCTGGAATAACGTGTTACCTGCATGTTAATGTGGACCTTAAGATAGTTTGTCAGCAGGTAGTTCAATCCATGCAGGTGTATATACAGGCATCAGTATAAATTAGAGATTGTTTAAGATAGAGTTTGAGGTAATTGCACGAACAATATTGTCAGCCCAGTTGTTTTTAGCGGAGTCAGATAGGTGACAGCCGTCGTTCAGTCTCTCATACCTGTGTTTGAAGGATCCATTCGGTTTTCTTTTGTGCACAACTGTTGAGAGATAGGGTGTGAGGGTCCTGTTGGTTTTGTTTGCGATGGAGATTTGGTGGTTTAAGTCTAGTATTGTTTCATTGAGGACGTCTTGTTGGTGGTGTATCACACCTTCAGGTAGTCTGTTATAGGTCGCGAGATTGACACCTGGGAACTGGGCGAAAGCTACCTTAGCTTGTGGGGCAATGTGGGTTGTAGCATGGAAGCATAATGATATGTTGCCGAGAATGGTAGAGATTGCTTCAACTTTTGATTTATGAGCAAAGTTGACCTTCCAAGAGAGATAGGGTCGTTGTGTGATTGGGTCATGGTTTTTAATTTTAACTCTCTCAGTTACTTCACAGATGCCGTTGATAAATAGTATGAGTGATGGCCTGTAAGACATGATTGATAGTTTGGCTCTGTTGAGTGCTGTGGTGTAGTTTGCACCGCTATAGGAGAGGAGAAGATGGTTGTTATTATTTAGACCTTTAGAGTTCAAATAGGTTTGTAGGCCCTTGCCTCTTGAGTCACTGATGATAAGCGTTTTGTATCCCTGGGGGATGGAGAGTGTTGGAGGCATGGTTGTGTGACACAAAGTTTGATAGTATAGGAAGTAGGAGGTTGCTTATTAAGTGGTTGAACTCACTGTTGGATGTTTTACTGTTCAGCAGAGTATGTTGAGGAGAGTAGAGGCTATAATGAGAAGCTTGAGGTTGAGCCGGGTGTTGTTCACCTGAACATTTTATCGTATTATTGCCAGGCACACACAGGAAGACCTGACACTGATTTCAGACGTGTTTAACTTTTAGTGTCAAATCTAGTTACAATTATAATAAAGAAAATAATAATAAATAAAAATAAAAATAAATAAGATATATCAATCAATCAATAAGAACATTACCAACCACTTTCTTGGTCCTGTTCATGAATATTGCATAGACTCTCCAAGTTTTGGCGAAGAGCGCTCCAAACGCCATGGAGAAACCAATCATCAGGGTGCTGGTCCTCAGCTGAAATATAACATTAATTAGAGGTTAGTAAAATGATGTATACATGTAATACTCTGTCTTGTATTGTATTTTTTTTTAAAAATTTTATTGCGAAACATTTTTAGGCGAACCTGATAATCTCATGTTATACAATTCAATCAAATGAACAGTTAAACTTATCATACATTTCTAAGTATGCTATATATACTTTGGAAGCTCTTTCTCAGCTTTGTTGTTGTTTATATCATAGTATCCCAAATGACAAATGAGCAGGAATCACTTCAGCACATGAGTAATTAGTGCCAAAACTCCTTGAGCTTTATTTACATAATAATTATTAGACATACATGTGTAATAATGGAGAAGGGATAACATCTTTCTTTCCACCCAATAGCGGCATTCTGAGATTGGGTGTTATCTTTTATAAGAGGTAGAAAAAAACTATTTCTGACGCGGTGCTTTCAGCACTTACACTTCCGGTTCCTAGCTGAGAAGTACGCAACATGGCGCGAAGTTGCTGGCTACTTTCATTGGAATTTTTACAAACATTGGAATTTACATGCTCTGATTATGCTAGACAAGCTAAGGGAACTATGGTTAATGTCTGATTAAAATGATGACCACCATGAAAGCATTAACAAAAGGAGGCAAGTCTTGCGTAAGCCAGTGGTAGTGCGTATATCGGCGACGCAAGTGGTGGTTGCGCTATTTCTACCTCCTTTCTCCCGCTAGGGAGAGTTCACCCCCGATGTCGAAAGCAACATATTAAAGAAAACCAAACACCAAAGAGACAAATCTTTGATACCTTACAGAGCAGCACTACATCCCCCTGAGCCCTCTCCTGTAGAAACACGGTGATGTAGGTTATGATGCAACCCAACACTATCATATTGTTCATCCGGGGCGAGGACATCTTTATCAATCTGTAATATATCAATTGTAGGAATGGGTGAATACCTTTAGCTGATGACATTGACAGTAGAAGATTTTACAAATGCTTCAGTGAGTGAGGGTGAGCCTGAGTGTAGACATGCACAATTCATTAGATCAAGTTCTCCACCATATAACATTAGAAGAATATTGATATGTCCAGGAAGCGTGCAGAGCTTGAGGTCCTGCATTGGTATATTATAGAAATAGATTGTAGGTGTAAGATATTCTTTTATGATTAATTTGAATAATTAAATGACCTGCGGCTAACACAGGGAACTTTATGGATAACTTCTCCTCAATCACCATGAGAAGAATTGGGGATTAAAAAGAATCCTGTACTCAGGAAGAAATAATTGGTTCGATGTCCTAGAAGCGGTCCACGGAAGACCCAAAGAAGAGATATTTTTGGCGAGATTCAAACCAAGTTACCATTTAAATGTATTTTATCAAAAATTGTTCAAAACTTGGAACGAGTGTTATTACAAAAATTCTCCCTCAACGGTAAACCAGATTAGGAAAGAGAGATTGTGGACAAACAAAAGCATCAAATACAAAGGTAACCCGATAAGGTGGCAGCACTGGATCGATCGTGGTATAATTGTGGTGGGAGACATTGTAAATGAGGATGGCTCCCTCATGACAAGCCAGAATATCTGTGAAGCATTTAACTTTACTCCATCGTTCTATGAGATCAAAGCGATTAAAAAAGGTATCCCAAATGAGTGGAAATGTAAACTGAAACTAGAAGAACCGAGGTTGTGTGACGGATCTATAGATTTCAAGATAGGGGAGAAAGAGTTGAAATTAAGAGACTGCCCCTCCAAAGTAATATACCAATTGTTGATAGAAAAAAGAAAGCCAAAGTGGGAAAAATTCCAAAAATGGAAAAGTTTGCTTAATCTAAGCGACGATCAGTTTGAGGAAATTGTCTGGAAAAATGTATTTACCATCCCCTATAGGTGCTCCACAGAGACTCGTTTACAGGTTTTACAATACAAAATTTTACACGGTGCAATTACAACTAATAAACGATTGAAGGAAATTGATGTGAGGGACAACCCATGTTGTAACCAGTGTCCTGAGGTCGATACGCTGAGCCACTTTTTCGTCAATTGTATCAAAACAAAAAGAATCTGGATATCGATCCTGGAATGGATATACGAGCTTGAGTACATTAATGTCAAAACAAACGGTGAAAAAATAATAAACAAGAGAGGTAATAGGGCGATCCTTTCAGCTAGGGAAATACTGTTCGGAATAGAACAAATAAATGCTCAATCCAAGATAGTGAACTGGAGTATTCTCCAGATCAAGGCATATATTCATAGACAAAAACTTTTTAACAATGGTGTAATGAGTATGTTAATGATTATGTATGAATTGAAAGCAAGAGCCACCCTAGTAATAATCAATATTGGATATGCTGAGAGGAAAAAAGAAGAGCGAAAAATATGGCAACGCTTCCTTGATGACATAATAGAATGTATTGAGAAGCTTAAGGGGTAAAACATGTATCGCCCTACAGCTACCATATATGAACGCGCAAATGCGCCCTGATAACACTGCTCTTAAAATTACCTGTGTCTTTATCCAAAAATCTCGAATCTGATTATCCTAGATGTAATACCATGAAATCGATCACCTGTACTGAATAAAACGATGTCGCAAAAACAAAAAAAAACAAAAAAAAAAACAAAAAAAAAAGAAAAAAAAAAAGTGATGTATCAATGGGTGTGCCTATAGTTCTCTATAGCTTCAGCGGTCAAGCGGTTAGTGTTAGCAAACTGGACATTGTGAGTCCCAGAGAAGACCAGCTTTCGACATTTGTCTCATTTAGAGTCATTCTATCTTTTAATTTCACTAATACCTTCCAATCTGGGGGTTGGTTTTCTTTTAAACTCACACATTTAGTTATGTAAATTTTATTGATCTCATTCCCTTTCAATTGATCAAGAAATTAGAGAGGCTAAGATTAAGTGAGATAAGTGAATTAAATGGGGTTCTGGGATATATGGTTCTCTGGACCAGAGGCTTGGGTGGCAGTAGTAAGCTAGTCTTTATTTAGTACAGGTTTACGACTCGTGCAGTCCTATGAGTGCATTTGTGATGTGTTTCAGGAAAATGAGTCATAAGTTGCAAAAAATAGGTTTTGAGATTCCATGATATTTGAAAAGATGAGATCAAGCCAATTCCAATGAATGTAAACAGTCTAATAATCCAATAAGTATTTCTAGATTTTAAGCTTGATATTTTTATTTTGGAAAAACAAAGTTTGCCATATTTCTGTCGGGTAGTAAACAGTAAAGTAACTAAATGTAGTCCATATGAGGACGTTTAAAACGAAAGGATATATTACATACATTGTTCTGAGATTTGATACATTGATTGATATATATATAAGTGATAAGCCCCCCCCAAAATCAGAACATTCCAATAAAGTGATCTTGTAAAATAAACACTTTGAAAAATATTATTTTTGTGACTTATGACTCATTTTCCTGGAACACATCACATTTGGTTATACCTAATGCTATAATAGCTGAGAATGCAGCTGTAACCTGTTGACTCACCTGTGCTTCCTGAAGGCGATGTTGAAGACACCAAAGAGGATGGAGAGTACAAGCCCCAGGCTGGTGAGAAGGCACATGACAATGTACGTAGTGCTGTCCACAAATATCACCCGCGTCAGGAAGGTGGTCGAGTCTGCCGGGGGCTTCCCACCTGCACACACAAGGGTATAAGAGCTGTTTTAGATGTGCTTGGATTCTAAACATATCTTGAGTCAGTATTATGTCAGGTTATTATAGGATTAATGACCATTAGGAAGCAGCCATTGTACATGCAGTGGAATTGGTTCAGATTGACAAACAGGCCTTTATAGGTGGGTTATTCCAAATGGGCTTATTTTGTTAACTCTGTATCTTTGTATCTCTTACATCTGTAGCTATTATGAGTTTCACCTATGACTAGTTGATAAATACAGGAAGGTACTGTCTTAGTAATGCAATTAAGACCAGCTTGGCTCAGTCCCAGTAAGGAGATGCAATAACATGAATTACCCAAAGCCAAAACCTACTCAATCTCTATAGGATGGTCACCATAGTAGGTGGATGTACCTACCTTGCCAGATGAGTGGATTCTCAGGCACCCAGTCCATGTGATCATTAGAAATATCATAGAGGGCAATCAGCTTCCTCTTACCACCTGCAATATACAGTCACCATGGAATCATGGAAATATATAATGGGTTACTGCCAATGTTATGCAATAGTTCTTGGTGAAACGTATCACAAATGTGAAATTTGTTAAAAAAAAATAAAAAAAAAATAGTCTAGTAGTTAGAGATCAATATATAAATTCTGCGAATGTTATTCACTACAAGAGATTGGAAGAATTATGATGACTAAATATCCATGAGGCATGTGGAACTGGTTCAGATCGACAAACAGGCCTTTATAGGTGGGTTATTCCAAAACGATCAAAAGTCTGTTGAGGCATTTGGATTGAGCCTTCCTTTGGTCAGCACCAAGTGGAAGGTCTTCCTTAGTGCTCATTGCCATGGATGTAATATGCTTCATATTGCCATACATGTTACCCCTATGGTGGCCCCATGGCAAGTGGTGTGGGTTTATCATTGGATAATCTGCACCTGTCCAATCATAGGTAGGTCTAATGAACCATCTGAGGGAGTGACTCATTGTGACTCATTGTTTCCTCAGTTACCTGTCATAAAAACTACCAACCAATCATTAAACTGTTCTTATTGTACCCAAATTTTAACCTCATGCTCTAGTTAGTGCAACTTACTGTTAATTATTATATATAATATTCAACAAAGCCTACACATAAAGAAACAACTAAACCTAGACAAGTAGAAAAAAGCTGTTGAATATCAAATGAAATAGCCATGAAATTTGAAAGTTGTTTATTGAGGAAGTACCCAGTACAACACTTACCTTGTATTCTCCTGATCTTGATGACGGCCACACTCTCACCGTACTTGTTGAACTTGACCCAACCCTTGAGACACTTACCCTGTATTCTCCTGATCTTGATGACGGCCACACTCTCACCGTACTTGTTGAACTTGACCCAACCCTTGAGACACTTACCCTGTATTCTCCTGATCTTGATGACGGCCACACTCTCACCGTACTTGTTGAACTTGACCCAACCCTTGAGACACTTACCCTGTATTCTCCTGATCTTGATGACGGCCACACTCTCACCGTACTTGTTGAACTTGACCCAACCCTTGAGACACTTACCCTGTATTCTCCTGATCTTGATGACGGCCACACTCTCACCGTACTTGTTGAACTTGACCCAACCCTTGAGACACTTACCCTGTATCCTCCTGATCTTGATGACGGCCACACTCTCACCGTACTTGTTGAACTTGACCCAACCCTTGAGACACTTACCCTGTATTCTCCTGATCTTGATGACGGCCACACTCTCACCGTACTTGTTGAACTTGACCCAACCCTTGAGACACTTACCCTGTATTCTCCTGATCTTGATGACGGCCACACTCTCACCGTACTTGTTGAACTTGACCCAACCCTTGAGACACTTACCCTGTATTCTC
Organism: Sthenelais limicola; assembly: GCA_942159475.1. NCBI lineage: Eukaryota > Metazoa > Annelida > Polychaeta > Phyllodocida > Sigalionidae > Sthenelais > Sthenelais limicola. The sequence continues at coordinate 3,101,956 of OW804094.1, read as the reverse complement.
CTGATCTTGATGACGGCCACACTCTCACCGTACTTGTTGAACTTGACCCAACCCTTGAGACACTTACCCTGTATCCTCCTGATCTTGATGACGGCCACACTCTCACCGTACTTGTTGAACTTGACCCAACCCTTGAGACACTTACCCTGTATTCTCCTGATCTTGATGACGGCCACACTCTCACCGTACTTGTTGAACTTGACCCAACCCTTGAGACACTTACCCTGTATTCTCCTGATCTTGATGACGGCCACACTCTCACCGTACTTGTTGAACTTGACCCAACCCTTGAGACACTTACCCTGTATTCTCCTGATCTTGATGACGGCCACACTCTCACCGTACTTGTTGAACTTGACCCAACCCTTGAGACACTTACCCTGTATCCTCCTGATCTTGATGACGGCCACACTCTCACCGTACTTGTTGAACTTGACCCAACCCTTGAGACACTTACCCTGTATCCTCCTGATCTTGATGACGGCCACACTCTCACCGTACTTGTTGAACTTGACCCAACCCTTGAGACACTTACCCTGTATTCTCCTGATCTTGATGACGGCCACACTCTCACCGTACTTGTTGAACTTGACCCAACCCTTGAGACACTTACCCTGTATTCTCCTGATCTTGATGACGGCCACACTCTCACCGTACTTGTTGAACTTGACCCAACCCTTGAGACACTTACCCTGTATCCTCCTGATCTTGATGACGGCCACACTCTCACCGTACTTGTTGAACTTGACCCAACCCTTGAGACACTTACCCTGTATTCTCCTGATCTTGATGACGGCCACACTCTCACCATACTTGTTGAACTTGACCCAACCCTTGAGACACTTACCCTGTATTCTCCTGATCTTGATGACGGCCACACTCTCACCGTACTTGTTGAACTTGACCCAACCCTTGAGACACTTACCCTGTATCCTCCTGATCTTGATGACGGCCACACTCTCACCGTACTTGTTGAACTTGACCCAACCCTTGAGACCCTGGAACTGTACTTTGTACATGCTCTCATTGAGGGCGCTGGTGATGTCTGCATCCGTGTACTGGAAGTCTGCTATACTCTTGTTGATACCTGCCAAGTACAAGATGGATGGATGGATAAATGTATGGATGGATGGGTGGGTGGATGGATGGATAAATGGATGCATCCGTGCACTGGACTTCTGCTATACTCTTGTTGATAGCTGCCAAGTACAGGCAAAGCTGAACTGTGTAAAGGTGCATATATTCAATTCAAATCAATAGGGGATTTGCATAGCCGCCATTTTGAATCTTGATTCGCATGGAATTATGGGGATAGTGGTACAATCTAAATTCTATAGAGAATATGCCATGTTTAGCATGAAATATTTAGCAATGCTCTAATGTCAATATCCATGTGTTATACATGTTTCCATGATACAAGTCCTGGGTTCTCCACCATTGATAAATCTTATTGTTGGGATCTTATACGAATATAATAAAGGAGAACACTCAACAACAATGCATACTTCCTGAGTAGCAAACTAATACTGACTTTATTTATAACTCGGGTCTTGAAGCTTGTACAATTATTTCTGCTCCGCCCTGTGGGGCTCCTCCGTACTACTTGCTCATCATCCTGACATCTCAATCTTTCCCATCATGCATTTAGTTTTCATAGATCGTTTATACAAGTTAAGATATTGGTGGAAACATTCTTGCAATTTTCAATAAAATTTTTGCAAAATATTTGTATGTCAGATTTCATCAAAATCCATCCCAAATTGCACTGTGACAAACATGCGCAGTGAGACATGCAACTCCCCTATTCAGAGTATTCTTTATTTGTACAAAGAGAAGCCACATATATTAGAAAGAATTTTCTGGTGTTCCTGTATAGTGCTTGACTATGGAAATGAAGATTTTAATTTTGTGTGAAACCACCCAGTGCTCATTTATTGGCCAGTGCTTGTTGCAACACAAGAATACATGTATACATATTAAGAAAAGATTTTTCAATGATGATATCAAAATCTGTTGTATTCTTAGGCACCATCCAGCTCATACCAACAGAGTAATATTGGTAAGAGCTCATAATCATAATTATAGGTTTATTTTATCTCTTTAGCATTGAAATGAATGACCATTCATTCATCCAAACAATTATAATCATAATCATAATCATGAGACCAGGCATTTGTGGGGAACCACACTTATCTATTTCAGTTAAGTAGGTTAAATGACCCCGTGTTTTATGGGACAGGCTCTTGATCTGGGGCCCACCAGTTTTTCTGAGAAATACAGCCTGGCAAAAACAAAACAAAAAACAAAATCTAAATACAGCCTGGCAAAAAAGCAAAAAAGAAATACAGCCTTGGTCAGTCTGTGAAACAGAATGTTGCTGCCTTACCTGCCTTACCTGTCAATGAGCAGCTATATTTTGAACTGTATTTCCGTCTGAAATTTGGGTTATTTGAGAGGATTGGTGAAGGTGAGTTGTACATTTTCTGACAATCTGACCCAATTGTGCCTTACCTCTGTCATTGAGCAGCTGCTGGGTGCTGTTGAGTGCGAGTGCAGCAGTCCAGACTGTGTCATACGCCATGGGACCAAACTCCAGCCCATCCTGCCGCCGCGCCCCCAGCCCTACGACCAACTTCTCCATGAACTCATCCGGGGTCAGCCCGCCTATACCTAGAGTGTTAGACATTAGTGTAAGAAAAGTTCATACATGGGATGCAGTACTATTTCACTATAAAACAGTTCTAAAAGAGTACATAATTAGCACAGATACTCATAAAAGGGGCATGGTGGTTAGACAGTCAAAATATAGAATAAACTATCACCTCATGAAATAATAAATATTCCATTCACAGGGTTGGAAAAATCTCACAGCCCGGTTGTCCGCACCACCCAGGTCAGCCATGCGGACAACCAAAAATGAATATCTGGGCGTCCGGTGGACAACCAGGTTTCACCTTTATTTGGTGTTAGCGGACAACTATATATAAATATGTCAGACATATTTTCAAAGTGATTTTTCCAACCATGATTCACTATTTATATTTTATATGCCACTAGCATAAAAGAATATTGAAATATAAACCTTTGTTTTTAGTTTTAAACCATCATAATCTATATAAAAGCTAAAAGAAACGTCAATGTAAACATTTAAATTGAATTTAAGTCTTGTAAATATGTCTTTTTGCTATTGTTTCTGAGTTACATGAGAATATCATGACCTCTGAAATTGAACTCAATAAAATTCGTTAAAATTCTAAACTGGGCCCATGTGAAAACCCCAACATGCTGGAATATGTCTACCCAGTATAAATAATATAAATAAAAAAAAAATATAGAACAATGTGAGACTGACTTTTGATCTGTTTAGGGTTGATGTAGTGCGGGGCTGAGCCAAACACTCCCTCCACGGCCTGTGTCATCTCCTCCACCGTGCAGTCTATAGCGGGGTTCTCCTTCAGCCACCACTCCTCCTCATAGAAACCTGTCACCAGCCAGGCATAGCGGGGGCCGTACATGCCCTGCTTGTAGGCCTTGGGTGGGGGGGGGGTGAATATATAGTACAGGGTTATTACACCTTTCTAGCAGGTAACATGTAGTACAGGGTTAGCAACTTGTAATTATTATTCCTTTCCTAGAGGGTAATATGGAATGCCACAACATTGGTTGTTTATTATACCTTTCTAGAGGGTAATATGGAATGCTACAGCATTGTGTGTTTATTATACCTTTCTAAAGGGTAATAAGGAATGCCATAGGCTACAGCATTGGGTGTTTATAATACCTTTCTAGAGGGTAATATGGAATGCTACAGCATTGGGTGTTTATTATATCTTTCTAGAGGCTAATATGGAATGCCATAGGCTACAGCATTGGGTGTTTATGATACATTTCTAGAGGGTAATATATAGACAAAATTGACTCCTGGTCGTGTGAGAGGTGGTTATCTCCCGCGGGCGTACTAATTTTGTAAGGGTGCGTAGCACCCGACGAAATTGGGTAGCCCAAGGGAGATAACCACCTCTTACACGACCAGGAGTCAATTTTGTATTTATTATACCTCTCCTGATGTTTTTTGGTGAAGAATTAAGTGGAAATTCGATGGAAATTGGAGTGATTCGATGGAAATTGGAGTTGGACAACGAGCTCTGTTCACCACTCGTTTTGTTTACGCTCTCACTTAGCTTCACTTCCGGTCCACCTCACTCATTTTTGGATCCTTTTTTTTCTATTTAAATACGCAATAAATTCGGAATTTTACAGTTGTTTATCATTATAATTATGATTATATCATTACATATGATGTATTACAAGTCTTTTTTCCGCGAAAATAATTATTTTAATACAGAAAATAAGGATGCGAGCATGGGCCTATTTTTTCAACAAAAATTCCGCCAGAGGGCAATATGATATGTAAATACCACCCAGAGGGTAATACGGATTTTCGATGCTGTACCCTATGGCTTACCATACCATCACTCCCAGAGGTATAATAAGGAATGTTACAGCATTGGGTGTTTATAATACCTTTCTAGAGAGTAATATGGAATGTTGCAGCATTGAGTTTTTACACCACAAACGGCGGGTATTACATAGTAACCAGAGGTAAGAATGTAAACACAGCGAGTGGCACAGGAAGAGCGAATTTTCACTTTTCTTCAACATAAATATTCGGAAAACTATAATAAATACAAAATTACTCATGGGCGATCTCCAAGTTCCATATTACACATGGGCTATATGATTGTTTTAGTTTGCTACCCTCACTTACCGGAATCAATATTCCCATGGTTTAATATGGAATTTTGGGATTGCTGTCCGGCAATTTTGACTATTTAATTTTAGTGACTTAGTGCAAAGATAATGTACAAGACTGTGGTAAAGGTATTATTTAATTTTCTCTCAATTATTAGCTATGCTAGTTTCAGTTACTGTTTTATGCATGGATATTGACACGTACCTCACAAAACAGGTGGTATGCCTTGTCTTGATACATCTCTGCCAGGATTATTCTGGCATCTTTTCTCTGGAATGTAAACATGTAAAGTGAGTCTAAATAGAGGGGACAGGCTAAACAAGTACAGGCACTAGTCTGAGTACAGGAGGACACGGTGGGTAAGAGAGGGAGAGACCACACTTGTACTACAACTAGTAGCTGCTGTAATCATCAGAGTCTTGTACAGGAGCAGCAAGACTGGTTGTGGTCTTGTCCCCCTTGCAGAGGTATACAGCAGAGGTCCTCAGTGGGCCATGTGGTCCATGTGGACGTTTTCATAGATACATGGTAGTTGCATATGTATAGATAGATGTATAGATAGATAGATGGATGAATGGATGAATGGATGGATGGATGTATCAATGGGAAGATGGATGGATGAATGGAAAAATGGAAAGATGGATGGATGAATGGATGGATGGAAAGATGGGGAACGGAGGGAGGGATGAATGAATGGATGGATGAATGGATGGATGAATGAATGGATGGATGGATGGATAGAAGGATAGAGGATGGATAGATGGATGGATGGATGGATGGATGGGTGGGTGGATGGATGGATAGATGGATGGATGGATAGATGGATGGATGGATGGATGGATGAATAGAAGGATGGATAGATTAATGGATGGATGGATGGGTGGATGGATGGATGGATAGAAGGATAGAAGGATAGAGGATGGATAGATAGATAAATACACTCACCTTAAGATTGGCCACCTGTTGGCTGATCTCTGATGTGTAAATCTCTGATGTTATCAGGGTCATGTTGTTCTCCGCTAGTCGTACCGCGATGTCATCAGTCACCTGGTCAGAGAAGAGTAGAAAAGACAATTGTGTCAGACAATTCTAATGAGTTTCATTATAATCGGAGGATTCATTAGAAAATGTGATGTGTTCCAGGAAAACGAGTCACAAGTCGTAAAATTGATATTTATCAAAGTGTTTTTATCACAAGATCTCTTAATTGAAATGTTCTGATTTTTAGATGGTTTAGCACTTATAGTCATATGAATCCATGCAACAAATTTTGGAACATTGTATTAAATATATCATTGCGTTTTGAAGGCCTTCATATCGAGTATATTCCAGGATATTGCAAACTTTTTTTCAAAAATAAAAATATCAAACTTAAAATATAGAAATCCTTATTAGGTGTCCTAGTGTTTACTATCATTGAAATCGGCTTGATGTCCTCTTTTCAAATATGGTGATATCTCAAAATCTATATTTTACGACTTATGACTCATTTTTCTAAAACGGATCACAAATGTGTATATGTATGGTGGATGGATTAATTGATCACTAGTTATGGGGGACTTGCCTGTCCACCATCTTGAATTTTGATTTGGTTGAGATTATGGGATGAGTATGTGAGGGTAAGATCTATAGAACACATGTCATCTTCAGCATGTGATATTCATCAGAACTTCAATGTTAATATCCATGTATTATACATGTTTCCATAACACAAGCCTCCATCGTTCCATTGCATTTAGTTTTTATTGCTCATTTATACAAGCTCTGATATTGGTGAAAACATTCTTGCAACTTTCAATAGAATTGTTGCTAAACATTTGTATGTAAGACCTGAGCCGAATCTATCCCAGCATGCACTGTAACAGACACATTGACACATGTTATGCCCTATTGTGTATCCCAGCATGCACTGTAACAGCCATGCGCAGTGACACATACAATTCCCCTATTGGGTATCCCAGCATGCACTGTAACAGACATGCACAGTGACACATACAAATCCCCTATAGTGTATCCCAGCATGCACTGTAACAGACATGCACAGTGACACATACAAATCCCCTATAGTGTATCCCATGATGCACTGTAACAGACATGCACAGTGACACATACAAATCTCCTATAGTGTATCCCAGCATGCACTGTAACAGACATGCACAGTGACACATACAAATCCCCTATAGTGTATCCCAGCATGCACTGTAACAGACATGCGCAGTGAGACACACAAGTTCCCTATAGTGTATCCCAACATGCACTGTACCAGACATGCACAGTGACGCATACAAGTCCCCTATAGTGTATCCCAACATGCACTGTACCAGACATGCACAGTGAGACACAAAAGTCCCCTATAGTGTATCCCAACATGCACTGTACCAGACATGCACAGTGACGCATACAAGTCCCCTATAGTGTATCCCAGCATGCACTGTACCAGACATGCACAGTGAGACACACAAGTCCCCTATAGTGTATCCCAACATGCACTGTACCAGACATGCACAGTGACACATACAAGTTCCCTATAGTGTATCCCAACATGCACTGTACCAGACATGCACAGTGACGCATACAAGTCCCCTATAGTGTATCCCAACATGCACTGTACCAGACATGCACAGTGACGCATACAAGTTCCCTATAGTGTATCCCAACATGCACTGTACCAGCCATGCACAGTGAGACACACAAGTCCCCTATAGTGTATCCCAACATGCACTGTACCAGACATGCACAGTGACGCATACAAATCCCCTATAGTGTATCCCAGCATGCACTGTACCAGACATGCACAGTGAGACATACAAGTTCCCTATAGTGTATCCCAACATGCACTGTACCAGACATGCACAGTGACGCATACAAGTCCCCTATAGTGTATCCCAACATGCACTGTACCAGACATGCACAGTGAGACACACAAGTTCCCTATAGTGTATCCCAACATGCACTGTACCAGCCATGCACAGTGAGACACACAAGTTCCCTATAGTGTATCCCAACATGCACTGTACCAGACATGCACAGTGACACATACAAGTCCCCTATAGTGTATCCCAACATGCACTGTACCAGACATGCACAGTGAGACATACAAGTTCCCTATAGTGTATCCCAACATGCACTGTACCAGACATGCACAGTGAGACATACAAGTTCCCTATAGTGTATCCCAACATGCACTGTACCAGACATGCACAGTGACGCATACAAGTTCCCTATAGTGTATCCCAACATGCACTGTACCAGACATGCACAGTGAGACATACAAGTTCCCTATAGTGTATCCCAACATGCACTGTACCAGACATGCACAGTGAGACATACAAATCCCCTATAGTGTATCCCAACATGCACTGTACCAGACATGCACAGTGACGCATACAAGTCCCCTATAGTGTATCCCAACATGCACTGTACCAGACATGCACAGTGACACATACAAGTTCCCTATAGTGTATCCCAACATGCACTGTACCAGACATGCACAGTGACGCATACAAGTTCCCTATAGTGTATCCCAGCATGCACTGTACCAGACATGCACAGTGAGACACACAAGTTCCCTATAGTTTATCCCAACATGCACTGTACCAGACATGCACAGTGACACATACAAATCCCCTATAGTGTATCCCAACATGCACTGTACCAGACATGCACAGTGACACATACAAGTTCCCTATAGTGTATCCCAACATGCACTGTACCAGACATGCACAGTGAGACACACAAATCCCCTATAGTGTATCCCAACATGCACTGTACCAGACATGCACAGTGACGCATACAAGTCCCCTATAGTGTATCCCAACATGCACTGTACCAGACATGCACAGTGACACATACAAGTCCCCTATAGTGTATCCCAACATGCACTGTACCAGACATGCACAGTGAGACATACAAGTTCCCTATAGTGTATCCCAACATGCACTGTACCAGACATGCACAGTGAGACACACAAGTTCCCTATAGTGTATCCCAACATGCACTGTACCAGCCATGCACAGTGAGACACACAAGTTCCCTATAGTGTATCCCAACATGCACTGTACCAGACATGCACAGTGACGCATACAAATCCCCTATAGTGTATCCCAACATGCACTGTACCAGACATGCACAGTGACGCATACAAGTTCCCTATAGTGTATCCCAACATGCACTGTACCAGACATGCACAGTGACGCATACAAGTTCCCTATAGTGTATCCCAACATGCACTGTACCAGACATGCACAGTGAGACACACAAGTTCCCTATAGTGTATCCCAACATGCACTGTACCAGACATGCACAGTGACACATACAAATCCCCTATAGTGTATCCCAACATGCACTGTACCAGACATGCACAGTGAGACATACAAGTCCCCTATAGTGTATCCCAACATGCACTGTACCAGACATGCACAGTGAGACATACAAGTTCCCTATAGTGTATCCCAACATGCACTGTACCAGACATGCACAGTGAGACATACAAGTCCCCTATAGTGTATCCCAACATGCACTGTACCAGACATGCACAGTGAGACATACAAGTTCCCTATAGTGTATCCCAACATGCACTGTACCAGACATGCACAGTGACGCATACAAGTTCCCTATAGTGTATCCCAACATGCACTGTACCAGACATGCACAGTGAGACATACAAGTTCCCTATAGTGTATCCCAACATGCACTGTACCAGACATGCACAGTGAGACATACAAGTCCCCTATAGTGTATCCCAACATGCACTGTACCAGACATGCACAGTGACACATACAAATCCCCTATAGTGTATCCCAACATGCACTGTACCAGACATGCACAGTGAGACACACAAATCCCCTATAGTGTATCCCAACATGCACTGTACCAGACATGCACAGTGACACATACAAATCCCCTATAGTGTATCCCAACATGCACTGTACCAGACATGCACAGTGAGACACACAAATCCCCTATAGTGTATCCCAACATGCACTGTACCAGACATGCACAGTGAGACACACAAGTTCCCTATAGTGTATCCCAACATGCACTGTACCAGACATGCACAGTGACGCATACAAGTCCCCTATAGTGTATCCCAACATGCACTGTACCAGACATGCACAGTGAGACATACAAGTTCCCTATAGTGTATCCCAACATGCACTGTACCAGACATGCACAGTGAGACATACAAGTTCCCTATAGTGTATCCCAACATGCACTGTACCAGACATGCACAGTGACACATACAAGTCCCCTATAGTGTATCCCAACATGCACTGTACCAGACATGCACAGTGACACATACAAGTTCCCTATAGTGTATCCCAACATGCACTGTACCAGACATGCACAGTGAGACACACAAGTTCCCTATAGTGTATCCCAACATGCACTGTACCAGACATGCACAGTGACGCATACAAGTCCCCTATAGTGTATCCCAACATGCACTGTACCAGACATGCACAGTGAGACACACAAGTTCCCTATAGTGTATCCCAACATGCACTGTACCAGACATGCGCAATGACACTCAGTATGCAAGAGTATCCAGGACAAACGGGTTCCCACCAGTGTTATACTCTATTATAACTTACAATTGTTAGTATAGTGTTTCTATATATATTGGGAAGCTATTAAGTAGAGGAGAATAAATAGAGTCCGGAGTCCTTCAGCTTGTATAACCTACTGACTATTTTATTATGCACTCTCGATACATTGGATTCACATCAGTGATCCTGTCTCACATGGTTAAGCTTACATCCCTTACTTGTCTCCTGCTGCTACCCGATCCTCTCCGTCTAGACTTGCATAGTACTGCAATTAATTATTTATCTAAGGGGTAATTATCTTTATTGTAATTCATTGTTAATTAGCTTATTAATTATTATGTGGTTAATCACTATTACGTCATCATTACGTAATATGATATAACACAAATCCCCTATTATTTTAAACGAGCTTATTAGTTACATGCCCATGTAGGGGTAGAAAAAGGTAAAAACGTTTCTTGTTTCGTTGGCAAGAGACCAAATTTTTTTACCTGTTTCATGTCACTTGCGTTGATAACAATGTCTAGTCAGTTTGAAACATGACTAAACGAAAATTGAAAGAGATTTTGATAAGGTCTGAGGAGCTTCTATAGGTAGAGAAGTGAAGTAGGTAATATGTAATATGGATTGGTGGGTGTTTTGGAATATGTGATCCGTTTTAGGAAGATTATTCACAAGTTGTAAAATATGGATTTTGAGATATCATTATATTTGAAAAGAGGAGATCAAGGTGATTCCAATGATAGTAAACACTAGGACACCTAATAAGTATTTCTATATTTTAAGTCTGATACTTTTATTTTTGAAAAAAAAAAGTTTACAATATTTCTGGATGGGTAATTACCAGTAAAGTAAGAAAAATGTAATATACTCCAACGCAAGGATATATTTAATACAATGGCCCGAAATCTGTTACATGGATTCATACGACTATAATTAAGTGCTAAACCCTATAAAAATTAAAACATTTCAATGGCTGTGTATGCTATGGAGTAAGCTCATCCTATAGAATATATTTGGCTATACTTTACTAGTAAACTGTTCATCCAGACATATTGCAATTTTTTTTTTCAAAAAATAAGATATCAAACGTAGAATATAAAAAAACTTATTAGCTTTCCTGATGTTTACCGTCATTGGAATTGGCTTGATTTCATCTTTTCAATTTTTTGCGACTTGTGACTCATTTGTCTATAACGCGCTAGATATGTATGCATTATGTCTGCATATAATGTTACTGTACCACACCCTCCTCAACAATACATATTTACCCTCAGAACTCCTTGCTGTCTCCTTTTACTCACACTGTAAGCTGAAACCCACAGGAATAATTAATCTTTGTGGATAGACTTTAGAGGAAACATTGAAGAGGAAACAGACGCTTTGCACCTAATTATACCCTGCCTTAGGTTGAAGTTATATGAATATAATAATAAGTTTTGTCTGTGTGTTTTGTGAGTGCGTTTTGTGAGTGTGTTTTGTGTTTTGTGAGTGCGTTTTGTGTTTTGTGAGTGCGTTTTGTGTTTTTGCATGTGTTTTTTGTATGTGTTTTGTGCATGTGTTTATTGTTCTATACATATGTTTATACATGTTTTTATACATATGTTCCACCCTATACGCTTCTTCTCCTCGGACATACTAAGAGGAGACTATAAAGGTCTCCTTGGTCTGAGGCACCTCGGTTCTCGCTCTTCTGCCCCTTGGCCGGCCCAGACGGTGCCGAATCCTGTCTTTAAGGAGACCGTCTCTGCGCTCCTAGTGGCCCCTCCGTACATTATATCCCGCACGCCACGGAGCACCTGGTGGACTTTGTGTGCAGTATATTAATATTATCACCCCATGTAACGACAGGTGGCGTCGCAAGTCTAATTTAGGTATTGATATACACTTTTACTTAATTCTGTACTTAATTTCACTTAATTACGTTGAATTTTAAATATATATTAACTTTATGTGATCACTCAATCGATAAACAATATGAAATTGCTATAGAGATATTGAGATATATAAGATATTGATATTTATAAAGTACTCTCGAGTACGGCCTACTCAATTTACCGCTAGACCTTAGGAATACCTGATTCGCTACCTGCACCTTATTCACTATCCTACACCATGGCGAGCGGCGAGGATGATGCGAGTCGTCCTCCGCAGCGACCAACTAGTCGTATTCGCCATTCTTTGGAACCTCGTAAGAAAAGTCGCGTACTAGACGTTAATTCGCCTGTACCCTCTGACACCAGCGATGTTCAAACGACTTTTCCAGCAGCACCACCACCACCACCCGTGCAGATGAGGAGGATTGTCCACAACATCCAGACCAAAACACGAAAGGCCAAATCGTTTGCCCCTCCACGGGACAGTGGTAGTGTCCCGAGAATTAGGCACAATGTTCATACTGGTAGGAAAACCGTGAAATTGACGAACAATGCAGCCAATATTCCTACCGTGAGTGCTGGTTCACCTCAACTGGTTCCCACGACCAAGCGGAGAAAGATTACTCGTTTTGAAGACGGTGTGTCCCTCACCCGAGTCTCCTACCATACCGTGATGGCCGTGGTGCCCGCCAACACCAACCCAGCCGAGCAGGTGCCCGTGCAGCCTTCAGTGCCTACTCCTAGACCGACAGCACAACCTCCTGTACCAATTCCTGATCATCACTCTATCGCCCCTGAACCACCCGGTAAGAAAATTTATTTTTTTTCACACCAACCTTTTTTTGGTCTCTCACTGGTAGAACGTAATCTGAGCTACATTAGTTTGGGCATTACCTGCCTCCTACGTTGTAAACAAACCTATGAGGCAGGTATGGTGGGGAAAGTGAAAGTGAATATTTATTATGTTTGCTTACTCTTATCTTAAGACTTCCATCCCCCCCCCCCCCCTATGCCTAATTACTATTCATATTTTGTCTAAATGCCACCAAATGTGCAGAGCAATCAAAATCTCTTATATTCTGGGGCCCTAATGTGGCACCAGATCCCATGCCATTTTTGAGAAACAGTACAATTCAGTTTTCTCAAATATCCTCTTCCCAGATTTAAAGGGGACTATTCCCAATATAATTATTCCTCTATCTCATTATGAGTGTGTTTTGGTTTGGTTTGAGCATTCCCTGACCATATTCGTCATAGCCAGCCTAAAATCCTAAACCCAACCCAACCTTACACAAAACTTGCGAACCGAAACCGACATCCCTATATCTGCTAAATATAGAAACGAATCAAACTAACAACTTTCTATTATAATCTGGACATTATTTCAACCCATAAAATGCACCACGGAGCAAGGCAAACAAACCATCTGTCTTACTGGCTGGTATAGTGTCCCGCCAGCCTGACTAAACAACTTGGCGTCTCTGAGTCTAGGCTCCTGATCGCACCTTCCCACCGTAAATTTCCGAGGCCCGTCCCCATGTTTGTGTACAGGAAGCTACATCATAGGATTATGTAATAATTTAATCCCAGGCGGGCAGTTACCCCTCTCTCCCTCGCTAGATATTAATCTCTCTCCCTATTCCTTCCCAGTGCACAAAGCCAGGCAAGCGTGTGAATATTACCCAGTGCACGCATTGGTGCATGTGCACCCTTCTCACTCACGTATTGTGCATTTGAAACTTATTCTTAATCGTTAATGTACATGTTTGTGTGTGTGGGGCGGGGATATTTTTTCCCTACAAACCCTATCCCTATCGCTCTCTCTCTCCCTCCTTCCTCTCTTTTTCTGCACCCACCCCCCACCCTCTTTCCTACTCTTTTCCTCTCCCTCTCTATTTCTTCTCTAATACTTTCTCTCTCCCTCCCTTATTTCCATTATATCTCAATCGTATCAATATTCCCTTCAATAGCATTGCTATGCTTCTCCCCACGTACTACAATTTCTCCACCACGTGGCTCCCGATGTCAACTAACGTTGTTGTGCGTGGCACCACACACACCATTCACTCCATTCGCCCCCTTCTCATCCACATGAGAGAATACCTTGATAGGCCTTCAAACGTCTTCCAATTTTCGACCATTATGTTTTTAATCTACACTTTCATTTCCCCTGACGTGTATCCCCTCTGTGCGCTCAAACAATTAATATTTTAGAACGTTATGACTGAATCAACATATCAAATAGATGCCAATAGCCTGCCAATATATCAGCTATAACAGTCTGCAACATAGTGAATGTCGATACGAGAGACCCTTTAAAATTGAACAGTGTAGACCGAAAACATTTTACCCAAACCCCAAAAAATATCTTGGGATATTCTATCACTTCAATATTTCATTTGAGACAGTCCGGCCCTGACAAATATCAATCTCAGATAGTAACTCTGTGGATACCTGGACGTGCTATATATTTTTATTCAACCTGAAACGTAATCCCAAATTTTACTTAATGACTTCATCACTTCAGAGCTGTCATTGGTAAGGTAAAACCACTGGAGTGAATAATATAGTTTTCACATTAAATTAAAATAAAACAATAGGTTAGGCGTCTAGGAGAGGCACGTGGTGCTGGGTTCCTATCCCGTCTAGGAGAGACATAAGGGGTTGTGTTCGGCATGTGGGGCTGTGTTCCTAATCAGTTCAATCAAGTTTTCCGGAGTGGGCTCAGGGAGTTTCTGATGAGGCCAAGCCTCCTCATTTTCAAGGGCAGGAAATTGGGATGCCAATCACATTGACTGCTCATAGCGGCGAAAGGGGGAGAGGGTAATCACCACTCTAACTGGTGGGATTCTGGGGGCCTCCCCTAAACATTTGAACTTAGTTTTCCAAAGTGTTTGGTATATACCAAGGTGAAAAATTAAAGCCCCAATCTGCTAGCAGGCCTATCTATCATAGGGAAAACATTACAAAAAATCTTTAGATTAATGATTAGTTACGATTTATTACATGGCTACAAATTTCAGTTATCATTAATAATATTCTTGTTCCAATGTTTAGTTGATATTTTATTCTATAACCAATGACGGTCACATTTTAGCATGCTTCGAATTAGCTATACATGACGTTTCACACATGAAGAGAGAGGGCATGATGTAAGTTTAGGGTTATCTGCCCCGGAGAGGATAGTTCTGTTGACATACTGAATAAACTGCCCAGCTAGGGGGGGAAAAAAAATAATATTCTTGTTAAATGGGACAATTCAGCATGAATTAATTACTGTGAATAGTGTATCACTGCTGCAAATAATACAAATTCTAGAGGACTTTTGTAGTGAGTGAGTGAGATTGGTTGCTTTACGCCCTTTTCAGCACATTTAATAAAGGACGTTTAGAATTTTGTGCACTCTCCAAAAGATTATTTTTGGCTGGACATATATTTGCTTTTGACGACCGATTGTTGAATATTTGTAGATTTTTCTCATACTTGGCCTTTACCCTCCCATGTCGGGAGATCAGGAGAATTAATTCAAAACCCCTAAATAGTGCCGCCAGAACTATAACTCTATACCTACTCCCTATTCATCCGTCTCATTTTTTCTCTCCTTACTCTTCCCTTTGTCTGTTTATCCAACTCCTCCATCGTCTCCCCTTTTCTCTTTCTCAGCAGCACCCCAAAATCCATCTTTCCCGACTCATTCTACCTTCCTGTGATCTTATCACTGCCCTCCTCCCTCTCTTCTGGTTCGGAAGATGTTGGACAGAGCTTTATAGAATATGAAAATAAAATAATGTATATTCAAACGATTTAGATTTCCATTTGGGTGTATATTTTCCGTACAAAACAATCGTGAGAGAATCCTTAAAACTGAAAATCAGGAACATTTATATCTGAATAACTGAACATGACTTCCAGAGTAGCGGGAGTAATTTGCCCCAAAATTAAGAATAAACTGACAATATAATTCCACTAGAATGACGATATATTTAAGTCCAATATTTCTCTTAGCTAACAGCGTCCTGAAATATCTGAGGACAACGTCCTGAAATCAGGAGGGCTCGGGTCCAAGCCAATTGCTATACTTTGCTCACTCTAGTGGGAAAAAGTTGCAAAGTACTATTCACATTTCCTCAAAGACATTGATACCATACTCAGAACTGCCAACTTCTACGATTTCGCCGATTTCTGCATCAAAATACGATCCTACGATCTGTATGACAAATACTACCTCTTTTTTTTTAATTTGGGACCAAAACATATAAACATCCATATAATATAAGGGTAGAGCGATTTCTACAAAAAGAGGTAGAAAAGAAAACGTAGAAAGAAGGGTTTCGTTGTCGTGAATGTTGTCGGAATTTGTTGTATTACAAACCACTTTACTCATCTGTAGACGTCTGTCCCCCCTCTCTGGATGTCGTCGTATGTTGTTTGTGAAGGTATTCTGGGTGATAATGTGATTTTGAAGCCTTTTTTAAATCGGGGTATCCACAGTCTATAGCCTGGGAAAGCCCCTGTGAGATACTACGTCATTAGCCACAAGCTACTGCATCAATTCAAGTATGATTCCTACATTTCTGATCTCCCTTGATCCTTCGTCAGGGAATCTATTTAAAGGGGAACCCTGGACTGCGTATAATAGCATTTCAGACGTTGGAAAAAACTACAATTTGATCTTCTGTACATGCTAATATGTAATTCAATCATTTATAAGTAATTGGGAAGTGATTTCGTCTTGTTCTAACTGGCTATTATCCGGTATGTTTGCAAGGAACAATATTCCCACAATGCTATGGTAATATGACGTCAGCAGAGCACTACTCTAGCACACTTCCGTCTTCTGTTGGCCTAACGTGTTGTAATATTGTAATTCAATCATTTATAAGTAATTGGGAAGTGATTCCTCAGTTATCAACCATAATTGAGCTGTATGACCAGCAAGTCTTCCAACCCAGAGTTTTACTTTAAACTTTCCACCGAAAAATGCGTTAATTAAATATTGATTAGATCTTTCTTAACATTACAACCAGTCATGGGAAAATTTATTGTCATTACTTCGATCCTGCTTTATATCATAAATGGGCCAAACGTCCTTACTCTTATTTTTA
Source organism: Sthenelais limicola (assembly GCA_942159475.1). Lineage (NCBI taxonomy): Eukaryota > Metazoa > Annelida > Polychaeta > Phyllodocida > Sigalionidae > Sthenelais > Sthenelais limicola. Next base: position 3,084,672 of record OW804094.1, on the reverse strand, counting down.
TCCTTTCTATCCTCAGTAACTACACATGCGGATCGCCAGGTTAATCTGACTGACAATTGGGATGATATTTGGACCGAACTTCTCCACGGTCATTACGAAAAGAAGGTCCCGCTTCAATCGATTTGTATCACTTGTAAGAAGGAGGATCCGTACATAATCCACTGTGGTGACTGCGGGCATAATGCATATTATTGCAAGGATCACTTCATGGCAAATCACACCCACATCAACCAATTCCATCTACCAATGCAGTCACTCGTAAGTTTGAATTTATATCCTATATTTCTTTTTGTAATACAATGCCCGACAATGCTAAACATCTTTAAATATCTATATCAAAATCGCTCTCTGATCAATCATAATTAGTTTGTCTTTTCCATTCCTAAATATGGATAAACCTACAATCATACAAATGTATTAATTTTGCTATTTAATAATTATCTTCTAATTATTATCCATTGTGACATTCCCTTCTGAACATAATGCCTAATAAATATATTTCTTTGTCACAGGGGCATGGATATGTACCCTTCAACTGGAAAAAGGACCTGATCCCATTCCATCCCGGTTGTTGTACTGCCCGACTCTCCCTCACAACCATCATTATAGATGCAATCGGTAATCCTTCTTTACATAACGTTATTTTTCTACCTTTAATTCTCTTTCCCACCTGATTGAATAATACAATTGATTGAATGCAGACATAACGAGTTATTATTTTTTGATTAATTTTTAATTAATAATATTTTTTTTAAAAATTTGATAAGTTACTATACTATTGATAACTCTCTTAACTTACATAGCGGCCCTGTACAAATAATTGCATAAAATATTATATAATATAATTTGATGTCAAATGCCCCTTTAAATAGTACAGCACTCATCATCTCTTTACTTCTTTAGAGGACGACATAATTAAATTGTATAATAATGTATAATACATTTTGTCTCTACATAGGTCGTCAGCATGTAACCCTAGTCCATTACTGCTCGTGTATCTCAAAGGCCAAGCAGCTGCTACTGGCCGGATTTTGGCCGGGTACACCAGTCACCCCAGCAACCGCAGTTGATTTGAGGTTCATGAGCAGGGCTAGGTCGTTCATGCTTGAAGGGTGTGTTGCTTTGCGCAATTTCTGCGACAGCGTTCTGCATGATATATCTTCTTCGCCAAACTATGGCAGTAAAGTAAGTAAAACCAAAAAATCTTTTAATCCCCTGACCATATCTTTAGTTACTTATTTATTACTTTAACCATTATCCCTTTAATCCACAAAAAGTCATCACAATGTTATTTGGCCCCCGCCCCACCTCTTTTTCTACTCTCTTCTTTTCATTGTCATAATACAATAACACATTCCCAAAATTCAGGTTGATTTGTATCGTGTCCTTGTGAACCACTCAGCAGCCAAACATCGGCATTTCATGTATCAAGTGGCTCATCTCCAGCAATGTCTGCACTCCTACCCTGATGGATCGCAATGTCCTATTTGCGAACAGGTTAGTCTTCATGAAATTTAATTATTTATATACGTGAGATTCCACCTTTCAGATTTCAAACAATTGCGTGAGCCACACATGTCCATCTCACCTATTTTCAAATACATCCTTCCATATAAATGCATTTTCTTCTATATTGCTAGACTCAAGACACACTCCCCAAAATCGTGAGCTTGGATGGGAACTTCCGTCTCGTACGTAAGAAGTCCGCTGGAAAGAGTACCGCACCTCCCCAACATGGCTCTCGTTTGTTTCTGGAGCGGGCCGACCTAACTCGTTTTTTTGACAACACTGCCGCCGCCACGCCAGAAAATGCAGTATGTATACCCCTATGCTGGCTTTACCTGCCAATATAAATTTCCTGAAAAATATTCGTACCCTACTTACTGCTCCCTCTTATTCTACTCCTCCAACATTGACAATGACGACATGAATAAATTTATTACGACTTTACTCTCATTATGTCCCCATGCATTATGTCCATGTCCACTCCCTTCTATACAGTCATTTTCATTTCTATACTATTTTTTCTTCCCAGCAATGCAATGATTTCCGAGCCGGAGACTCCCACCAGTCCGCCCGGCATAATGCCAATCTTGAAATTTCGGGTGTGTTTGGCTCCGTTTGTATTCACGATTATCCATGTCACTTTGTCGACATGGATGCTGGCGAGAAGTAAGTATAAAACATTGACTCTGACTTTCACTCCTCAATATTTCTTTCAATCGTATCTTCTTAATCACTCACTACTATGCATTTACCTAGTGAGTGTACTCTAAATTACACCTCCTCTCCTTCCTCCTGCATCCTAATTTTGTCCATACGATATTGCCCACATAAATTTGTAACTGTACTTCTTTCTACTCTATCAACTTGTAGATATGGTTATGCTGCAGCCATTATTGATAAATGTCTGCAGGATGGTCGTCACTTGAATGTCTCTTACGACATTGCGTGTAAATTGAAGCCCTCATTGCAGGTAATTTTGTCTCTTTTCCGCCAATTTGTATTCTGCCCAATTTCTCAATTATTACGTTGTCACCGAGCCACAAATAATTTTCCTTCTGTACACTTTTAAATCATTTAATCTAATTGTTCACACCTAACTGTCATAACTGCTTTTATCTTGTAGCGTCTTGGGATCGACTTGGACAGTTTAACTCTATCTGTGCCTATATTTCATGGGTATGCGCATGATGCTAAGTGCCAGGTAATTGTCTACCCTACTTGTATTGATATTACGTTCATGTTGGAGTATGTCACTTGTCCTTATTAACTTCTCCCAAAACAGTGGTAAATTACAATCCCCCCTCACTATCAAAATATTCAAACAATTTATTTTTCATTCTGCACACTATCCCTATTCCTTTTGCAGGTGACGTACAACCCTCGATTTCTCCCAGATTTCCGTAATTCTGACGGTGAAAATATCGAGCGTCTGTGGTCCTACCTAGGTAAATTCACCTACATCACGAAGGAGATGACCGCATCCAACCGCAGGGATTTGCTTGTTAATGCCCTTCTTCACTATGGAGAGAAAAACATCAGGAATGCAGGTATAAATTGAATTAGAGATTGTCATTTTTGATCTTGTATATATACTAATTATAAAGGATGCTCATTCTCTTTTATATAATGGTCGTCGATTAGCAGACCATCAATCGCAATTATTTCATATTTTGGTATATGTTATTATGTACTAAGTCTATGCTTGTGAACTTTGTTTATCTAATGTGTAAGTAAAATCAGACTTTCTCATATGACAGGGTCACGCATGAAATCTCGCCTGAACAATGCAATGACAGTTCATTTCGAATCCACTGTTAATCTTGATAGAGCGGAGACATGTCTGAGAGGTATGTTTGAATTCCTTAAATACATATCAAATAATGAAAAACACTAATTATATTTGTGCGGCTGTTGTGTGTGAGTTCTATATACTATTGCCATTGTTAATAAATCAATGCTTATTTCATTATTTTCATACTACTTAATACTTTTATTTAACATCGATTTTTGAATGGAAACTGTCATTAAATATCTACTTGCAATCTGTCTTGCATCTATCCTATCAATCCTTTGCAGATGCTGGTCATATTGTGACCCAAGAAAAAATTGATTCTTGGTGTGCCGATTTTCTCACGCATGTCAACACACCCTTTGTTCGCCTCAATACTGGTGCGTAAATAATAATTTAACAAACCATCCTTCATATTTTAATTTACTCCTAAGATAACAGTAACTAGACACTGACATAACTTGACACTTTTTATATGCCATTTTCTGATTATCCTTCTGAAAATTTTGGGATATAAGCATGGCAAATTGAAACCACTATGTTTTAGATGAAACGTCAGTTATCTAGGATGGTTGGTTGGTAATTATACCTAAACATTTACCAAGTTCAGACCTAAACTAAGCCATCTGGTAAATTAACACTTGTAAATTACAAATGATTTACCATATATATGACATTCTGGGAAAGTAAATCTATAGTTTCCATGCTCATTTTATGTAATAGGGACCGGGCCTTGAATAGGCTCCTCGTAATTAGGGCGCGAGGGGGGGGGGGTGGCGCCTATTCAATGGAATCGGGTGGTCTAATTTATATTTATTAATTACTTTTTAATTTTGTTATTCAATTTCTTTCCTCAGATGCTACTTGGGATGAGAAGTATGCGCTGACGTTGAACTCGTACATGTCACTTACGTAAGTCTTTTATTCTCTTTGTGTTAGTTAGTCGCCTATTCGGTGTGTCACCATTTTGTCATTACTGACGCAAATGAGCGCTCCAGTCATTCGTGAAAGAGCCAATTGGGACGTAGTTTATTGAATCTTTTGTTTACATGTGGTTCTCAAATTTTGTGACTCATGCATATTAAACATGCCTTATCTCGCCATATTTTATTTACAGCCCACATATTGTCCTTCCACCTGTTCGTCCCCAAGAAGTTGAGCTGAAGACTAAACATGATAAGTAAGTACTATTAAGTAACATGATAAGTCGTTACTTCTGATTTCGACGACCATATTGAACCATATTCAAACAAATTATTTTCTTATAAACCATTTTTCCCAAAAATTGTATGAACTCTACCTGAGTCAACGACCAAGGCGACGATGTCTCCCTACATAAATCAAATGTTAATTTAAGCGAAGAGATGTTTTTCTATTCTATTCTATTGTATGACGTCTTGATCTGTCTGTATAGGGCTATCATTCTATTACTAAATATCTACAATGCTATCCACGGCCATCCAGCAAGAGTACATTAAAGGTTATCAAGAGTGCACTATTCGAATTGCACCATTATTTATCAGTGCCTAATTTACAGTAGGTTAATTTTAATCTCTCCTAACTTGCAGGCTTGATGAACAACTCAATAAAGTTGAGCGGACACATCGGATGCAACGCTGGACAGCTACTGATGAGTGCTACGTCGACACTTTGGCACGTGCCACTGCTCGGCTGAGTGCGAACTACATCAAGAGCCTGCACCAGCAAGCAGTTGAGAGGCGACACCTTCTTGTGTTGAAACGTGGTGCTAGTATGTATGATTGAAATCATATTATTTGAATTGATGTAAAGAAATATAATACGATACCAATATACTATCTATATGGCTTTTGCGATGCAGGCCTCTCCCTCCTGCTGCTATTTATGTTATCCATGTACTGACACCTTTTTACTTCACATACCATGCATATATTACATCTAATACTCTATTCAAATACATTATTACAACATAATTACATAGTTTGATTTATTCCGTCATTTCCACATTTAAATATAATTGAAATGTGACATTTTACTTGATTATTTCAGGGGGTACAGACACTGCGACAAGACTATCCACAGCCATCAACTCGACCGTCATCCGGATGAAGAAGTTGTTGGGCGAATACAACGCGATACACGGCGTTCAACGCTTAACCTTTGACAGTGTGAAGGATGCTGACGCACGCATCTACGTTGAGATGGACGTTGGGCAACGATGGGATATTCCTTACCACATCCTCAAGGAAATCGTCACTGCTACGAATCGCATCAAGCGCTGTGACGAGGAAATTGAAGCACTTAAGGTCGAATTTCCTTCCCTTTTGATGCACTACCAGAACTTACACCAGCTTCTACACCATGCTGCATGCAACGATGATTTGTACACTTTGGGTGAGCAAGCAGCCTTTGTCGAACTCCTGTTGGCTAATGAATGTGAGCAGGCAGCACTTAACAAATTCATGTTCGGATTTGCGGCATTGGCGCCATTGCGAATTCCCCCTGATACTGCGTACACTGATCGCATGGTGCAATTGACTGGTGCACTCCAAGAAGTGTATGCGTATGCGGTGGCCGATGAGGTAGAAAATAATGTTGAGGATGCTAACGCCGATACTAACGCCGATGCTAACGAGGACACAGATCGGGTGGCCGAATTAATTGGTGGACTCCAAGAAACGTATGTGCACGCGGTGCGATATGAGGTCGAACATGATGTTGCTAATGAGGATGGTGCTGAGGCACATGAGGATGAAGAAGAACAAGAGCCTCTTGACATTCCTATTCCATATTTGGAAGAAGACTCGTTTGTTTGATGTTATTGAAATTTTGGCATCCCATTTTGTTCTTATATTTGATTATAGAGGCGGCCTTGTCTGATATTTTGAACATGAAAGAAGCACTGGTTCACGGCACCGAATGTAGTGAGCCCAATGTTAATCTTATTGTGCATTGAAAGGGACAACACACACAACTATACAGTATTATACTGGTTTATTATCATATGGTTCCATATTCTCTCTGTTCTACATTTTGATGTAGTTGCACATGTGTTTGGTATCGCTCCTAACCTGGAGCCCACCAGCACCATGCAACTCGAGGCGCCACCTGTCGGCGTCTATGTGTCTGAAAAGTAGTTGGCGTGATTCACCTAAAATTGATATCGCCGTGTCGAATAATCCTTAAACGTTGGCGATTTTCAAAATTCTTTCACTGTTCATTTGATCGAGATCAATACTCACGTCATATAGATGTAGTATATTTTGAAATAATTACCTGATTTAGACCTTTTTTTTGTCGTGCCAAGGCGTTTCCTATGTGGAACGACATTATTAATTCTCTTCCAACGTTTTTGATCGACAATTGCATGGCTGCCAAGGCGAATGCAATACGTCGAGCGATTTTAGTTGCAACAATATTGTAGACAAATATGTTATTTAACTATATTATTATTTGATATTGGTTATAATTTTAATTATCGACATCATTATTTGCCACCAGAAACATAAGAAAAAACAGTCAGTTTCTCTGTTACAAGGAGGCAGCCATATTGTGACCAACTATTAATGACGTCACTGAACCACTCGGTGTGACTGGTCACCTTAATTGGGGCATGTATGTACACAAACATTGAACTTACAGCTACTTACTTTGAATCGTTAGTATATACCTAATTATATGATGTATTAACATTGAGAATATTTGGATATTCATACCATTATAAACTGATCATAAATACACCTTATTTACCCAAAAGACCCCCTGTTTGAGTGTGCAACTCTCCTCTTGCTGTGCCAAAAGTGAACGGCATAAAAGTTGTTTATACAGAATAGTGGCTCAAATCAAATCAAAAGTGGTATGCCAACTAAGGCATGGCAGCGGCAAAAGCCTGTGCCTCGTTGTGACTTGTGGTTCCTATACGTCATCAGAAGTCATGTGACTTACAATAATGGCGGCATCCATACGAGTTGTCTGATACAATGAATTACATGTAAAATAGCTCCCAACTTCTTTAATCTGGAGAATTACGTAAAATCTATAGATGAGGTTGTGGATATGATTTCCCCGCCCAGAAAATGTATACACGATATCATATGAAGTTTCGGCTTGAAAAAGTAAAGTCTTTTCTAAGAGTTACAATAACTTGTGAGACACAAATTTCAGATTTGTCAGTTTGAAGCAATCTGCGGTGACAAGAGTTTATTTTCCAAAATGGTGGACGACATCAGTTGTGTTGTGTGAGAATATTTGACGAATTTTGTAAACAGTCTTTACACATTTAAACAACAATTTAGTCGATGAGTTGTCAAAGTCAGCCTTTGGTACAAATCGGTCCAGTACAAGACGGATTTTCTTAACAAAAGTTATTTCATTTTTGTCCAACATCACGTGTCTCCATATAAATCCTACCTTCGCTCAGGCTCTACTCATCTCTTCCGATGGAGTAACATGTTTTATTAACATATTATAATATTTATAGCCTATATGGACAAATGAGCGGTTTGACTATGCTTATTTTTATTATGCCCTTCTGCTATTCTCTTTACAATATTTTTTTTTTGTTTTTGCGACATCGTTTTATTACTTTACATGTAGACATCGTTGGCGAAGGGTACATCTAGGATAAAAGCCTACCTTTCACTTTTTGCTACCTGAGGTTCGGATGGTTTTATGGCTACATAATTAACACAAGGGTTGGCCGGATATTCGTTGGCGGCAATAACGTGAGCCTCTTTGCGACCGTTCGTTTCAACACATCACCTCTTTACCTTTGCTATACAATCAGCTGTTTCGTCTAGGAATCTTGCCCATAATTTTTTCTCTTCTTTCCTTCTCTCGTTATTGCTTATGTTTATCTTTACCAGGGAGGCTCTCATTCTTAGTTCATTCATAATTGCTAGGAAACTCATATCTCCCTCATGGAAGAGTTTTTGCCTGTGTATGTACGCCTTCACCTGAAGGAAAATCCAGTTAACCACCTTGGATCTTTCATTTATTTCTTCCAGGCCGAATAAGATGTCTCTGACTGAGAGGACGATTCTATTATATGTTTTACATATTATCTTGCCTCCATCTTTTTTTATGTCTAAGTAGTCTAACTCATATATCCACTCTTCTATCGAAATCCACAACCTCTTTGTTTTGACACAATTCACACAAAAATGACTCAAGGAGTCTACCTCCGTACAATAGTTGCAAGTTGGCTTATCTTTCACCTCTATATCCCATAACATTTTGTTGGTGGTTATGGCCCCATGAAGTAATTTATATTGAAGAACCTGGAGTCTTGTTTCAGATGTACTTCTATATGGGATGGTAAATATTTTGCTCCAATTACTCTCCTCCTACTGATCATTTGTCAGGTAGAGTAATTTTCTCCATTTCGAACATTTCTCCCATTTAGGTTTCCTTTTTTGTATTAGTAATTGATAAAAAATCCACCGAGCCGTTACATAGCTGAGGTTCCTCAGCCTTTAGTTTACTCTTCCACTCTTTGGGAATGGCTTTCTTGATCGCCTTGACATTAATATAAACTAGTTTGCAGCCCTTGAGCACAAATGTGTCACAAGAATCGTCCCAAATTATTGACAGTAAATTCGTTGGTAAACCTATTGATCAGATTAGAAAAAAACATTTGCTGAAGTAATAGATAATCATTTTATTTTAAAAAGCTGTAGTTCTTCCCGGTGGTCGTGGGTATGACCATAAAGTGCCTTTATGTCGTTTTTCTCTGTCTTTGTTTTTTGTCTCTCTCTCTCCGTTCGTCTCTATCTCTATTTCCTGAGTACGATCATAAACTGTTTGTCTTGAAGTGAGGTCTGTCTTCGCACTTGGCTCCTGACTAGTGGCTCAGGATCTTGCGACACATTTACAACCATACTGACATCTTCGGGATAAGCTTGGCTTTAGCTTGCTTCTTCCCGTAACTTTGCCTTTGCTTTGCTACACCCCTTGCTTTTTTTAACCTTCTTTGCCTCAACCCCTTGCTTTCTTCAACCTACTTAGTCTCCACCTTTATTTTGTCTTTAATCGGATCGGCAACTTGAGCCTCTTTTCTTTCTTTAAGTTTCTTTTTTTCCACTGTTCAAAGTATTCCAGAAATCACATTTACCCCCTTTTAAATGATTTTTTCATAGCATTTTTCCTACTCTCATGTATTATGTCGTTTTTCTCTGTCTTTGTTTTTTGTCTCTCTCTCTCCGTTCGTCTCTATCTCTATTTCCTGAGTACGATCATAAACTGTTTGTCTTGAAGTGAGGTCTGTCTTCGCACTTGGCTCCTGACTAGTGGCTCAGGATCTTGCGACACATTTACAACCATACTGACATCTTCGGGATAAGCTTGGCTTTAGCTTGCTTCTTCCCGTAACTTTGCCTTTGCTTTGCTACACCCCTTGCTTTTTTTAACCTTCTTTGCCTCAACCCCTTGCTTTCTTCAACCTACTTAGTCTCCACCTTTATTTTGTCTTTAATCGGATCGGCAACTTGAGCCTCTTTTCTTTCTTTAAGTTTCTTTTTTTCCACTGTTCAAAGTATTCCAGAAATCACATTTACCCCCTTTTAAATGATTTTTTCATAGCATTTTTCCTACTCTTGAGCCTCTTTTCTTTCTTTAAGTTTCTTTTTTTCCACTGTTCAAAGTATTCCTGAAATCACATTTACCCCCTTTTAAATGATTTTTTCATAGCATTTTTCCTACTCTCATGTATTATTATCAATGTAATTTTCATAAAGGATTTTGTTGTTGTTTTCCCGAACTCAATAATTCACCAACTCTTTCGTGACCAATACTCCATAATTCTTTGGGTCTTAAAGCTCCAGCTGGCAGTTTCCTGCAAAATCAGGAAGACCGAACCACTATCTCCAGTTTTATGATCATACCAGTCGATGGTGGGATTAGCTTGGTTCTTCCTGTAGTTTGTCTCCACCTTTATTTTGTCTTTAATCGGATCGGCAACTTGAGCCTCTTTTCTTTCTTTAAGTTTCTTTTTTTCCACTGTTCAAAGTATTCCTGAAATCACATTTACCCCCTTTTAAATGATTTTTTCATAGCATTTTTCCTACTCTCATGTATTATTATCAATGTAATTTTCATAAAGGATTTTGTTGTTGTTTTCCCGAACTCAATAATTCACCAACTCTTTCGTGACCAATAATCCATAATTCTTTGGGTCTTAAAGCTCCAGCTGGCAGTTTCCTGCAAAATCAGGAAGACCGAACCACTATCTCCAGTTTTATGATCATACCAGTCGATGGTGGGATTAGCTTGGTTCTTCCTTGTTAAGTTGGTCTTGAAACAATATGTACTTTTCTTTATTTTGTCTTTAATCGGATCGGCAACTTGAGCCTCTTTGCTTTCTTTAAGCTTCTTTTTTTCCACTTTAGCCTTTTTGCTTTCTCCTATCCTATCTTTGCTTTCTTTAATATGGAAAGGCATTTGTATCCATATAGATTTTTTTCCTAATCTGCATCGAAATAGGTCCTAACATGTTCTGTCCTACTCCTCATTTTGAAAAATTTTTAGAACTTTCCCAATTCTCACCAATTTTACATCCAGTCCATTACTAACTTGCATTTTGCTTCTGCAAACTTGCATTTTTCTTTTCCTACTTCTCTTCGATCTAGGCCCCACTTCGTCAGACTGAGCCCCAACGTGCAGCTTGTTCAATGGAAGTTAGCATGCAGTGGGCCCACTAGTCTGTGCGATGTAGCGCTAGTTAGTGCGCACTAGGGTGCCACACGCTTCAGACTTTTTTCTTCAGTATTTACCCTTGAAGTGTGTTGACGGTCATGTTTGTGAATATTTCCCTCTTGTTATTTCATCAACAGTATTTGGCAAGAGCTCCACCTTTGCCTTTGCCTCTTTGCTTTCTTTAAACTTTTTTTTTTTACAAAACATAATCTGATCTTTCTATTTAAACCCAATCTATCCCTCTCACTTATTGTTTTCTCTGGTTGTAACCTTTTAAAGAAATGCTCTTGTCTCTCTTCTTCTCCTAAGATTTCTTGCTCGCTGTATAGCTCCTTATAAAACGCAGACTGCTATTTCATCAACAGTCATACTTTCCGCACAGTTCTCTTCATTTGTATGACTTGTTTCCCTCGATACCTCCTCTGATGTAACATAATATATAAAAATATTGTATTCAATTATATTCAATAATCTACTTACAACATGATACTGAAAGCCCATTACATAGTTGGTACTATTCAGCACGCGCTGTCACTTGATGTATTGCCACTGTTATTTCATCAACAGTATTTGGCAAGAGCTCCATCTTTGCCTTTGCCTCTTTGCTTTCTTTAAACTTTTTTTTTTTACAAAACATAATCTGATCTTTCTATTTAAACCCAATCTATCCCTCTCACTTATTGTTTTCTCTGGTTGTAACCTTTTAAAGAAATGCTCTTGTCTCTCTTCTTCTCCTAAGATTTCTTGCTCGCTGTATAGCTCCTTATAAAACGCAGACTGCTATTTCATCAACAGTCATACTTTCCGCACAGTTCTCTTCATTTGTATGACTTGTTTCCCTCGATACCTCCTCTGATGTAACATAATATATAAAAATATTGTATTCAATTATATTCAATAATCTACTTACAACATGATACTGAAAGCCCATTACATAGTTGGTACTATTCAGCACGCGCTGTCACTTGATGTATTGCCACTGTTATTTCATCAACAGTATTTGGCAAGAGCTCCACCTTTGCCTTTGCCTCTTTAAACTTTTTTTTTTTTTACAAAACATAATCTGATCTTTCTATTTAAACCCAATCTATCCCTCTCACTTATTGTTTTCTCTGGTTGTAACCTTTTAAAGAAATGCTCTTGTCTATCTTCTTCTCCTAAGATTTCTTGCTCGCTGTATAGCTCCTTATAAAACGCAGACTTCGCCTGAAGAATTTTGCTAGGATCAGTAACTTCCACCCCGTCTACGCGGAGCATTTTGATGGTCTTTGAGTTGTAATTTCTTTTTTCTAGGCTAAGGAAGTATGCTGAGGGGTTTTCCCCTTCTGCCAGCCACCTAGCTCTATTCCTAGCTAATGCCCCCTGCGCCCTTATTAGTCTATCTGATTTGAGCTCATCCATAATACTATCCATCTCTATTAGCTCGTCTTCGCCCGTCTGCTCCATTTTCATTAAAATATCTAGCCTGTTCTGCAGCTGTCTCTCTCTATCTCTTCTCCCTCTTGCTTTGGCTTTGGCGAATCTAATTGACTCTGTCTTAACTTTGAACTTCAGGAACTCCCATCTCTCCCTCTCACTTTCCATGTTTTTCATTCCCTCAACTTGTTCTATAACTCCGTGCATTCTCATGATATATTCGTCGTCCTGCAACATTTTCCAAAATCCGGGACCTCTTTCTTTAACCTTTCATTGGGTTAGAAAGCATGTCAAGGCCTAAGGTCCAACTCCCTTCCGAGTATGAGGTTAACTTACTGTCAATAATTTTGGACGAGTCTTGTGACACATTTGCTGAGAAAGAAAATGTCAGCTCATTATACAAAAAAAAATGATATTGTGTGCTATTGGAATGCTGTTTGTCTCTGTTGGACATATGATCGGGTTGTTAGTTGCTATTATTTAAGAAATATGCTAATGTAATGAATGGTGGTGTCATATTACTTGCTCTTATTTAAAGCCTAAACTTCAGAGGATATCATGTATGCATTTTTTAGTCGGGGAAATCGTATCCAACTATCTGAAATATGTATTTTATATAATTCTCATCTATTAAAGAAGTGGGGAGGTATTTTACATGGTCATTAGTTATAGCAGACGATTTGCATGGGTACGGCCATTGCTATAAGTGATGTGACCTCTGATGACGTATGATACCCACAACTCAAAAGGATGCCCAGGCCTTGCTCCTGCCATGCCTCAGTGGACATATAAACTTTCAATTGATTTGAGCCATTATTTTGTATACGAGCTGGGGGTTTACCATGGACACTTTTTAAACTGGGTCTGTCTACATTTTATTGGAATATTTCTGGAAGTAGATGCGTAAATCATGGCCTGTCATGAATATGACACACTCCCGGGAGTCTGGTTTTAATTTGTATCGTTATTTCTTTATTACTGAACGCCTAATGGTGAAATAACATTCTGGTTAACGAATATTATTATTATTGTGTAATTTTTCTAACATTTTCTATACTTGTCTAGCTGAATAAAAAATTTAAAACAAAACTATATTTTGCAGAGTTCTTCTTTAGAGCAGATACACAACATCTGATTCGTCACAATCTATGGCTTTGTCAGCGTGGCTCCTAACATTGTATTTCGCAGCCCCTCGCGCATAAGTGCATTATATATAGATAGAGACGATAGCATTACAAATTGCAATTGAACTGTCGAGATGATTATTTAACTGATTGCTTAGAATAAAAAAACAACAACATATACAGTTTCAAATATCAAATTTCTTTGTATTGCGGTGTAATAAATAAGATATCACAGATTTCGAATCATGGTTAATCACCGATTGGTAATCACGGTTAATCACAGTTTATATCACAGATTGATTTGACACAAAAATTACTAGCTGCATCTTAACAAAGAATGCAACTTTACAAAAGCCAGTCAACTTTAGTTATTATCACAGATTATTATCACAGGTTATTATCACAGATTGATTTGACACCACAAAAAACAGTTACGATTTTTAAAACAATGATATTTGAACATACATAAATCATAATAATCTCTCTAAGATGGAATCATGGATGACCTTATTGAAATGTCAACCATAATAACAGAGTATGAGGTTTCACCATTTAGAAAATTTTTTTACGTATCCATCACAAATATCTTGAGAACAAACATATGTTATATGGTAAAAGTAAACGATTGTATATATATTATGTTTAATAAAACTCGGTCGCTTGGGAGGGCGTCACTACGTCACGACGAACACCTGCACCGTGTCCCCTTCCTCCATTGCAAGCTGTGGGGAAAAAAGAGGAACGTAATTAGCTGAAGTATATATTAGAATTATTCGTTAGCGTAGTTTTGATAGTAATTCACCGGTGGAACACATTTTTTGGACACATTTGTCTATGATATGATATGATAAATCTTTTATTTGTCATAATAAGGTAACAGTTACATTGAAAAGACAAATTGGACTACAGACTTCTAGTAACAGTAATATTAACAAATATAATACAATATAGTTTTAAGATACATAAATATATCAGTTTACATGGTCTCGTTTCATCGAGTCGTTGTTCCTTGTTTGTTTTGTAATCATTCCCTCGATACAGAGAGATATTATTTGAGTCGATTTTTTTTTGGGTCATAGTAGATAATCTTCTATTAGGCTTTACAATAAGGGTGTTTTTGTACTGGTACTGAATACAGCTTAAATTTTAAGACAAAAGAAAACACGACAGCGTGTTAGATATACTTCCAACCAGGCTTTACATCTGTGGCATCAGTTACAGAACTCATATGTAAGTTACAACATATATAATGTAGAATATAAAGAACAAGTGATGTTAACGATTCAGTAGTTTGTTAGGTATACTTCTAACTAAGCTTTACATTCTGGGTTTTCGTCAAAATAGTTTTCAATTAACTTAAATAAATTGTTGAAAAAACAAACCTGGCGGGGCGTTTCCCATGGCTGGATGTGATTGCCGTCCAGCAGGAAGCGTAACGAGTTCAATTCTCTTTGCTAGAAAAGAGAATTTAAGAAGAATAAACAATACCATCAGAAACGGTGTGTACTTATAACCAGGGTAGTGTATATATTCCGATGAAGACAGTTCGGTAGATGCAGGCAGTGAGATAGGTTTGTTTCATGGGTAGATGGTTTGTTTTTTTGCTTTTACAAACTTTTATTCAATCTATGCTGCCGACGAGGCTATTAAAATTCTAATCAGCATTTTTATACCGCGTCCCTTGGTATTTTCTTTTTGCGTTTTTCAATTTTTCGACTATTATTTGATAAATTTCTTCACGAGAAATAGACATCGCATGACATTAATAAGAGATTTAAATCATTTAACATTCATTTTTCATACATGGTGGTATTTTTTGCTCTACCTTTGCTGGCATTATTATATTCCAGAACTCTTATGTGTATCTTAGCTTCAGCAAGAAAAGCTCTACAGACCGTTTTGTTTTCATATAAAACTCTTTGGCGATAAATGTACCATTTTAACACCGTACCTAACCAGTCGATATATTTTTTTTAGTCTAGGTAATATATAATGTACTCACTGCCGCGGCCGCATAGCGACGCATCATGTCCCCAAGCTCCTCGTCCCGGCCGACGACCATGACCAGCACCTGGTCGACGCCGGAAAAGGTTACGTGGAGCAGACTCACTTCAGAAAAAAATTATTTTACTGATATTATAATAGAATAAACAAAATTTCAAAAATATAGAATAAACAAATTAATTTTATAATTATCTTATACTTAATAGTAATAGTATTATCAATTCAGTGTTTTCGAGACTATTTGAGCACTATAGTGCCAATTTCAGTGGCAATTCCGGGAGGTGTTGTTATTCACCTCCCAAAGTTATGTTCATATCAAAAGAGAAAAATAATTTAATATGGATCAAATTTGCACTCACATAAATTATAGTACATGAATAATTGCCCCACCCCCTGCCCCCACCCCCATCTTCCCCCTCCCCACACCCCTATCGCATCAGGGGGACTGTTTTTTAATTTTTCTACTTCAAAAAAAAATAGGTGTGTTTCCGATTTATCTGGCTGAAAAGTAGGTTGGGGGTGGTAACTTTTTTTTTTTTTGTTATTTTTTTTTTTTTGTTATTTTTAAAAATGTCTTTTTCATAACAATAGTTGTTTTGAACATGGGAAATGTGCCTTTTGACAGTTCCAGGTTAGGAAAACCCGTTTTCCTGCTTTTATAAGCTTTTTTTGTCAAAAAATCAAAAAAAAGTCAGATATGATGGGGAAAAAATCAGGTATGGTAAAAAAAAATGTAGGTAGGGTAAGGCTTTTCTAGGTAGGGGGGGGGGGGGGGGGGGGTAAATCGGAAACACACCAAATTTGTTTTTGGCCTAAATTGGTTATGTTAAATTTGCTCAATGGTCATTGTGCTAATTACTTTTGAAATCAATATCAATGAATAAATAACAAGGAAAATTGGGTGTTGGAATGCAATTTCCTTCAAAAATCTCAAACATGGTCCCTCATGTATTTCGAAAATCATTATTGCTAAAAGTAACAATAGAGTGGGATATATAACTGCTAAAAGCCATTTCATATTAAATCGTGGATCTGACATCCAAGGTCGATATGGCCATAAACCTGTGGCATTTAATATATATTTTTTTAATTCAGAATTCAAAAATGCATCCATTTTGGGGGGTCTCTGGTCGGAGATTGCTAGCAAAAATATTACCGTTTGCCCAATATTTTGGAACGCCGCTACAGCTACAGCTGAGTGTGGGGATTGGGGGGTGGGTGGGTGGGGGGACGGGGTGGCCGACGGGGGTGCCCGATTCAGATATGTAAATTAGATATATAAATGAAATCAGATATGTAAATTAACGAACAAAACACGTCAAATAATGCGCTTGTTTCATGACATATGTCGCCGGAGATTGCTAGCAAAAATGTTACCCTTTGCCTGAGAAGTTGGGAACGCCCGTCTATCTATAGTCTATCTACAGCTGAGCATCCGGGTTGGGGTTGGGGGGGTGGGGGTGGACTGCCCGATTCAGTTAGGTAAATTAACGTATTAACGTACAAAACCAGTCAAATAACACTGCGCTGATTTCATGACATGTCATAATAACCACTCACCCATTGTGTGTGGGGGACAGTAAAGTATCCGTGATTCGCTTTCTTTTATTCAAGCTCTTCAGTCACGACCGGCTTACTCGAGTTCTGTTCGCGACGTCGGCGTCGGAACGCTTGGAACGGATATGGAGACATCTAGCGGCTAAAGCCAGGTTTGCAAGTCGGGGTTAAAAATCCTATGTGCTTTCATTAGTAATGGCCGTCGGTGGCGCCATCTAACGGATATTACAAGCAGTTCCCGCCTCATGGTTGGGTTATCCGGATGTGTAAAAGGTCACTCCCCAAGGTATCTGAGGATATTTTGGTGGGTATTTTGCATGGCCAAGTTCGGTTATATTAAATTTTTTTCTTAAATGGGGGTTGTTTGGTTTGGCAGTTTTTATTTCTTGGTTTCAATAGATTATATATATTGTTGTCGCCATCAATTGTCTCGGAAGATCGGTTAAATAAATTAGTGGAGAACATGATTCCTGTGGTTGTTACTCTGTTCGTCCAGCCTCGTCCAAGGTTCGTCTCGGTTCGTCTCGTGCGTCTTAATCAGTGTTTTAAATGTGGGAATCTACTACTTACTATGGGAGTTGGGACCTAGCAGAAGTTATATCCTCCTAGAGTGGGGATCGCACCACCTAGGACTTCTGGAGTATTAATTAAATGGAGTTGGATGGGGATCTGCCCAGCAGGGCCGGTTGGCGTCTGTCTCCGGAGAATGTAGACACAAAGCAAAAGGTAGAGTTGGCGATCTTGGCTCGTTTATTTACTCAGTCTGGGCTCCAACTGCCCTTACCCTGAAATCCCACCCCTATTTATACTCCCTCCCCCCATGGACCCGTCCTTGCTCACAATGCAAGACCCTAGCGCCCCAGGCGGTGGACGAACATACCCCAATACATCGCTCGTCCACCACCTCCCAACCCCAACTACAACAATATATATCAACAACAGACCCAATATTCAACGAAAAAAATTAGGCAGGCAAGATGTAAAGTAATCGAAACCTCTTTCATCATAACTATATACTGAGTGAAAAACGAAAAAACAATTAATATAATAATTAGTAAAATGATTTAAAGATAGTGAGACTAGAAACTTAAAACCATCTGAAAATCTAATTTCTGAATTTTGTATTTTCCCAGTACATCATGGAGATGTCCTATTTTCATTAGTTTAACATTTGATTCCATAATTAACAAGCAAAAACCATATTCCTCATGAAATGTTTCACTAACTCTCAAGTATTATGGCCATACAAACACAATACTATATTCCATAATTGCTTGGAATTTATATATAAATACAGATCTGTAGTTACAAACATGTTTAATAATGCTTTGCATTGCTCACCACCCCTTCACTATTACTGATGCACCCCCATGCCAGTAGCTTGCTCCTCTCCTCGCCTACTACCAGTGCGTACATGCGCTTCCAAAGACTACCAGTCAAACTAGCTTGGTAGTGGTGGACTCAGTTACTAGTAATATCTTCTTTCACCAGATTTCTTTATGCAAAGCATTATTGTATTCTTTATGCAAAGCATTATTGTATTCATCAACTACTATCCTTCCCCTCTGCAGATAGGGACTTAAACAATCTTCAAAACTAAGTTGTAGCCATATCAACGATCAACTTAATAGCCATGGATAAGCAGCAATGATTGAGATTCTGTACCAAACAATAACATAACATCAATAGTCCTAAAACTCCTATTCCATTAAGATTACACTTTATCACTGACTGAAATGTTTAGAACACACATTTGTTTATAGTTTAATCACAGACATTTTTTTTCTACTGGCATATTATGCTTCATTACAGAGGTTTTACAAAGGTTCTTTCTGTTCTCCTATACAAATCCAATGGGATTGAGTGCGCCCTAGTTCTTCCCTACCCACAACCTTATAAGTGCGTCAGTAGGACACTCACAGCGCATGCTCACGGAATCGGTGTATACAACCTGCCAAACCAGCCGATCCCCAGGAGAGAAAGGGAAATCCCCATCTCACTCACAGTGAGTGAACATTTTGTCGTCCCAGGTCCTACTGATTATAAGAAATATATTTTGTTTGCTTCTGAACAACCGAATGCTCAACCCAATATCAAAACAGGTCATTGATGAGGGTTTAATTGATTCTCCCCAGGGGGCGTGCTATAATCAGAAATAAAGTATTATTCTCAAAAAAAACAATTTATATATTAAACATATTAGAACGTTGTGATACAATGATACATGCCAGGTATTTAATAAAAGCACAATTTTGGATTATGTTTAGGCCCAACTAATCTTGTAATCTACTAAAAATATGTCAGTTTTATGTTTAATACATTTCAGATAGATGTGTTAAATCGCAGTTAAGAGTTAAATTAAATAAACACTTATAAAATTTGCTTGTTCAGAAGCAAACAAAATATATTTCTTATAATCAGTAGGACCTCGGACGACAAAATTTTCACTCACTGTGAGTGAGATGGCGATTTCCCTTTCTCTCCTGACAGTTTTACGTATCTGAGGATATTTATTGAGAGTTAGATATAATATATAGATATATAGATAGATTATAGATATAATAGACTGTAAGAAGGACTACGGCAGTTGAGATTGGTAGAATTCGGCAATCAGCGTGTGGTCGAGTATGGCGCTGGCCGGTTCCCACTTATCATGGTCACTGCCGTAGTCCTTCCAACGAATAAAATATTGAGTGTCGCCGTCGACAACGCGCGCCTTCAAAATACGCTCGACGTCGTACACTCCCGCATCTGAAATAAGAAATATGCAATTCTGTCAGTCAAATGAAGTAAATTTGGAAGAAAAAAAAAGAAAACAATGCAGCCAACCAATTTAGTGTTTAGGATAGCGATTTAATTTGAGCATGGGCCACAGCTGATAATGCATCTTTAAAGAACAAACATCTTTTGTATATACAGCCAACCCCGGACGATTGCTTCAAATATACAAATCTCTCTCTCTATATATATATATATATCTATATATTTATATATATATAGGGTCTGAATATGCACACAGATGCAATAGTAAATAGATCAAGCTATCAGATTAATATTTTTAGATCGAAATTCAATTCAATTCAATACAAATTAAGAAGAAAAGCAATTGACAATTAGACAAATCCAGTTCGGTCTGTAGTACAAAGCAGATTTTGCAAAGCATTCTGCCGGACACATAGTGATGAGCTTAACGACAAGGCCATCCTCCTCCTTGTGGGGCTCTCTACCCAAGCAAACATGGATATGGTGAGTGGTTTCATAGGCAATGCTATAACTTAGGAGGTCATTAGGGGTTTGTGTAGGGGGAATGTAACGTAGAAAGGCATTCTATTATATATATACCTTGCGAAGCAGAGTGTTCGGCATGGGGATCGGCTGGTTTGGCAGGTTTTGCTTGGGGTTTTGCTTGGAGTTTTGCTTTTGCTTTTGCTGGTTCGGCTTGGTGTTTTGATGTTTTTGATTTTCTTCCTCGTTTGGCAGCTTTGCCTGGTTTCGCCGGTTTGGCTTGGGGTTTGCCTGGAACAAAGATGGAATTCACTTTCAGATAAATTTATACAACAACTATTCCAATATCTGATCAGCAGTGTGTGACATAGTGAGCGTGAGCTATAATAAGTGAAGTCATCATAGAAAAGGATCTGGGCAGGTCCTCCAAATAAAGTGGGGACGTTTTAAAAGCCCTGTCGCACAAACGACAAAATGATGTGTAATTTTGATCAAATGACTTATAGATAAGTTGGAAAAGGGACAGAATTAAAATATATTTCTTTTTTCACCGATGTTAGGTGAGAGTACAGCTTTAGGATGACAGGAAGGGAGAGTAAACTGTGAAAGATGATTTTTGCCGAGAAGGAGAAGAGCCGAGCTGCCGACCTATGAGCCACACAGGTCTGAGCAAAGCAAAAATTATAGTAACTTACTATAATGTTGGATCAAATGTATCCCTTTTTTGTAGAAAGACTGTATTCAAGTAAAGTTCAGAACCCAAAACCTAATGTTTGAAAAAATAATTTCTGGCAAAGTTGCCCCACTCTCCCCTATTCCACACAGGGCGAAAATTCCTTTCGGGTGTACCCCTGTATCCCTATAGCAAGAAATCTGATGTATCGGCGGCCAGTTGGCAGGGGATACAAACTAGTCATTCATTTCATCGAAACTGCAAAAAGGATGCACTAAATTGTACCTTTTCCCCTGTGGGTGTACGAACAATTCTCATCCAAGCCTGCAATACCAAAAGTGCAATAGATTAAGGAATTATTCAAAGTCTTTTTCCCAGCAGAATTATATGAGTGGAAATGATTATAGCATGTATCTCTCTACCTGAATTGTATTACCAACTTTAGCAGTTTTCAATGTGAAAGTCCACTATAAAATATGAACAATAAGAGTGGCATAATTTCGTTTCTAGAAGAATGACATTCAAACAACATTAATGACATTCGAATGACATTAACAACGAATTATAAATTAAACGATGCGTATAAAATATCAATGTTGTCAATTAAATACTAACTGATCTCCACGGGTGCTTTGGGGACAGGCACGGCTACTGCCGCAAACCCATATGCAGTCCCCGTCATGTCCTCAATTGCTAAAAATCAAAATCGGATAAAAAATTGTGAATCTTCTTTAGACAATTTTACATATGTAAGAGTGCCCCAAAATTAACAGTAACATGTTATTGTATGCAATCTCCCTAACAGGGATAGGGATAGCTTGGTCGCCGCAGGCACTGACCTCCCGTGCACACAGCCTGCATGCCTACCATACACACATGTTTCTTCCTTGCGTCGGTGCACCCATGCCCTGTATGAATGTAAAGATTCTATTGCCCAGGGTGGCTTTGATGCAGGAAAGATTAAACAGGATTGATTTAAGCCAAAGTTACAAATAATGGGGTAGGTTCATGAAGGAGCAGTGTCGGTCCTTTGTCAGGAGAGGTACCGGGAGAACTCAGTGATGATATAGCTATAGGCATGCAGAGATGCCTACTCCTGAAGATTTTTTTTAAAAAGTTGTGAATAAAAAAAGGAACATACGGATCGTTGTCGTGGCGGCCGCAGATGCGGTACTGCCATCGGTGGTGGGGTGGTTGATGCGCGATGAATCTTTAAACAAATAGTAGTGTTTTCTTTAGGTAATTGCACATACATATTCAATTCAAGAATTGTTTAGTGCATTTGCATTTTCTTTACAACCTGCTTATTCCGCTATATATGTAGACAAACGTCTAAATAGTCGTTCAACAGAGGGCCTAATAAAGATATTTACCACCCATTTACATATGTAAAAAAAAGATAGCATACATACCCACAGTGGAATCGCCGCCATCGGTAGATAGTGGGGCCCCTTTAAAAAAGAGATTATGTAGGTGTAGTTCAATGTGATAATGGCTGGAGACCAAAAGATAAAAAAAAGCAAATGCAATATATAAAATATTAATGACAAATGCAATATTTAAAATATTAATGAGAAGTCATGCAGTGTGCAATATCGATCTGTAGGCATATTCACAATTAGTGGTAATTATAGTATATTTTCAAAATGGAAATGAACACATACTCTCGACCACAAGCTCGGCTGCCGCTAGCTGACTTAACTGTATGCGGCCATAGCTCTTCAATAGCCGCATTTTATCAAAGCCGTCCGGCAAGCCACGGACGACAAACCCAAGGTCCTGGTATTTCCCATAAGGAAACTGCCTGGGTCTGCCGTCCTTTACCAAAAGTCCTGTTTTGGGTAAAGAGAGCACATTTAGGACAATGGCAACACAAACTAGTTAAAAGTTAAAACTAGTAAAATAACTAGTTTTTGAATTGGATGGACAAATGGAGTTCATAAAAGGGTTTTTTATATGTTATAATTGTTTAGACAAACTATTATTATTATTATTAGAAGAGGAGATGAGATAGTCATATATGACAAATTACCATAGCTTGTGTTCAGTTTTAGTTGCACTTCCGTCATAAGCTCAGAGAGCGTCGGCAACTTTGCCACTTGTGGTTGTGCTGGTTGTAAGAAAAAAGACAAATACAAATGATTAAGTGCCAACGGAAAATTATATAGTATTTTATTATATACGTATTTCTAATGTGTTATGGTTGCTCAAGGATGTCATTGATTAGAGTTGGGCCGAGCAAATAGGTTACAAACGAGGGATCGTAGTAAGGGTAAATAACGATTACATTTGGCTGGTGCACTCGCCCACGCTTTGGAGTGGGAAAACAGGGCACATTTAATAGAAAACATTTCTTATTGACTCTCTTCGATCATATTTCCCTAATACAGAAATACAAATGAAAAGTGGCTAGCAATTTATTCATAGCAACAATGGCACCGTTGGAGATGTTACAACAACCCCTGTCAAATAGTAAATAACAAATAGGTCTAGGTTATTCTGAAATATGAACAATTTATATTATATTTATCTATACTCACGTTGCGAAGATGAAATGGTGCTTATGAAGGCAGCATATACATCCTCGAACTGACTGTCTGGCAGGTTGGTTGCCTCTTCAGTCAGCCCCGAGGGATCCGAGGCGATAAAAATCGCCTTGTAATTCAGTTTTGACAGTTGCCCAACCTGAAACCAAATTTTCAGTCTGCTTTTCATTGCGCTATAATTGTAATAATTGTAAAAGGCCACTGTGATAGCACGGAAGGGACACATATATAATAACACAGTAGTTATATTTACATGATCAAATGCTGATCAATGATAGATCGTTGGGAGCAATAGAGGGTTATGTGTTATTTCAATTTATTGATTTAAATTTTAAAATACGATGAGATCAAGCCGATCAAGTAAACATTATGATATCAAAAAAGTACCTCTATATCTTAAGGGGATTAGATAAGGGGAAAATGATTACCTTCGTCGAAAAAGCAGGTGTCAATGTGAAAAGTATCAATTTGGCTAATTGTGACGCACGATTAGTCACCCTTCTCAGACATTAATCAATAGAAGGTGTAGATATAGAGAAAGAAGTGATTTGTAATAATACATAATAGATAAATGTAAATTGGATAGTTACCAGTTTGACGACTTTCCGGATAAGACCCTGGCCGACGGAAACGACGTCGGTTTCGGTGAGGTCCGGCAACTCCCGACTGTTGAGGTAGTCGGCCTCGGCTTCATAGGGTTGCTTTTCCTCGGGCGTCAGTGTGTTCCACACTGATGCCCATTTCTGCGATCGCTCGGTGGAGTCACTAGATCCTGAATTGACAGTGAACAAAAAATGAAAATGAGAAAATAGGTATGTACAAAGTGGTGTGGGAGTTGCCCGGGTCAAGTAAATTAACACTGGGCGAAAAACATGCTTTATTAAGTGAGCGTAACAAACATGAGATAATATAATATAGGTCAGCGTGCGCCCCAGAAAATAAAAACAATTAGTTGCATTTATTATTTTGGGATGGGGATTCTGGTGTATTCAAATTGAAAATTGAAAAAATGAAATTCAAAATTGTACAATTGGCTAATTTTAAATTATATATTATGTATTTACAACAGCCATCTTTAGTTGCATTGTGATGTGAGGGAATAAATTTTGTTTTTGTAATAAATGGACTTTACTGCTAATACAAAGTTGTTAGCAGGCATAGAAATGTATTAAAAATATAGTAATATATAAAGTTAGAACATTGGTACAAGTTTCTGGGGAATTGACGATACATGTGTAGTACAGACATGAAAGAATACGTTGGACCAAAAATGTTCAATAAATAAGAATGGTGGCATGTGGGAGTTATTATTTTAGTATATATTTCATAGTAGAAATAGGATGATACATACCACTTCCCTTCTGGCTGCAGAACCGGTTGTAGCCAGTCACGTGCCCACTGCCCCCCAAAGCCGATGGCACCTTGGCGGCTTTCCTCCGACGTTCAACGCGCCGGTAGTTAAGGATCTTCTTCTGCATAGATGAAGACACAATTGATGAATCGTATTGTTTTGGGGTCAAGTCACACAATTTAACACATTTAATAAGACATTACGAGTCGGATGCATATGGTGATTTATCAGTCACAAAATGCTCTTAGGGTGGGCTAGTTGGGGGTCAAATTTGAATTTGAAAATAATAATCTTTCAACCCGTCGATTGTAGATATTATAGACTTAAGTAGCTATATCAAGCAAGAAGTTCGGAATCAAGTGAAGCAAGAAGGGTGGTGGTTGAGAAGTGACTTTTATTGCTGAAGAGAGGTTACATTTATACCCCCTGGGGCATTCTCTAGGTAGCGTAGTAAAGTGTAGCATACGTTGGTTCATTTTATTGTTACATAAAATTTGCTCATTTTACCATGATTATATTTCAGAACTAACATTCACATTACTCTTATTCATAATACACATTACAACCTTATTCCGTGTAAATATGACTTAATATTAATAACTTATCAATATTCCATGTTACCTCTGTAAAAACTGTGTGGGAGCGTTGGTCAAGTAATTAATGTATTTCGGCCCATGGTGCGCCCCTCCCCCCACCTGCTACATAGCTAGATAAAATATAAAATATTTCTACAATCGTCCATACGTTCTTTTTAAAATTACCCTGTTTGAACATACTAAACTATTCTCTACTCTACTTCGATTACACACTTGTGCGATATTCTACTCTATGGGGTTGTCTCAGAAGGACTATATCAATTATGTCATAACTTCTAGTGTCTAAAACCAATGTCTTTTTATATTCTCGTTCGCTGCCGACAGTGTCTTTCGGTTCAGGTACTCAATAGTAATGTTTTTCTCGTTTATAATCGCTCGGTCATTCACGTCTGCTGCTGGAATGTTCGTTTTGCAATACACTTTCTAGGAAGGCAGCCACCACTGTGTTACGCTCGTGAACGCAACACCACTGCATGCCTTCCTATGCTATAATTGATAAGCTGGGAACCAGTGCTTATCTCCACTCCTTCTTCTTCTTCTCCTTCTGCTGTATTAAGCTCTTGGTTTATCAAAGCCATACAACCCTATGGCTGCTTGCCTGTATGGACCGAGAAGAGGATCTATTGTTGCTCCTGTTGGCTCGTTTTCTGCTCGGTGGCTGCCAGTGATGGAGTGAGGAGACGCCTTGACGAACGGTGGGGCTGATCCATACAGCTCTGTCGTGGCCATGAAGGTAGGATAGCTGTGTGCTCTATTTAGGGTCGGCGTGCTAATTTCCCTCTTGCGTTTGAGGCCTCTAGGCCTATAGCAAGTTAACATTTTTGGCACTGACAGACATCTCGTAGTTTTACTCTTGTTCTTACCCCTGGTACATACCACAATGATTGTGCATATTATGCCTATTGTAATAAAAATGGAGGTTAATATCAGGGGTACCTGGTGTTCATGGATAAATTTATGTGTTGGCTCGACATGGGGGTCCAGTAGCTGTAGTAGGGGAACTTGGGCACGTTTGACCAATTGTAATTGTTTTGCCAATGGTGTGTTTCTTATTATAGGGGTGGTGATGTTCAGGCTCGGTAGATGGACAGGTTGAGGGTTTGGCAGACGTAGTTCATCGCGGGCTTCATAGAGACCACGAATCCTCCAGTCTTTGTACTCCAGAGAGCACCCAGTTTGCACTATCATCCGTGTTGGTGCTCCAATTTCGTGAGTAACGGGGTGTTGGTTGGGACAACGTTGCACTACCTTTACTGGGGTGTAAGGTACAATAACTACAATGGAGAGATAATCAGTGTCTCTGTACAAATGGCATGTTTGATTCTGTTGGCGTTTAAGTTCAGCTTTGCAGTGGACTGGGTCTTGTGCCATTAACAACTCACTTTCACAAGTCGCTTGGGTGTATTCTACAGTGGCAGTGCATACCCGGGGTCCTTCCCCTATACACTGCTCTGGTACGAAAGTAGCCTTTGACAGACTGTCCAAAGCCACTTCTGTGTTTCCTATTATAGTACGAAGGTATCCATTTTGAAGGGGAATGGCAAAATATCGGAGCTTATAATGTAAATATTGAGTTGGCGCAAGTCCAGGAATTATCACTTGGTAAATTAATTCGTCGTCTCTGTTTACCATCATCTTTGTGTGACAGTGTTGGTAATGCCATCTTAGGGGGGCGTGTTCATGTCCTCTTTCCCTCACTTTCTCCAGTATTTGTTGTAGGTAAGCGGGGGGTAGGATCTCATCTGTCAGTTGGCCACGTTCTAGTTGCAGGCGTTGTCTATGAAACGTTTCTGTTAAGCGATGATATTTTAAAATGGCTTGGTCTATTGTATATATAAGATTGTCCACTTGTCTACGTATGTGTAGGCGGTGTATTCTCTTGCCGTCTTCAGATAAGTGTATCATTATGTTGGATACTTGTTCTTGAAGATCATTGGTGGCGTCTTGTAATTCACCTATATCTAATCTGTTCTCTTGTATGTACAGTCGTGTTTCATTAACCACTGAAATCATTTCAGTTTGATGATGACCCAGAGCTAATACACTCATCTGTGTATCCATCACCGCGCTGGTCAACTCCTGTACTTGGGCTTCCGTAGCTGTGCCAAACAAAAGGTTTGATAGCATACCTACAAAGTTGAAGGGACTGCGCCGCTGTCTGCTGGGTTTGGTGTTGTAAGTAGTAGAAAAATCATAAGCGATGTATTCTAGGCGCTCCAGCCATTGTTGTGCGTCATCGTCGCCCAGTGCTTGTGTTTTGGTTAGGGCTAGTATTTTCTTTCTCATTTCTTGTACCCATATGTCTACTTTTGGCGGTTCTGGAGGGTGTAGTAAAATGATTGTAGTCCAGATGCCACTCAGCGCTCTCATGTCTCCGAGTTTGTATACTAATATTCCCTCTTCTGTAAATAGATCTTTGGCGTGTACATTGCTGATTAACATTATGGCCAACAAGCCATAAATGCCGAAACTTCCTCTATGCATTTCTTTTTTTGTAGGCGTACCAGATCTTCCGGAGGAGGAACCAGGCCGCTTCGTTTATGTCCTTGTGGGAAGCGTTCTCTATTGGAGGGAGGTTGGCACATATATATCAAGGTTCGTCGTCTATGTCTGCAAGGACTTGTGTAACCGAGGTAGAGGCTTGAGGATGATCTCGCTTGGCTCTTCTTCTAGTAGTGACTCCCACAGTGTCAGGTAGGCGAGACAACGGGGTAGGCGGTTATGATGTCGCCTGCCGTTGGAGGGGGCGGGGTCTAGTGGTTGTTGCCGTCGTGATTGGTCGTTGGTTGGGTCAGGGTCCTCCTCTTGGATGTCTCCCTCTTCGTCTGTAGGGGGGGGGGGGGGGGTACCTAGTGTACCTAGTTGCTTCATTTTATTGTTACAGAACATTTCCTCATTTTACAATGATTATATTTCATAACTAACATTCACATTACTCTTATTCATAATACACATTACAACGTTATTCCCTGTAAATATGACTTAATATTAGTAACTTATCAATATTCCATGTTACCTGTCCCCCCTTTTTCGAATCAGAGTCTCTCCCCACTATAGGTAATTGCACTAAATAAGGCCCATGACATGGACAGTTGTAGGAATATAAAATTCTACCCTTTAATTCGGAATGTGTTAATTAAAATTTGGTATATTTATAATTTTAGAGCCTGAAATCTAAATTGTTTTTTTAAAATTCAAATCACGGATGTAACCATAGCAACCAACTAAGCATGCCTATTCTCCATTATTGGTAATGCCATCACTCTGACCATATTTTGGGCTATATTCGCCATTTAACTAGTATTCCAGTTGTGTTCACATTAGTTTAATTTGCTTTCATTTCTTCCTAGAGCCAATTATTAGAGAATTGGATATCTACAGTACATAATGTTATCAATGGAATTTGGACAGCAGCCTTATAAAATAATGTGGGTTGTCTATCATTCTGATTATAGACAAGATGTTTGCTCGTCCCCGATGTCTCCCAAAACCATGCCAAAATTGGTCATTTTTTACCATTTCAACCCTTGACTCATACTCTTTTTATTCCTTGTCACAATATTGGAATCACACATGTAATATATCAACAGATGCAGAAATTTGTTTACCCCAACTTGCAGAGGTAAAATTAGTTTTCATTAATTATTCCTGAAATGGGAGAGATTTAATTGCCACAAGGTCCTTATGTTTTTACACTTTCAAAATTTTTCAGAAACAGTTGCCATGGCAACTTGACCATAAAACATAATTTCTAAGAAGTGACAGTTGTACTAAACTGTTCCCCACATTGTAAGCTCTGATAATATGTATACTTTTTCATAACTCATATAAAAAAATAAAAAGCTATCAGGGTTCAATTGGAGGGATATATGCAAACATAATGTTTATGGGCGTTATTTAGTGGTTCGGGCTATAGTTGGAGAGAGAGCTGGATGTATGGGGGAGGGTGGGTATTAGTGTTGGCTGGGTAACAATAGTGAGATAGGAGTATGTGACTCAGGAATGGCTTTAATTAGAAGGTTTAATTAACGTCAGGTTGGTGTAGGGTATATTGTTGGTGTATACGATCAATTGGTTAATTATAGTGACAGCTGTGAGGGTTGTATTGTTGGCCGAGCAAGGGGATTGATTTCATGGCATTTATAGGAGAACAAAGGGGGTATGAGGGGTGCCAGGTTTTAGTGTTAGTTTTGTGTTAAATGTAATTTCGTACTTAGGGGATCTGGAGGTATATTGATCTAAGGGTTGTTGTACTGGGTTTCAGAGGTAATTGTACCTGTACCCTTAAATAGTGATCCTCCCCCTTTGTGTGGAGCGTGGGTCCAGTAAATGATCTAATTTAATTAATGTAATTCGGCCCATGGTGCGTCCCTAGTATTTGTTTTCCCTCCCTCCACCTGGTACATAGCTAGATAAAATATAAAATATTTCTACAATATGATATAAAGACCAATATACAATATCAGCGTGACAAGAGTAAATTGAAAAATGTTGGAAGGCATACGATTGGAAATAAAATGTCTGCTTGTACAAGGTTCCAACAAAGATTCCAAAGATATAATAGGATAGTCTTGATTCCAATTAAATGAGTTTCTCATGACATTCGTGGATTACACATTCCAGGCCAGGATATGCAAATCACTAATTAAATGTCATCCCATGACCGTGTGAAATTGTTATGATATGGACGAGTCACCTGATAGTATGTCTTTGGACTTATTAGGATAAAGTGTGGAAGGGAGTGGATGTGGGCGAGTTTAATGATAAGTGTAAATATATTAATTCATTATTGTTTACATGCAAATAAGAAGAGTCATACCGTCGTCCGAAAATGGCTGAGGCCACTCTTGTCCATCAACAGCTTGATTTCGGCGTGGAACTCGGGGCCAGTCCCAGTTACCCCCCTATTGTAGGCGTCCCGAAACATTTTCTCCACCTCGGGGGAGCATCTCGGAGTAGTGGTCTATAATTAAATGTGATTGACATATAAATAAAAAAGTGGTCATAGTAGTAGTTTAATTCACGATTGAATAATTAAAAGTATGGAAATTCATGTAGGAGTACATTGGAGGGACATTGCAAAAAGTGATTAAAAAGAATATATAATTACAGTTTGAACATTTAATTGTGAAGATTTCGATAAGTGAGATAAATTACCTTTTTCTTTGGTTTAGAACGCTTTGATGTAGAACGCATGATGATGTTTCAGGTGTCTATAACATAAGAAAGAAAAGTTAGTTTCGATTATTATCAAGTAGAAGAAAAGTTAAATAAAAAGATTAGATATGCGCAATAGTTAGTTATAGAGTTTTTATAAAATGACGAGGTACAATTGGTAGATTGGTCAAACAATTGCAGGGTTCACGAAACACGGTCGCCCGCTCGCCCCAGGCGACCAGAATTTGGTAAGGACTAGTAGATCCTACCTGGCCACTCGTCCTGTGGGCGAGTAGAAATTTTGGGGCAATTTAGACCCTTTTTACCTACTCTAAAGGCCTGCCGAAATATTGCATTTATAAGGTTTGAAATAATGCTCTGGTCATGCATTTTTGCGTGGAAAAATCCTTGCCATGGCCAGTGATAGAGCCTATATTAGTATAGGCCCTATACAAAGTGAGTCAAGACACCAGCGATTCTGATGATGAAATGGATTTAGAGTCACTCTGACTATTAAATGGGTAGTTTCCCACACAGTACTCATTGGGGAAAAGATCTCATTTCAGTTGAAATAAATATTATCTTCATGCATTATTCATTTTACTTATCTTTCAATTTTTGAAGAGGTAAAGGAAACATATGTTTGTCTATAATATTTGACATGAATAAATAGATTCTTTATTCTTTGGTTTCTATCAATTATGAGGTATTTTAAATGTTATTCGATACATTAGTCAGCCTCCTGTCCCTGCCTCTACCTTGCAACAAAAGATGCTCAAAAATGCCGAGGATATTTTAAGGACTGCCAAATTTCTATAAGGACTAGTGTTTTTTTAAATCTACTAGTCCTGTGGGCGAATGGATGATGACCATGTTTCGTGAACCCTGAATTGGTAGTAGTCAGTTAAAAAGTTAAAATTTATTCAGGCGGTGTTAAATATTTAGTGAGGTTAGGGAAAAATTGGGACACTTCAACTGCCACTCTATTCCGGCCCCCTTCTCTCCTAAGTCTGACAGTTCAAAAAGTCGAGTCATTGCTAACAGGAAAGAGAGTACATAGCTAGAGAAAAATGTGCTTTAACTATTAAAGATAAGATAAGATAAGAAAATATTTTATTTGCCTATTTGAGATAGAAAGAAGCGACAACTATGTCTATATGAAAAGTTAATTCCATTTGTGCCGACAGTTACCATTAATTAAGAAGGCCTTTTTAATGTATAAGACTGAGGCTAGGGTTAAATATGAAGGGAGATGTCGGATGGATATACAACTATCAAGTGTTTAAATATACAAACATTTCACCCTTATAATATAGTTTATTGGTCGGTATAGAACAAATTGTTTGGAGTAAGGTAAAATAACTCGTGACTAAAGTGCATTTAATATACTTTCATAATGCTTACATAGATCACAAAAGAAATTTATAAGTATGCGATTCAGAAATAGGCAAATAATATGTACTGTATTAGTTAGTTGAAAACGTTATTTTACATAATAGAGGTTGAGGAAAACATCGGATTTACTTCCAGAAGGCTTCACAGATCATGAGATAATATAATATAATACAATACAAAGAGGGCTCTCAAGTCTTTAAGACCATATAGGGTGATTTCATTATCGATTATAAATCAAGTTGGAAAATTAGAAAAAACGTATTTCACGTGTTAGTATAGTCTCTTTTTTCTTCTGTGACCCCCACACCCCCCACACCCACCATTGCAACATATGGTCATATGGCACGCACCATTAGTTACGCCTCTTGTTTCAACATGCAATATGGTTATATTGGACCCCACTTTCTCTTCTTCTTCTATGTGGGCAAGGGGGGACTCCCCACACCCAGATTTGAAATTGTCGTTATATGTGGGGGGGGGGGGGGAAGACAGACCCCCATTTGTTAAGCGTCTTGTTCCATGTGGGGGAACACACCCCCTAAGCCTAGTATTATCCCATAGGCGGTCGGGGCGATCAGGAGGTATATACGAATGATAACAATTTTTATTAATGCTAAATTGTTCTCTTTTATGATAAAAGATTAGATGAGACTAGAAAAAGTAGACCAAAAATAGGTGTCCCGTTAGGTCAAAATATTTGCCATCCATTAGGACTGTAGGATAATATCAATTTAATAGCATTGCAAATATAAAAAAAAATGGCTTTTAATTTAAGAGGCAGGTGTTTGCACCCCATCATCCGGTCATATATGCATTATCAGAAAATGTACAATTCACATTGACCAATCATCTCTACTAAGCTGAATTAACCCGGCGGGGTTCTTGAGTTGAAAGTCGACGGGTGTGTACAATGGCGGGAGCTGGTTAACATGAAAATAGAGACCTTCGGGAGAGGATTATCAGTAATATCCGCTAGGGGGTAGGCATGCACCCACCCCCGGATTTTTTTTGTAAATCTAGGAGTGAAATGGTGCACTCTAGGGTCATTTTCACATAATATTCAGTGAATATTCAAGCTATTTGAAAGCAAACTGAATATCTATTTAATTGGAAAAGGAAGCTGTTATGTAAAAAAAATGAATTCACTTTTTAAATTTACTTTCTTGGTATTTCTACATAGGCTAATCATGCGTGATTGGTTGCAGAGAAAAGAATGGCAGGCATACATCCGAATTTTCCCTTATGACACATGTTTGTGCTGGTATTAATTGCATTTCTCATGTTTGTTTTAAATCTATATATCGAATGACCTTTGGTCAAGGCTGGCATTATGTAACTCCAGATACAAGAACCCAACTGCCACTCTGACATAGCTTGACATTTTGGGTTGTAAGCAAAAACGATTTTGCTCACTGTTTTACCAAATATCTGATATAATATGAATGGTAGAGTTTTGATATCCACAGGAGTTAGTTAGGGTAAGGTGAATCAAATAGTAGAAAAGGAAGTAGAAATTCCGTTACTCGATAATCTAGCCAACAACACGGAGAAGTGTCACTTTAAGTCAGAGAAATTGTGAATGCTTATTAATGGGGGTATGTTTGGAAGCTGAGCTTCAGGAGCTGACAGCCTGAAAAATGTGGCTTTCAGGAGCTGACATTCGGGAGCGTGGGGCCTGAAAAGAGGGGACCTTCAGGAGATAATTCAGGCAAAAAATAGGGGCCTTTGGGAGCTAGCTGCTGCGGCTGAAAAGGGGGGCCTTTAACGCGGCACATACCTGTATACACTATGAACTATGTACCCCCCCCCCCCCCCCGGGAGAATTAAGCATAAATTAAAAAACATTTAGAGCAGCTAGAGCAGCTCCATTTTAGGGGAATATGAAGATGGGCATGATTATCATCCTACCCCACAATAGGTCACTTAACGACCATAAATTGTAAGTTGAATTGGGTTGGTAGACAGATTTTTCCACCCCAGTATCCTCACGCACACCGGAGCTGGGAAATCGAAGGATAGTATAGGAGTAAGACAGGGCTTGTCGGCAGTGCCAATTGGTGTGAAAAATAGGGAGATATCCAGACAAGTCAAGTCGGAATTAATGTGGCATGGGGTGTGCGGGCATGCTGAGATAATATTGATTTAAGTAAGTACTTACTGCGCAAGTTGACTGATCAGGTGCACGTGTCCTCACTGGAATCTCACTGGAAGCGGAAGTTGGAAGGTGGACAACGGGGTGAAACCCTGGAGTAACGGGTCAGAGGGTCATAGGGTGGACACTAGGTGGCAGGTAGACAGGTGGCGGCACCTGGTGAGCTGAGGTAATGATGAGGGTGCCGCAAGCGTAATGGCTAAAATTAAGATTGGGGGTGTGCTGAGGTGTGGGGCGGGATTAAACGGGTTTTAGAAATTGAGCTGGATAAGTAGCAGTAGAGATGGGTAAAAAAGGAATGAAAATCAGAAGGATGGTAAGGATGGTAATTGAAAGGATTAGATGCGCGATTAGGGAATAAAGAAAGGTAGATAGGATTGCGGGCGGATCGGGGTTGTGGGTGTCGAGGGAATATCATGAATTGAATATTAGGTTTGTTTGAGGGTGATCGTTGCACTGTCTTTACAGGGATTATCATGAATGGAATATTGATATACAGAAGAAGACAAGAGAAACGCTGTCAGGTGATCAACTGCCGGAAAAGGAATTATGTACAATACCCGTATGCGGTGCATCGATTGAAAGGGTAACGATGACGGAAAATGGTCGGCATCGAAATTATTATAAGAGTTGCTAAGAATTAAAAATATATGTAAACAAAATAATATTGTCGGATATAAATGGGTCAGTTGGGGGGAGGAAAAGCGACCAAATTATATTGAGTTCAACTTTGTTATGTTTATGTATAATACATCACAACCAACTCGCCCATCTCCGTGCGTTGGTTGTTTGGTGCAGTTAGTCCACACCAGGCGAAGTGAGGTCTCCTCAGGTGAGGTCTCCTCAGATATTGCAGGATTCGGCACCGTTTGGGCCGGCCAAGGGGCAGAAGAGCGAGAACCGAGGTGCCTCAGACCAAGGAGACCTTTTTAGTCTCCTCTTAGTATGTCTGAGGAGAAGAAGCGTATGGGGTGTATGTTCTATGCGTGTGTTTTGTACATGTGTTTATAAATCTGTTTATAAATGTGTTTTGTACATGATACATGGTCTACTGATGAATATATGGAGCCAAGATATTTCAATTCCTGGTGTCACAATAAGCAAGTAGGACTATTTGGATTAGTGATGTCAATGAGCGGTGAAAAAACAGGTCTGTTAGTCATGTTCAAAGACTAATAACTTTTTCCAGAGGTCGGTGACCCCCCGTTTTTTTTGCTTGTAAGGGTAAAGCAATGTGTTAGCTATGCATATAGAAATTTTTAAGAGAAAGTTATTTTCAGTTTTTTTTTATACTGGAAAAACGAAAAAATGTCCTTTTTCTCATAGACTTCTATAGTAAACGGTAATAAATTTCAAGGCCCCCTGAAATGAAAACTAACCCGGTGACATATTGTTTTTATTGGCTTTTTGGAATCACTTAACCGTGTTCTTTCATGGGGCAAAGTTTAAACAAAATGTTATTTTCAGTTTTTTTCTGTGGAACAGTGGTTTATCTCTTTAATGGTTAAATAAAAACGTTTTCAAATCAGAATAAAGTCAAATGCCCTATTGGGACAGACATAGTCAGAATGGATAGCAATAATAACTCTTGTCCATTCCACAATTTCCACTTATACAAGAAGAATACAAATGAGATGTGTTTCAGGGAAATGAGTCACAAGTCGCAAAAATGATATTTTTCAGTGTTTCTATTACAAGATTACTTTATTGGAATGTTCTGATTTTTGTATGTATGTATATGTTTTTATTTTCGGAAGCTTACACTTTTCAATAACATATCAAATTTTGACACCGAAAAAGGGGGTGGGTCTCCTCTATGAAACCATAGATCTTCCTGAGAGCCCCCTGTCATTTTTGGTGAGTTAATCACTTATATATTTATATCGATCGATGTCTCAAATTTCAGGACAATGTATCAAATGTATCCTTTCGTTTTAATGGTCCTCATATGGAGTATATTTAGTTACTTTACTGTTTATTTCCCCCGAGAAATATTGAAAACTTTGTTTCAGTCTAGGCCCAAAGATGAGAGAATCCCTTCAAATGAAGGGAAAGCCTCTTATCTCAAACCGCAAAGTGCTATTGTAGTAAATCGGAGGTTATATATAGCCCTCCGCGTCAAGAGTGTGTATAAATCAAATGTCCTTGACCTTCCCCGTGTCTCCGTAACGCTTCACTGAGCACGGAATGGGCTTTCGGATTTGTGTTAACTACAAGAGAGATATGTTTTACCATTATCACCCATTTACAGGAATCTTATAGTCTATTCAACTACAGCAGAATGTGTATCGTGTATAACCATTTACTGTATTCCTGTACGACCTATTCTTATGTATTGTATTCACTGATATTGTTTGCCTGGTGCAACACCTCTTTTATGATGTGAGGACAAGTGTGACCTTGCTCCTGCCTGTAAGGTGTAAGGTATTCACTCTAAGGCTTTGAGTGGATCAGTTCGGTCCTATGCTGGGACTGAGCCGGGTCTGTTTGACTTGCAGTCTGGTCGTGGGTGGCAATAAACCTAACGAAAGAGACATTTCCGTGTTGGTGTTCTTCCTTGCCTTCGTCGAGAGCCGTGTCCGCTGTAGTCGAACCTGGGTTGGAATTAGCCTCTAGTAATAAAGCACTTTACTATAAAGGCGATTCACTACAATTGGTGCCGTGACCAGTTCTTGACCTCACGAAGCTGACTTTGCAAGTTTTCCGTTGACTGTCCCATATTCCTGGAGGAATAGAAACTGCTACTAGCAGTGAGCCTGGCAGGCTTGATTGTCCCATATTTCTCTCGGAGAAATAGAGTGCCGTAGCAGAGAAATCCGTAGCAAGAAAATATTCCGCAATAACAATGGCGGAGGCGGATTTGATGATGCCTAATGGGGTAGACCATACTCGAGAACCACTAAATGGTGTCGCGGGAGCTGGAGAGCTTTCCTCGATAGCCGTTGACGGTGAAAGAGATATGGGTTTACAACCTGGCGGACTGTTCGGACCACCACCTCCGATGGACATGTACGGAAGGGGGCCACCCCTAACCGGAATGTTCGAAAGAGGTACACCGTATCCAGACAGGGGAGGACGCTTGTCGCGTTCTCATGACGCTAGGCCAATGTTTGGTGGTGCCTACCCTCCCCCAACTGATAGATTTGGAGGGAGAGCCTTTGCTAGGTGGAGGAATAACCCGGAGGAGATGTCTGAGGACGACCTCCGGCACTCCCTAGCAGGGGCAAGGAAGGACTGCGAACATGAACGGGCACGGAGGGAGGACCTGAGTAATCAGATCCAACAACTTTCCGCCTTGAATAATGACCTGAGGGAGCGTATGAGAGTTATGGAAGTCGAGACGCTGGCGGACCGTCAAGCTTATGAATTACAAATCCGTGAGCTTCGGGAAAGCAGCGATCGAGCCAGACTCCATACAACAGACTTGGAGCATGATGTGTTAGGTATGCTACATGATCTAGCAGCCAAACAGACTCCACTTAAGAATCCTGTGACATCCACCTTCGCGGATTCGAGAGTGAAGTATGCTCCAATGACAGATGATCCGTCCCGGGTCAAGATAGCAGAAGAAACGGATAAAAAGGTGACTTTTTCTAAAGGAACGATGGGGGCAACATCGTCTCCTAAGGAGAGCCACAGAGTGATTATAGAATCGGTGTCCGATGATACGGATGACGAACGGCCCGGAAGTGTAGTTGGTGCTTGTGGTAGCGAGGGACCTCCTTCTACTGGGGCGGAAGCCAACAAGGGAAGCAAGTCGAAAGGCAAGCATGTTCCCCCTTCCACGCTGTTCACGTCCAAAGTCAAAGGACATGATTCTGACAGTTCTGTAGAGGATCGAGCAGGGGAAACCCTTTCGAAACGCTCTCACAGGAAAGACCGATCACTGGTTGCTGGCCTCACGTATGACGGAGCCAGTGACTCAGAATCGGACTTTGAGTATGATTACTCTGAGGGTGAAGATAGTCACCATGATAAGATGCCTCAGCTGAAACCATGGGATGGTAAAAGCTCCTGGCGGATGTATTTGGCGGAGACCAAAGTTGTTGCCGAGGCATACAATTGGACTCCGAAACAGTTCCTTCGCCAGTTGAAGTGCGGAACTAGAAAGCAGTTGACAGAGTTGGGACCTTTGCCAAAGAAGACCTCTCTCAAGGAGTATGTGGCTCACATGGAAGCCAACTTCGGAGAGAAGTCTAAAGCTAAGATCCAGGCAGAGTTCTACAACTGTCGCCAGACCCCAGGACAGGCCGTGAGGCTGTTCGGGAATGAGGTAGCCAGGAGGGGCCGGAGAGCATTCGGATCCCTGGACAAGACACTGAGTGCTGTCTCCCTTCGCATTTATTTGCAGGGATTGACTAATCAGGAAATGGCAGTGTGGGTGCGTTTAAAACAACCCCATGATCTCCTACGTGCAATACATTGGTCGGAAGTGTGGGAAAGCTGTTATATGGATGCAGCAACCATAGCTACAGTCAATACAGCTACCGTTGCACCAGTAGCAACGACCCCACTCCGGAAAATAAAAGGGCGCGGAGGTCACACTGACGGAGCAGTAGTCCAGGTCACAGAAACCACGGAGGAAGTAGCGGGTCATTCCGAGACTGATCCCTCCGAGGTGATAGTGCAAGCTTTCCGAACCTTCTTGGAAAGCCAGAGAAAGGGTGGCAATTGGGCGTCGTGGAGAGATGGTGGTTCTCCTCAGGGGAGAAAGATGCACCATAGACCCAGACACTCAAATTGCTACTATTGCGGGCAAGAGGGTCACTTCATTGCTGACTGCCCGAAGAGAGCTGAGAAGGGAGTTGGGAACCAAGGGACAAGTACTGGCGGAAAGTCCAAGGTTCCGGAAAACTCCAGCGGGTCCGCATAAGAAGCGAGGCGGGACCCGAGGAATCTAAAGCGCTTCGTAGTACCACAATTCAATTGGAAGCTGCGAATTGTGTGGATATTGGGAGTGAGGCTCTGGCTCCCGTAAGTACGGCAAGGGAAGGCATGATAAGTCCTTCTGGCTGGAACGCGGATACTGACGTCTGGTTGCCTGGGGAGCGCACTCGCCCGGTGGGTCTGTGTGACCTTGTTGAGGGTAGTTCGGGAGACACCGATGTGCGGTGGGGTAAACCCGGACTCCAAGCAGTGATAGGGCAGGTGGTGATAGCGGAGGAAGGTCCCAACACCATCGCTCGTATCAGTCGGATATCCAGCAATGAGCAGCGAACCCTGAGAAATCACGATCCTGTGATCGGTGAGAGATGGTACGTGTCGGTATCTGTGAATGGGGATGTCGGTGAATTTCTGTGGGACCCAGGTGCAACCACAAGCCTGATTACTAAGAAATTCTATGATTCCCTCCAACGCCCACCGTCGATGGCTCCGTCCCGTCTGACGTGCGCGATGGGTAATGATTCTCGGATTACTGTACACGGATGTGCTGTGATTCCTGTGGCGATGGGAAGGCGGACGTATATGATCACTTGTCTGGTAGTATCGGGTTTGTCTGGACCCGAGGCCGGAATACTTGCTCGTGACTTCGATCACGTGCATCGATGTGATGTATACTGCTCAGGGAAACTAGCTTTGAATAACGGAGAGGACGCAGTACAAATGCACTACTGGCGTGGACCCCGTTCGAAGCAGCCGAGTCCCTCTGTGAAGTCGATTAAGGTGGAGGAGACAGAGGATGGATACCAGGTAACACTGAGGGAAGCGGTGATTATCCAACCTCATACGGTCACACTGGCCAAGATTGACATTCGCAGGGGCTCTGACGCATCAATAGGTTTGATGTTCGAGCCCGACCAGAGATTGCTGACTGAATTTGCCCTGGGAAGCCTTGATACGTATGTATCGGCTGTCAGTCCGACTGCTGTGGTAGCCTTCAGCAATCCGTCCGACCAAACCCTTCGTCTTGATAGAGATGTGGTGGTTGGAAAAGTAAGTGAGGTGACGCTGCAATCGTCCCCTCTTACTTGTCCGGAGGGGGTGGAGCAAGAGATCAAGAAAGCAATCGTCAACTCAATACAGGTGGTAGAAATACCGTCTGTAGTAGATGATGAGCTGATTATGCCGGACACTCCCGTACCACCTAGTACGGAATGTCCGCTGAAGAAACTTGTTCGAGATACGGACTTGACGGATCCTAGTGAGAAGTCAAGGCTGTTTGGTCTCCTCGACGAGTTTAGGGGGTGCTTTTCTCTACCTGGAGACGGGTGGAAAGAAAAGCCCGGATGTACCCATGTGGTCCGTCACGTCATTGACACTGCGAATGCCCGCCCTATCAAACTTCCATATAGGCAGATTCCGGTGGCAAAGCGTGACGCAGCGGAAGCAGAGATCTGGAAGATGTACGAACAGGGACGCATTGAGCACTCTACTAGTCCGTGGGGAGCACCCATCGTGATGGTAGGAAAGAAAGATGGTACTCAGCGTTTCTGTGTCGATTATCGCCAGTTGAATTCCGTGACGGTGAAGGATAGCTTCCCGCTCCCCAGAATTGATGAATGTGTTGAGGCGCTAGGCGGAAACAAGTGGTTCTGCGCCCTCGACTTGGAAAGCGGATACTGGCAGATAGCCATGGATGAGGAAAGCAAAGCCAAAACAGCTTTTCTGTCCAGTGTGGGATTGTTTCAGTTCAAAGTAATGGCCTTTGGACTGTGCAATGCTCCGGCTACCTTCCAGCGAATGATGGATCGGATGCTAGACGACCTTAAATGGAAGTCTTGCCTAGTCTATCTGGATGATGTGGTGGTGTTCGGGAGAACGTTTGAACAATGTCTCCAGAACCTCCGACTCGTCCTGGAGAGAATCCGGGACTATGGATTGAAATTGAAACCCAAGAAATGTGAACTCTTCCGCCAAGAGGTGGAATACTTGGGCAGATTGGTCTCAGACAAGGGCATCCGCGCCGACCCTAGGAAGGTGCAGAAGGTCCAAGATTGGCCGAGACCAGTGAACGCAAAGGAGATCCGGCAGTTTATAGGATTCGCGTCCTATTATCGAGAATTTCAGCCGAAATTTGCCTCGACTGTCGCTCCCTTGCAAGCAATAGTAACCGCAGCTGGAAAGTATAAGCGGTATGCTAGATCCATAGAATGGACTCCGGAATGTGAAGTTGCCTTCCGCGGAGTCAAGGAATTGCTAACTACAGCTCCAGTGTTGGGATATCCCCAGAAAGAAGGGAAGTTTATCCTTGATACGGATGCTAGTGGGTTTGGCATGGCGGGCGTCCTGTCCCAGATACAAGACGGAAAGGAGGTAGTACTTGGGTATGCAAGCAACAGCTTGGATAAATCCCAACGAAATTACTGTGCTACGAAGCGAGAGCTTCTAGCAGTACTCACCTATCTGAAGAAGTTCCGGCATTACCTGCTAGGGAACCGGAATTTCTGTGTGCGGACGGACCACGCATCCTTGCGGTGGTTGCTCAACTTCAAAGATCCAATGGACATGCTTGCACGTTGGCTAGCTCAACTGCAAGAGTATGGCCTGGATCAGGGCATGATTCTCCATAGGGCGGGGAAGAAACATCTAAATGCTGACGCGCTTTCTCGACTTCCAACGCGGAAGTGCGGACGCTTAGATTGTGAAGATTGTGGGGCTCATGAAGCAGTTGTCGCTGAGGCAACTGTGACAATGGCCTCACCGAACGAGATAATCCAGAGGGCTCAGCAGGATGATCCGCTGATCCAGCGAGTTATCGATGTGTTGGAAGGTAGGAAACCGCCCCCGGACAAGCAGTCACTGTCAGGGGAGTCGGATGAATACTGTACCTACATCCATAACTTGGGGAGTTTGAGGATGAGAGAAGGTGTGTTGTGCTTGACTTGGGTTCGGCGACGCACTGGAAGAACGTACGTCAGTAAGGTTATTCCTACTGCTCTCCGTTCAGAAATATTCCGTGGAGTGCATGGACCTAAGACCATGGGTCATTTTGGGTTCTTCAAGACCTCCTGGGCTGTGAAGTTGAAATATTTCTGGCCTGGCATGAGGGGAGACCTGAAGCGCTGGATTAGGGCCTGCCCGGAATGTAGTATGCAGAAGACGAGAGGTGGTGGCGGAATCACCCCTCTGAAGAAGGAATTGCATGGAGAACGATGGAGCCGAGTGGCTTTGGATATTATCGGTCCCTTTCACCCTACCCCTCGGGGAAACAACTATGTGATGGTTGTGGTGGACCACTTTTCGAAGTGGGCGGAGGCCTATCCAATGCCAGATCACACAGCAGAGCGATGTGCGGAAGTGCTCTTCCGGGAATGGATTTTGCGCTTCGGGTGCCCTGTGTCGTTACAAACGGACGGAGCCCCGGAATTCAGATCTACCCTTCTGATGAAATCTGACATATAAATATTTGGCAACATTTTTATCGAAAATTGCAAGAATGTTTTCACCAATATCATAGCTTTTATAAATGATCTATGAAATCCAAATGCGTGATCGATGGGAAGGATGGAAACTTATGACATGAAAACATATATAAGACATGGATATTGACATTAGAACACTGATAAATAATCCATGCTGAACATGTTGGCATGTTTTCTGTAGATTTTTCACTGTACCATTAATCCCATAATTCAATGCAAATCAAGATTCAAAATTGCGGCTATGCAACTTCCATGTCAGTACAA
The DNA here is from genome assembly GCA_942159475.1 of Sthenelais limicola. Taxonomy (NCBI): domain Eukaryota; kingdom Metazoa; phylum Annelida; class Polychaeta; order Phyllodocida; family Sigalionidae; genus Sthenelais; species Sthenelais limicola. The sequence continues at coordinate 3,041,883 of OW804094.1, read as the reverse complement.
GATAATACTTTAGACCCAGTTTGGTCAGATTCTGGGGTGTATTTTTGTCACAACAGACCACGGCAATCACTTCCGGCAACTTCCGGTAAGGAATGGGGGTTATAGATGTCGAAAGAACTGGTAAATAAAAGTCAGTAAGTGGTAAATAACAGTCGAATCTGACCAATCCGGGTCTAAAAGCACTAATACCCTCGGTTTTGGACGGTCTGAGTGGTCTGTAGCAACGGACCACCCAGACCATCCAACACCTCAGGTATTAATGCTATAATAGATGTATTCCACAGTAATACAAACTATATTGATATTGCTACATTGGTGCCTGTATAACAAGATACTATAGATGTATTCCACAGTAATACAAACTATATTGATATTGCTACATTGGTGCCTGTATAACAAGATACTATAGATGTATTCCACAGTAATACAAACTATATTGATATTGCTACATTGGTGCCTGTATAACAAGATACTATAGATGTATTCCACAGTAATACAAACTATATTGATATTGCTACATTGGTGCCTGTATAACAGGATACTATAGATGTATTCCACAGTAATACAAACTATATTGATATTGCTACATTGGTGCCTGTATAACAAGATACTATAGATATATTCCAAAGTAATACAAACTATATTGATATTGCTACATTGGTGCCTATATAACAAGATACTATAGATATATTCCAAAGTAATACAAACTATATTGATATTGCTACATTGGTGCCTGTATAACAAGATACTATAGATATATTCCACAGTAATACAAACTATATTGATATTGCTACATTGGTGCCTATATAACAAGATACTATAGATATATTCCAAAGTAATACAAACTATATTGATATTGCTACATTGGTGCCTATATAACAAGATACTATAGATATATTCCACAGTAATACAAACTATATTGATATTGCTACATTGGTGCCTGTATAACAAGATACTATAGATGTATTCCACAGTAATACAAACTATATTGATATTGCTACATTGGTGCCTGTATAACAATATACTATAGATGTATTCCACAGTAATACAAACTATATTGATATTGCTACATTGGTGCCTGTATAACAAGATACTATAGATGTATTCCACAGTAATACAAACTATATTGATATTGCTACATTGGTGCCTGTATAACAAGATACTATAGATATATTCCACAGTAATACAAACTATATTGATATTGCTACATTGGTGCCTGTATAACAAGATACTATAGATGTATTCCACAGTAATACAAACTATATTGATATTGCTACATTGGTGCCTGTATAACAAGATACTATAGATATATTCCACAGTAATACAAACTATATTGATATTGCTACATTGGTGCCTGTATAACAAGATACTATAGATATATTCCACGGTAATACAAACTATATTGATATTGCTACATTGGTGCCTGTTTAACAAGATACTATAGATATATTCCACAGTAATACAAACTATATTGATATTGCTACATTGGTGCCTCTATAACAAGATACTATAGATGTATTCCACAGTAATACAAACTATATTGATATTGCTACATTGGTGCCTGTATAACAAGATACTATAGATATATTCCACAGTAATACAAACTATATTGATATTGCTACATTGGTGCCTGTATAACAAGATACTATAGATATATTCCACGGTAATACAAACTATATTGATATTGCTACATTGGTGCCTGTTTAACAAGATACTATAGATATATTCCACAGTAATACAAACTATATTGATATTGCTACATTGGTGCCTCTATAACAAGATACTATAGATATATTCCACAGTAATACAAACTATATTGATATTGCTACATTGGTGCCTGTATAACAAGATACTATAGATATATTCCACAGTAATACAAACTATATTGATATTGCTACATTGGTGCCTATATAACAAGATACTATAGATATATTCCACAGTAATACAAACTATATTGATATTGCTACATTGGTGCCTGTATAACAAGATACTATAGATATATTCCACGGTAATACAAACTATATTGATATTGCTACATTGGTGCCTGTATAACAAGATACTATAGATATATTCCACAGTAATACAAACTATATTGATATTGCTACATTGGTGCCTGTATAACAAGATACTATAGATATATTCCACAGTAATACAAACTATATTGATATTGCTACATTGGTGCCTGTATAACAATATACTATAGATGTATTCCACAGTAATACAAACTATATTGATATTGCTACATTGGTGCCTGTATAACAAGATACTATAGATATATTCCACGGTAATACAAACTATATTGATATTGCTACATTGGTGCCTGTATAACAAGATACTATAGATATATTCCAAAGTAATACAAACTATATTGATATTGCTACATTGGTGCCTGTTTAACAAGATACTATAGATATATTCCACAGTAATACAAACCATATTGATATTGCTACATTGGTGCCTGTATAACAAGATACTATAGATATATTCCAAAGTAATACAAACTATATTGATATTGCTACATTGGTGCCTATATAACAAGATACTATAGATGTATTCCACAGTAATACAAACTATATTGATATTGCTACATTGGTGCCTGTATAACAAGATACTATAGATATATTCCACAGTAATACAAACTATATTGATATTGCTACACTGTGGCCTCTATAACATGGGATTGTGATATCCTCAGCACCAGTTGACATACAATTATAGTCTAAGCTGCACAAACACCAGCATGTACAGTTGTCAGTCATGGACGGGTGTACATCAATATTCACAGCTATAGTTGGTGTATAGTTGGTGTTAGTCTACAGCTTGTGTTATATGTTAAAGCTTAGCAAGCCATGATTGCATTCCATCTAACAATACCAGATGTGTAAACAAACAGTATTATGCAAATAATGTTGAGTAGTGTGACTTATTGGCTCTCCTATATGGGTCAGATTACCGGGAAATGTACAATTCGCCTTCACCAATCCTCTCAAATAACCCACATTTAAGTCAAAAATGAGCTTCAAAATGCAGTTTAACATAACAGAACTGATACTTTAAATCAATACGATACCAAATATACTCAGATATTATGATAGAACCTCACGAGTAGGTATTATTAGCAATAGGACTGCATGGGTCAGAGTCAAATCTTTTCCATGGCAGCACGAGCCCGAAAGGGCGAGTGCTGTTATGTGAAAAGATTTGACGAGGACCCATGCAATCCTATTGCTAATAATACCTACGAGTTGGGGTTCTATTTTTACTCCATGATGATAAAGAAATACATGTCAAAATATATAATTGACAAAGAAAATCAACAGTTGACAGATCGGAAATATGACTGTCTTAACTTTGAAACAAAAACTTCATCTCACAGGAAGTAGAACAAATGGCTGTTCCTAAAAGCTCCCCCCTCCCACCGGTGTATCAGTGAGATGCTATGTAACAGCATGGCAAAAGGAGGGAGGGAGTTTGCATGGTAGCAAACCGGAAACATGCTGCTGCCAGAAACAGGAAGTAGAACAAATGGCTGTTCCTAAAAGCTCCCCCCTCCCACCGGTGTATCAGTGAGATGCTATGTAACAGCATGGCAAAAGGAGGGAGGAAGTTTGCATGGTAGCAAACCGGAAACATGCTGCTGCCGGAAACAGGAAGTAGAACAAATGGCTGTTCCTAAAAGCTCCCCCCTCCCACCGGTGTATCAGTGAGATGCTATGTAACAGCATGGCAAAAGGAGGGAGGGAGTTTGCATGGTGGCAAACCCGAAACATGCTGCTGGGTTGCATGTAATCCTACACACATGATTACACAGTAGGATTACACTCCCGCCCATACAAACTGCAGTTAATCCTCCCTTCATCATGGAGTAAACTCTGTATTCTTCATGTCTGTGCCCAATTTAGGAGAATTTCCTGAATGTGTAGAACTGCCAATTGTACATTTTCTAAAAATCTGACCCATACAAGGTGCGAGGCAAACATTATAACATTGGAGCTATGTCTGACTCCACCTAATAGTAGATTTCACTTCACCTCTACCCAGTGCACGCTGCCACCAAAGGCTGGTCATGTGTATTGCTGCCTATGGCTATTATAGCAAATGTGATGTGTTTCAGGAAAATGAGTCAGAAGTCGCAAAATTGATATTTTTTAAAGTGTTTTTTTTCATAAGATCACATTATTGGAATGTTCCCACTTTTTATGGGTTGATACCCCATGGTTACATCAATATATGTATCAAATTTCAGGACAATCTATGTAATATATCCTTTAGTTATAAAGGTCCTCATATGGACTACATTTAGTTACTTTACTGTTTATTGACCCCCAGAAATATTGGAAACTTTTTTTTTTCAAAAACCAAAATATCAAACTTAAAATCTAGAAATACTTATTAGATTATTAGACTGTTTACTATCATTGGAATCGGCTTGATCTCATCTTTTCAAATATAATGATATCTCAAAATCTATATTTTGCGACTTATGACTCATTTTCCTGAAACACATCACAAATGGCACGATGGAGGGTTCAAACTGACCAAGACACATCAGAAAATGGGACAAACCCCGAAGGGGTGAGTTCCTATTTTCTAATGGGTCGAGATCAGTTTGAAGCTGAACAAAGTGCCATTTGCTATTTATTACAGACTCTATTTGGATGTTAAAAAGTAAATTTAACTTGCAATTTGTTACATAATAATAAAGGTGTTGTCAAGGTAAGAATAAGGTATAAAAGAAGTAGGTGAGAATAAAATGTAGTAGACTGACTTTCATTGCCACCTTGTGGCCACTCTATACATAATAGAAGGTAGAAATAATACGCGCAAAGCGCGAGGAATACACTATGCGCATGCGCGTATATGTAAACCTATATTAAATCAAGATGTAAGTAGTATCATTAAACAACGAAAACTCACAGAAGTCGGTTAAGATGTATTTATTACCGTTTGGAGTAATTAGTGTATATATATTTATTGTCTGGTTACAGTCACCACTGAAGCAGTCTCTGACTTGTTGTTAAGTAGTAGTCGAGGAACATATGGAGTATACAATCACACAGAGTTACACGTATATATTTATGTAGGTATACCCAACAGCAGTAACACATATTTATCCCCTAAAGAATGATAATGATGAATTATTAGGAGATAGAGTTTAAGGGAGGTGGGTGGGAAGATTTTCACCACGTCTTCTCTAGTGTGTGGTCAGTGGAGGAGTGAGGATGAGCACGGGGCGTGTGCTCTGACCCTTCCGGTCCCACCTCCAGCGTGGGAGAGTTCATCGCCTCCTGAGTTCCGGTCCAATGAGGAGGAATTATCCCTTGGATAATTCCTACCCCATTAAACAACGAAAACTCACAGAAGTCGGTTAAGATGTATTTATTACCGTTTGGAGTAATTAGTGTATATATATTTATTGTCTGGTTACAGTCACCACTGAAGCAGTCTCTGACTTGTTGTTAAGTAGTAGTCGAGGAACATATGGAGTATACAATCACACAGAGTTACACGTATATATTTATGTAGGTATACCCAACAGCAGTAACACATATTTATCCCAAGCACAGTTCACAGTGCCCGCAGGGCGTTGTGGACAGATGTGTTGCTGTGGGTATTGGGCCTGATGTAGGACCTGACTGAATCTGACGACCAAGTGCCATGGGCCATGATGTCAGCCAGGTTGGCCCCTCCCTGGTGGTATGAGTATGAAGCGCCACCACGTCTTAGGCTGTGCATGGAGTATGACCTGGGGTCGTACCCTGCCCTCTCTACGAGGTTGGCCCACTCCTTGCGCATGAAGCCTATGGTAAGGGGGTTCCCATCCCTAAACCTAAAGACTGGGGCCTTCGGGGAACGGCCCTGTGACCTTCTGATGACTCTAGCCAGAGCTCTCCTGGGGCATATAGGATCTCCAGGTTTATGAGGGAGAAATATTATAGTGGATGTGCGCGATGACTGCATAGTTTTGCTCCATTTCAGAGCCACCTTTACACCGTTGTCTTGGAGTGTGATATCAGAGAGGCAGAGGTGTCTAGTGGGGTCATATGAGGTGACTGTCTTAGGGAAGAGGTTAGATTGCCTCAAGAAGGCCATAAACATGAGGATTATGGCTGCTGAGAGCGGGGTGCGAAGTTTGGATGATTGCAGGGCGTCGATACAGCGTCGCAGCATCTTTGGGGACACGCCCTCCTTGGGCTTAGGTATGTGGCGTATAGCCAGCTGAATACCCTTGAGACCCAGGGTCACGTGGTAGTCATATAGTGGGGCGGAGTCTATGCGGGCCATCTTAAAGAATGTCCTGATAGACGAGATGTTGTTTATTATTGTACCTGGGGCCAGCTGGTTCTGCGCCAGGTATTCCAAGTACCAGCATATCTGTTCTGGGGTAGGTTTGTCGTACTCGATCCCCAAGGCCAGGCAGAAGGAGAGATAGAGCCTTACTGCAGATGTTCTATTGGCGTTGGTGCCCGGTCGGTGTGCCTCCTTCCTTCTAGCTGTTGACAATGCTGCTAGCGCTTGTTGTCGTCGGCCTAGAAGAAACGGGAGATGTCAAAATCACTATCACACACTTTCACAGGGGTTAGGTTGAATTGAGCAACAAGAGATTGGGCCTTGGAGGCATGAGTTTTAGATGTGTGGGCACGAGAGAGAGCATCAGGGAGATCCATTAATACCCCAGGGATATGGGCATAGTGGAAGATTATCTCTCTCTCTGCCGACAGGTACCATAGGGCCCTCGCACAAGCAGCAAGTGTGAGGTCTTTCGGCTTGCCCCCTTTGAAGGCCTCTATGGCCGCCTGATTGTCGCAGCAAATTCTGACCGTTTTTCCCCTGTCAGTCGAGTTGGTTAGGAGGCGGGCTGCAGCAACACAGTTGTTTGCCTCCAGGTGATTTATGCTGTGGCCTTTGGTGATGTTGTGTCCGAGTTGATGCCCATAGAAGGCTGCCCCGTTGGTAGCACCGCCGCCTGTAAGGCACGCGTCTGCCCACAGTGTCTTCGATACTACCTCTCTGGGGATGATAGAAGTGCCATTGTAGGCCTCTAGGAAGTGGTTAAACCACCTCAGGTCCGCCTGTACTAAGGATGATACAAATACAGGGCCACCTTTGGCTTTCCTTAGGGCATCTAGTAGTCTCTGCATAAATAGCGTTGCAGGTGACACAGCCTTGGCTAGGTGTGCAATCCTGCCAACTATGCTCTGCATGTTTTTTGTTGATAGGACCCGCTTATTGGCAGCATTAGCCAAACATATTTTGATCTCTGTCAATTTTGCGGGAGGTATGGATAGGGTGTTGGTTCTTGTGTCCATTATGATACCAAGCCATGTGACTGTGTGGGACGGTGGTTGTGTCTTTTCACTGGCTACCTTCAGTCCTAGTTCAGAGAGTAGTTGTTGTGCTCTCTTGAATTTTACTGCTAATTCCTGAGAGGAGTGGGATAGCAGTATCAAGTCGTCCAAGTACATCAGGGAGATGATTCCCTCCGATGCCAGGGCCCTGACGATGTAGGATGCAGCCATTTGCATGATGTATGAGGACATCCTGGCACCGAAGGGGAGGGACTTGTCGATGTATGTGCTCCCTGCGTGATGGATGCCCATAAGGGGCCAGTCCATGGGACACACTTGGAAATGTCTGTATGCGCGAGAAAGGTCTAACACTGCCATTGAGACGTTGTCGGATCCTAGGTTACCAATGATCTTAGCAGCCATGGATACAGATTTTCACCACGTCTTCTCTAGTGTGTGGTCAGTGGAGGAGTGAGGATGAGCACGGGGCGTGTGCTCTGACCCTTCCGGTCCCACCTCCAGCGTGGGAGAGTTCATCGCCTCCTGAGTTCCGGTCCAATGAGGAGGAATTATCCCTTGGATAATTCCTACCCAATGAAAGTAAGGTTAAAACATGACACTACATATAGCCTATAGTTTAGCTCAAAAAGTGGGTAAAATTTGAGATCTATAGTAGAGGTATTGGAAGGCTGCAACGCTTTCACTGTGACACTGGTCTAGGGTCAAGGTCATCTTGGCTGGGTAGGGCAATAGGGACTATGTCAACCCAGATATAGGGGGTTTGCATGTGCCACTGCACATGTCTATTACAGTGCATCCTGGGATCGATTCTGTTTAAATCTGACATACAATATTTGTCAATATTTTTATTTAAAGTTGCAAGAATGTTCTCCCCATATCAGTTGTATAAATTATCTATGAAAACCAAATGCATGATGGGAAGGATGGGGACTTCTCTTATGGACATGTATAAAACACATGGATATTGGCATTAAACCATTGATAAATAAATAGTCCATGCTGAACATGACGTGTTTTCTATACATTCTATAGTGTACCATTAGTCCCATAATTCCATGCAAATAAAGATTCAAAATGGCGGCTAAGCAAATGTATAACACATGGATATTGGCATTAGACCATTGATAAAAAGTCCATGCTGAACATGGCATTGTAGACTATCCCATAATTTCGTGGGAATCTAGATTTAAAATGGCGGCTATGCAAACCCCGCTATTGCAGCTCACCTGAGCACCTCACTTTGATTGAAGGGTTTAATGGCGGGTGGGCGATAATGAGGGATTACCAACTGACATGTGTACATTCTGTATGAGGGATCATAGAGTGAGTACACCATCTTAGGGTGGGATTAGTAGCTAGGTAATGTGATAGTCTAGGCATTAGGCAATGTACATTCTCTTTAAGTCTGGATTTGTATGGTGTCCAAGATTTGTATCTTAGAGCAAAAGACCAATGAAAACATTTTCATAATTAATGAAGATTCATGTTTTGTACCCATGTGAATTGCTCTGTTGTGGGAAAGTACTCCTAAACACTGTGTGAAGGAAAAAGAAAGAAGTTAGATATTGTATCAATGAGACAATTAAGTTGTTAGTGGTTAGTTTATATGGGAATAAGTACCATCAAAAGCCCACACAACGCCCAAAGTGTGTGGGCTTTGTGTGCAAAGTAATGAATTATTTATGACAGATCATTTCATATTCTGGACACTGCGCGACCACCACTTTTTTTTTTAAAAAGCCGCTATCGGCTATTCTTTACTCCCTAATCAGTCGTACCCGTTATCACGGTTGGGCGCAATAGATGGGGAAACGAGAATTACTGCCGTCTTTGCCAACACGATCGTGCTCCCCCACATATTCTATCTACAATGATGACAATCTAAAGAGGTTTTCCTTGCAATTTTGGCCGGAATCGATACATCAATACAGTATATATACAACGGTAGGGTCAGGTATAGCTCGGAAGATTGCATTGGGAAGATTCGAATTGACAGCCATTGCCGCATTTTAGTTCCGAGACAAGCCGCTACGGCGCCACTACTGCTGGCGGTACACATGCCTCACACAGGCATGTGTACCATTAGACACCAAAACAAAAGCGTAGGAGGGAAGCGGGAGGCGGGGGGTGGGGTGGTGGGCAGCATTGAAAATGAGAAAAAGATTCCATATTTATATAATACAAGTACATAGCCTAAGACACCACACCCAAATTAATCTCACGGTTATACTCTGGATTATGAAATGAGTTCTAGGGCATGATGCAGTCTGACATGGACTAACATATATAGCAAATAAGTATTATACTGGACTAAGCGACCCCAATGCAGCCCCCAGGGCCAAAACAAAACTTCTCGGCAGTACAGTCCCTCATATCTCACCTCTCTTCTCTCATCTATCACACAGAAACGAGCCTATGTGATATGAACAACCCAATTTCCAAGGAATCAAGCTTTGACTGCGCAGAGATGTGACGTTTTCATGGCTATGCGAGAGAGTGGGGGGGTTCGGATAAGACACAGCTATATAAACAGAAACGTTTGCCTAGGAAGCATAGAACTGACATATCTTACTGGTGCCCACATGCTTTTCTAGACAAGTTGTGGCCCCGTGCGAGCTCAATATGCTGCTGCCCAAAGCTCTGGTCTGGAGAAACTATATCTCCTAGAATCCCATTTCACTTAATTTGATCTTAGCCTCTCTAATTCTTTCACCAATCAAAAGGAAATGACATCAACAACTAGATGTGTGAATTTTAAAGAAAATCAAGCCGCAGATGCGGAGACATTACTGAAATTTAAAGAAAAATAATATGAAACAAATATAAAAAGGCACCCATGATCACATTTTAGGTTTAATTTAATCCCCCATTCTCCTCATGGTGAACGAGGAAAATCTTTATAGGTCCCTTTATCTTTGAAGGCCCCTGTGTTAGCCATAGGCAATTCAATGATCGAATTAATCATAAAAGTATATTTTGCATCTGCAATCTATTTCTACAATGTGCCAATGCAGGACTGTCTAGCTCTGCAAGCTTTCTGGACATGACTTCATAAGTGGTTTATAGTCTGATTCCATTGGCTAAGTTTTTTCGGGGCTTTACTGCTTTTTACTTGCATTTTAGGACCTGTCTTTGTTCCACCACTTAGGTGAAAGAAATCCCCCAATAGTTGACATGATGTTTTAGTGACCCTGGTGAAAGAAAAGTAATGCTACCTATTATCTCATGAAAAAAGAATAATGTCACTCAGGAGTATACCTGAATCTCTTTCTCGTTAAAACAGTTCTTACACATATAAAGTCCAAGTGCTTAGTCTTAGACATTATTATTACACTTGATATTAATATCATTTTAATTTTCTCTTCTTTTCAAGAGAATAACCTCTTCCAAGATTCTATATACATTTTATTACCTTTGTGGCCAAGGTAACGGCAGGTAGAGCTGGATGTAATCTAGAAGTCTGTATACCTGTTTGTCTATATGTACTGTTCAAACTTTGGATAAATAAAGTAGTTTCTTATCTTATCTTATCTTATCTTATCTTATCTTACCTTGGAGAAGAGATCCTCAGGTTCATGTATGGTGGCCACATGCCTCCAGTTGAAGTCAGACATGAGTCTCATGAGGGCAGAGTTGATCTGCTGCCGCGGTGCGCTGAGGCGGAAGAAGAGCGGGAAGCGGGACTTGTCTGATAGAGCGGGCGAGGCACTCAAGAAGGACAACTGGAATATGGTAAATGTTTGAGCATTAGAAAGGACACCAAGAATAGGGTAAAATGGTTAATTATATGGGACACCTAGATTATGGTAAATGATAGAACATTATATGGGACACCTAGATCATGGTAAATGTTTGAGCATTAGACAGGACACCAAGAATAGGGTAAAATGGTTAATCAATACAACTTTAGACACTTGGTATATGATAAAGGATATTTAGTAAGGATAGGTGGTAGAAGAGCATGTCAATTAATTTGCCATGAGAACTCTCAGAAGAAGGCCCTTAGATTATGGTAAATGATATGGAGCATTATATGGGACACCTGGATTATGGTAAATGATAGAGCATTATATGGGACACCTAGACTATGGTAAATGATAGAGCATTATATGATACACCTAGATTATGCAAAATGATACACCTATATTATGGTAAATAGTCCAATACATATACTCTACCTGGACCACATTCCACAGATGGGAAGCTAGAGCTGTTGCTATGGAGACGGGGGAGCATCCTGCCCCTAACATCATGATTTTGGGCGGATGTTTGTAGAGTTGTCTGTACATACCATCCACTCCGTACCCCGCGTGGCACTGCAACATGAGAACATCAACATACAGTCAACATACAGCACACTCAGGGCTTGGTTTACCCTTTATTTGATTTGAATACGTTTTTATATATATAGAATTTTTATTCACATAATAAGTAACAATTACATGAATAGGACAGTCAATTCTCTGATGTAGTTCTTCCATTGTGACCTTAAAATCAAACTAACACAGATAATATAAAGGACATAAAGATACCTTGGCAATACATAGCTGCCTAATAGGTGTTCACATGGTATACTCCATGGTTTTCAGTATATCATAGTATTGTGTAGTCAAGGTGACTTCCAGGTCTTCCAGTATGTTCCTGAACTAGACTGAACCAAGACTAAGATGAAATAAATTAAATTTTGATTTAAATCTTTTTAGTCAAAAGAATTTTGAAGGCTGTTTTCTAAAGGTAAAATCTAAGTGTGGTTGGTTAATGGTAGTTTATAATAAGAATAAACATTAGTTTCTAAACTAGCTAGTAGATAACATGATCTATCTGCTACATTTTAATACATTTACATTTTTCAAAAGATCATCCAAAATATTGCCTAATGACTTCCAGATGTAGGTCCACAATGTCAGGGCTTCGTTGAGAGTATGAAGGAAGAAACACTTTAAAACAAATATGTCCAAAAACCAGATCTTATTCAGAACAGACAATAACATTCCGAAATTGGATACATACTCTCTGCCTAAGCAGGTCTTCTTGAGAGATGCATTTCCTACAAATATTTCGATCTTACATGTATAAAGTTTTATTAAAATATATGATTATAGTTCTTGTAATTGACTTCTTGTCATTGTTCATTTCTGATTTCTGTCATTGTTCATATAACGTTAGAAATTCTAATTCAGGGAACAACACATACTTATTATCAACAGTGTAAACTTGCCATTTTTTCATAAAGTTAAGAGAATATATGTAAGCAGTGAGCCACCTGCAGTTAATGACGAAGGTGCTATTCTTCACTAGCTTTAAACATACATTGTAAGACCAGGATGGGGGCTTGGAAACCTCCTGCCAGACATGGAGAATTGTGATCAGTTTTAGGAAAATGAGTCATAAGTCGCAAAATATGGAGTTTGAGATATCATCATATTTGAAAAGATAAGACCAACCCGATTCCAATGAATGCAAACATTAAGGGCATCTAATAACTACTTTTATGCTTTTAGTTAGATATTTTTATTTTTTTTAAAAACTGTTTGCAATATTTCTGGGTGGATAATTACCAGTAAAGTAGCTAAATATACTCAATGGGATGATCTAGGAAACGCACTGATATATAATTAATAAACAGACTTGAAATTTGGTAGCTGTATTCATACGACCACAAGGAGTAGACACTCCAAACATGAAAATATTCCAATAAAGAGATCTTGTAAGTAAACGACTTTGAAAAACACCACTTTTGCTACTTGTGACTCATTTTCCTGAAACACATCACAATAGGGGATTTGCATAGCCCCCATTTTGAATTTCGACTCGCATGGAATTATGGGACTAATGGTACTGTGAGAAATCTATGGAAAACATGTCATTTTCAGCTTATCATGTTTATCAATCCTCTAAATTCTAATGCCAATATCCATGTCTTATTCATGTTTTCATGACACAAGTCGCCATCTTTCCCATCATGAATTTGGTTTTCATAGAAAAAATTTGTATCTCAAAATCTATCCCATGATGCACTGTGACAGACATGGATTGTGCAGTGGATTTTCAAAATAAACGTTTTTCAAACCAAAATCCAATCCAGTACTCACGTGACTGTCCTCCCAGGAGATGTTGAGCTGGTAACCAGGCAACAGGTCCGACATGTTGTTGACCTGCTCCAGGGCCATCCCCATGGCAACCTGCGTCACAGCGCCACCTGCAAACGGCCCTTGTAGTGGCGACATGCCTATCAGCTCTATCACACTAGGGGCACCTGAAACATCAGCTCTTTATCAAGTCAATTCTCATAGATTTTCAGAATATGTACAATTGGCAGCTCTAGACATTCAGGAAATACTGCTAAATTAGACTGAAATGGGAAATGTCAGGTATATCTGAATACATTTGGTATCACGTTGATTTGAAGTATCTGTTTTGCTATGTTAAACTACATTTTGAAGCTCATTTCTCTCTTAAATGTGGGTTATTTGAGAGGATTATCAGCTCTATCACACTAGGGGCACCTGGAACATCGGCAACATTGTTTGTTTGTTTTAAATGTATTTATTCAGCCAGAGACTTTATGTTGTTATACACCATTCTCAGTTTTAGCTGATGGAAAAAGATTAATATTATAGGTTCGATACATCAAAATATAGCAAAAAGAGTTACAAAAGAAAAGAAAAATCTGATCGTACAAGCGTATTAATCATATGAAAAAATACTATAAGTAAAAGCAATTATAAGAACCAACACCTGGGTATAAGCAACAATATACTGCATACCAGAGAGATACAAAAATAGCTAGAGACACACATACAAAATAATAATAATTGTGTGAGCACATGGTGAAGCAAGAATGACAGGACATAGCTGATTTTGAAAATGGGATACACTATACCTGTACAAACACACAACCCATTTTCTCTCATTTTCTCCATCAAACTTAAATTAACCCAAATTTAACAAAAGGATGGCGTCCACAAAATTATACACAAGGAAACCCAATACCATAAGGGTCACACCTTGATAAAGATATAGCTAGTGCATCCCATTGCAGTAGTGTAGGAACTAGTCACTTCATACCTCTATATACCGTAAGCTGTAACTTAAAATTCTAGTCTAAGTGACCCTCTGGAAGAGCTGTGGCTGCCACAGAAGAGGACAGACCCATTTCCGATGTAAATTCTCATATATTTGTTATCATGTACTGTTTTCGGAAATAAACAATATACATACATACATAAAGATTAATATTATAGAGATCTTGTAAATAAACGACTTTGAAAAACACCAATACAACACAACATAATGTCTCTGGCTGAATAAACACATTTAAAACAAACAAACAATCTTGCATGTGTTAGAGGATTAAGATTAAGAAAGCCTGGGTCGCCCTCCTTCACCCTCCTCTGGCGTTTCCTGTACTCTTTATTTACTTTTTATTTATGTATATTTTGTCTTTACTGTACTACACATTTATTTGCGTATAGGTGGGCAAGAGGCTATAAGCCTCAAAACCAAAAGCAGGTGTGTAAGTCCTGGTCCAAAAACTGTAAAAACTGCAAGGGCACTTAGCCCTCCAAAAGTGGAGTGAAATTTTGTACACTGTACAAGAGTCGTAATATTTTGTTTTATTTTTTCTATAAACGTGTAGTTAGAAATGTAGTTACAGAAGGTTTGTTCGGAAGAGCTGTCTGGGACAGAGAACAAAAACCGATTTCCATGTAGAAAACTTTTATCACTGTCTGTATAACATATGGAAATAAAGTTTCTTATATATATATAAACAATATACATACATACATACATACATACATACATACATACATACATACATAAACAATATACATACATACATACATACATACATACAAGGAATGATTTATATTTAACCCTGATCTCTGTCACTGATTCCGTTGGGGAGTTGAATGTTCCCTTCTCAGAATTGATCATGTATAGCAGGGGCCCAATAGCACCCATCTCCATTACTCCCCCACTTCTATAATCAGAAGTGGGAGCAGAAGCGGAAGAAATAGCGGGCCAGTGGAACCCAGCTTTAACTCATTGGTTTCAGCCGCTTAGAAAATTGCACTCATTGCTATAGTTCCATATATTCCATTAGTTCCTCCTAATCAGTTCACATCCCCATAAAAAACAACTGGGCTCGCCTCCCTCGACCCAATTTTTTGGGGAAGTTCCTCCTGTCTTAGATTTAATCCTCTCCCTTCTAAGCCAGGTCATAATAGCAGATATCAAGTAGGTGTGAGTGTTTTGTGAAGATTTATAACAATGCGGCGGCAGCCGTCGCAAGACAATGCGTTGCGTCAATGCGCGGCCGTTGAAATGCGTCATTATAATGGTGGCATTGATTATAGCTTCAGACAGTTGTTTTGATGGTTAAAAGAATAACAAGATGCTTGTCTACCAACGCTGGGTTGTTCTCAGATGGCATTAGATGCTAGACAAACTAAGGGGGCCAGCTGGATGCTTATGAAAGCTGGGCCAATTAACCTTTCTCCCTTCATCCCAGCCAAGGTTAATTATATAAAAACAATGCTAGACTCTTTCTAAACCAATCACACAAGGTTATTTCTCTTATTATTAAGGAGGGTGGGTATAAAAGGCAGGGAAGGATGGAAGAAAATCAGACTTTGAGATTCCAGTGGAGAGTGAAGAACAGGGATTGTTGCTGCTGAATGGGTTGGTCCCTGCAAGTTCAGCAGAGCAATTGGTTTGATTCTTTATTTTCTGCTGGATTCTTCCTGTCCTTCTCTACAGCCTTGGGTACTGTGAGTTCCATTTATTTTACCAATTGTATTGCATTATTTGTACTTTATTTCAGAGGTTATTGTGATTTGATTTGATTTATGTGTGTATATTGTGTATAGCCTAGACCAGGCGCTCTAGTGCTGAATATTTGCCTCCCCCAGTAGAGTGGGAGAAGAAAGTTCCTCCCCCATAAGAGGGAGATGTATTGAATGATTATTATTGATATTTGTGTTTATTTGTGAGAGAAAGTACATCTCTTGCCTTCTATTGGTAATTATAGTTTGGTTTCCTTACACATTGAGTCAAGTATTTTGGGTTACTTTAATATAATCCAGTATATTCAGCTATTTATGACACAGGTCTACCTTTATGCTTATATAATCAGGTATTGAATATTCCTTGGTGACATATTGATTTATATTACATTATTATGTAATGAGTGAGAGTTGGGTTCAGTAACATAGCCTATATTGAAATATCTTTACTACCTAGAGAGCTAAGCTACCCCTATATTATATCATTAGATCTTATCTTTATATTATGTAATATTACCTAACAGCAACTGAGACTATTAGGCTTTAATATTTCGTATTATTGTTTATTTAGAATATCTATCATTATCATTGTTATCATCCTAGAATATCATATTTAGATATCTATTGGTATTATTCTCTATTACCCTTAGTTATTATTACGTCATCATATCATATCCTATTTGCATATCTCCCCATATTAATGTGTATGATTACAGGTTAATAAGTTAGATATTATCATTATTCTCACCTCACTCACATTGTCTTATATATATTGTCATTGTTCTTTATCCTTCCTTATACCTTTATACCTCCCCTGTGCACGACGGACATTGTTAAATTCCCTTAATAAAAGCCAGTCAGAGAAAGGTTAAGATCCGATTCATATGATCATTACATAATTTAATAATTACATAATATATATAATTTAACACAACACTTACATAGGCAACGTTTAATGGCACTTAAAATCATAAAATGACGCCTAAATGACGGATATGGCCTTTCCACCCCTCCCATCTACCTCGTCCCACTTCCCTCTAAAGGAAAGGAGCGCTAAACTATACTCCTGCAATAGTCACGCTCCTTCAACCAACTAGCTCCAACTCGTTAGTTAACCTGTATTTATTCGAAATGTAGAAAAATCACTCAAGTCGTCATCTTCGATTTGTCATTTTATTGTCCAATATTTCGCCCTATAGGGGGGGGGGCTTCGTCAGGGACAGTGATCATAGTGAAGACATGTCAACCTGTATTTATCCAAATCTTTAATGTTGTACCATTTATATACATTATATGTGTGGGTAAATACAGAGATACCTTTCATGTCAAACTTCTGAAACCCACGATGTTATAAGAAGTTTCACATGAAAAGCAGCTGCACCTTGTTCATGACTGGATGAGAACGAGGTGAACCCTAAAGGGTTGACTCCCGTCTTGTGATGGCTGACATCAGGTTCATGTATTCATGTACCCATGTACCCATATATGGGTCAGGTTTTCAGAAAATGCACAATCTACTGGTCGACACAAATTCTGTTAAATTAGAGCGAAAAGTGATGAATACTAGGTATATCTGAGTGTATTCTGTATTGTATTCATTCCATAAATCTTTCTGCAGGTTATTTTGAACTGTTTTATTAAATATTTGCATATGTTTGTATTATATGTGGTACGATGGAGTCAGATTATTCATACAGCCACAAGGACTATATATGGGTCAGATTTTTAGGAAATGTACAATATTCACCTTCACCAATCTTCTCAAATAACCCAAATTTCGGACGAAAATAAAGATCAAAATACAGTTCAACATAACCCAACAGATTGCTAGAATCAATGCAATGCCAAATATACCCGAATTTAAGTAGTATTGACCAAATTGCAGCTTAATTGAGCAGAATTTTCCAAATGTGTACAGCTGATAATTGTACATTTTCTGAGAATCTGACCCATATATATATAGACGGGGCGTGACACCTGCGGCCGTGGCCGTAGGCTATTCCAAAGGGTATGATTAGTCACATCAGGCCCCTCAGGTTTGACAAGGACCATAGTACGGGACCCAGGCAATATCGACCTGTTTGCATAGAAAACACGTTGTAGGCCAAAAACCAGTGACTGATTCTCATAGATATTGATCCCCTTGACACGATTATGAAGAAAAATCTTAGCTAACTTATGAATTCTATTACCTGTAGTACATTTTCTATTTAAGTACATTCGTCCCTATGGGGATGCGTTGGGACCTGCCGACCGCCATTGGCACCACCATGTTGGAGCCCTAGGGTCACCCTAACGCCAGTAAGCAAACCTAATAGAAGAGCCATGTGTGCATACAAAACGGAACAGCCAATCACACTGGCTTGTTGACAACATGTATTTATAGGGCAGGTAGCGTAGACGTACACAGCACATTGTGGTGTGTACGTCTAGAGTTGTCTACGGTATTTAACACTAAATCAAATGGATATTGTAGGTAGGAGGGATAGAGAGAGCTAGGGTGGGTTCTATTTCCGTTGAAAAAAGAAACCCCAACACTCAAAAACAAAAACAAAATCAGTAGGCTAAGTAACATTACCTAAAAATACTCGCGGGTAAAATTTCTGGACACTCCAAAAATGAAAATATTCCAACCAAGAGATCTTGTAAGTAAACGACTTTGAAAAACACCAATTTTGCGACTTGTGACTCATTTTATTTCACCTCTGGAATGGAGTGCCCATAGACTTTGTATAGGCTTGTTATATATGAGTGAGCGGGAAGAAATATGTTTCATTCGTCCCTAGGGAAGAAACAGATGACCCAGTTTATCCTTCTGCGTTTTCATTGGTTATTGCGCGGCCGTCATCAACGTTACGACGGCCGACATAAATTTAACCGTCAATGGAACCAGGCCACGCCCTTGCTGTATTTCTTTCGCAGCAAGTTATCGTAATTAAAAGCAATCTAATATGTTTAAAATCGGTTGGAAGGGGTCAAATAAATCTCGAATTAACCTTACATTTCTATCGAAAATTGCAAGAATGTTTTCACCAATATCTTAGCTTGTATAAATTATCTATGAAAACCAAATGGATGATGGGAAAGATGGGGACTTGTATTAAGGAAGCATCATACATAGATAACATTTTCATTAAAAATTGCAAAATTTTCACCAAAATCATAGCTTTTGGAAATGATCTGTGCATGATAGGAAAGATCAAGTCTTGTGTGATGGAAACATGTATAACATGTGGATATCCTTATTAGTACATTGGTAAATAGTCCATGCTTTGGCATGTTTTCTATAGAAGTTTCACTGTACCATTAGTCCCACAATTCCATGTGACTCTAGATTCAAAATGGCGGCTATGCAACTCCCCTATTGTGGATTGTAGTCTAGGATGGGGAGCACCATTGTTTTGTATATTGCTCAATGTTGTTTGTTCTAATATGATGTATCTGATGCAGGCAAGGGTGTTGTTTGTTGTTTGTTGATTGTATGGTGGTGTCTACCTGTTTCTGGGCATTAATAAGTTTGCTGTCCTGTCAAGTGTTGCGCCTAGGTATATAAACTGAAAATATATCGTGTCCACTTACCATATGTGATGTGTTCCAGGTAATGAATCACAAGTCGCAAAATTGATATTTTTCAAAGTGTTTTTTCCACAAGGTCTCTTTATTGAATTTCTAGAGGGTTTAGCACTTATAGTCATATGAATCCATGTAACAACTTTGGGACATTGTATTAAATATATCCTTTCGTTTTAATGGTCCTCATATGGAGTATATTTAGTTATTTTGCTGTTTATTGTCCCCAAGAAATAGTGGAAACTATTTTTTTTCAAAAATGAAAATATCAAACTTAACATCTAGAAATACTTATTAGATTATTAGACTGTTTACTATCGTTGGAATTGGCTTGATCTCATCTTTTCAAATATAATGGTATCTTAAAATCTATTTTTTTCGACTTATGACTCATTTTCCTAAAACGGATCACATATGATTTAATGACAAGTTCTCATTCTTGGAAATCTCTCATCCTTGGCGGGGGGTTAATTACTGTTACTAAGTGTTGGTATCATGAATACATGTCCCGAATCTCGAGACTGGATTGAATATACACTTGCGTTTCAAAGGTCATCTAATGGAATATATGTATAGCTACTTTAAAGGTATAATTGCCCTCCCGGAAATATTGCAAACTTGTTTTCAAGCATAAAAATATCCGAAATAGAATATAGAAATATTTATTAGATGTCCTACTGTATACCATTATTATCATCGGCTTGATCTCCTCTTTTCAAATATGATGATATCTCAAAATTCATTTTTAGGGACTTATGACTTATTTTCCGAAAACACATCACATTACAAATCTTGGGAGACTTTGTTCAGGTGTTTTAGCTAAAAGGTTTTGAGAATGCCGTCATTTGTATTTGGAGGACCTGCCCGAATCTTTTAATGCGATGACTTATTATTGCTCACCGGCTGCAGTTTTCTTTTTGGTGATTAGTCTTCAGATTCTTGTATAAACATAATTATAAACACAGCAGAATATTGATAAATTTAAACATATTAAAGCCGCAGAATATTGATATTGATAAATTCAGCCCTATAAGTCTTAATATGAGTATCTCTTGTATAAACATATAACAGTAGTAGAATATTGATAAATCCAGTCCTATAAGTCTTAATATGAGTATCTCTTGTATAAACATATAACAGTAGTAGAATATTGATAAATCAAGTCCTATAAGTCATAATATGAGTAACTCTTGTATAAACATATATAACAGCAGCAGAATATTGATGAATCCAGTCCTATAAGTCATAATATGAGTAACTCTTGTATAAACATATATAACAGCAGCAGAATATTGAAAAATCCAGTCCTATAAGTCATAATATGAGTAACTCTTTTATAAACATATAACAGCAGCAGAATATTGATAAATCCAGTCTTTTAAGTCATAATATGAGTAACTCTTGTATAAACAAATAACAGCAGCAGAACATTGATAAATCCAGTCTTATAAGTCATAATATGAGTAACTCTTGTATAAACTTATAACAGCAGCAGAATATTGATAAATCCAGTCCCATAAGTCATAATATGAGTAACTCTAGTATAAATATATAACAGCAGCAGAATATTGATAAATTCAGTCCTATAAGTCATAACATGGGTAACACTTGATAACATATAACTGAATTTATCAATATTCAGCTGTGTGTGACTCATTTTCCTTAAACACATCACATATAGCTCAGTGAGAAGCCTGTTCACTACATGAAGTGCAAGGGAAGAAAGCTTTTCTTCTAATACAATAAGAAAACCAATTATGAATATGACAGACTATAACTAGTCAAAATAAGTGGAACGAGAAAAGGCTGTCCTTCTGATACAATTAAATAAAACAAATAAAATGCGCTAAACACTCACAAAATGAAAGATATTCTACGAACAATACTTGTGGGGAAAACATTTGGAATATACCGCTCTTGTGTCTTCAGATTCATCTTTCTGTGATATATAACATTCATGATCCGTGTTAGTAAAATGAGTCATAAGTCGTGAAATATGGAATTTGAGATATCACCATATTTGAAAAGAGGAGATCAAGGTGATTCCAATGATAGTAAACACTAGGACAACTAATATGTATTTCTATATTTTAAGTTTTATAATTTTTATTTTTGAAAAAGAGAAGTTTGCAATGTTTCTGGATGGGTAATTACCAGTAAAGTGACTAAATATACTCCACACAAAGGCCTTCAAAACGCAATGATGTATTTAATAAAATGTCCCGAAATTTCTTACATAGCTTTATATGACTATAAGTGCTATACCCTCTAACAATCAGAACATTTCAATAAAGCGATCTTGTGAAAAAAACACTTTGAAATATATAAATTTTGTGACTTGTGACTCATTTTCCCGGAACACATGACATTTATATATTAAGGTACCTACCTAAGCCTGTGGTACAGTGGTATAAGATGGATATGGATATAAGCAGGATCCTGGTAGTGGGCTCCATAGTACTCCTGGTAGACTCCACTGGTGGACTGTCACCACCTATATACCTACTCCTCCTCCAGGTGATGGCTTCTATAGATCTGCACACTCCAGTACTGACACCACCTATATACCTACTCCTCCTCCAGGTGATGGCTTCTATAGATCTGCACACTCCAGTACTGACACCACCTATATACCTACTCCTCCTCCAGGTGATGGCTTCTATAGATCTGCACACTCCAGTACTGACACCACCTATATACCTACTCCTCCTCCAGGTGATGGCTTCTATAGATCTGCACACTCCAATACTGACACCACCTATATACCTACTCCTCCTCCAGGTGATGGCTTCTATAGATCTGCACACTCCAGTACTGACACCACCTATATACCTACTCCTCCTCCAGGTGATGGCGTCCTATTGTCTAAACCCCCTTCTATATATATAAGTCTGTACACTCCAGTATGTCCTATTGTCTAAACCTCGATCTATATAGGCCTGTACACTCCAGTATGTCCTATTGTCTACCTTCTATATAGGTCTGTACACTTCAGTATGTCCTATTGTCTAAACCTCCTTCTATATAGGTCTGCACACTCCACTATATCCTACTGTCTAAACCACCTTTTATATCACTGTGCCCACACCTACTTATACATGATGAGGTAAAGTCAAATTTGGATGTTTCAGTTCATAAATGTTTGCTAGGTTTTAACACCTTTTTCATTCATATGGACTGCTTATTTATGTGTCTGTGGAGGCATACAGCACCTAGGAATACTGTAATAAGTTTAACTTAAGGCGATATGAAAGTAAAACGTGAGGAAATGCTTTTATAATTTTTAGGGAAAATGAGCATAACGTGATTGTGTGGAACAGAAATCATTCAGTCGCTTTACAGTCATCATTACCTTGACGTTACCTCATCACTATCAGGATCGGAAACTTGTTTTCTCAAAGAAACCACTGTCATGATGATATTATTGATGAATTCCATATGATCTAATATTGATGATGATCTCTGATGATCATTTTCATACATGTCAGAGCTATATAAATTCTGAAACACAGATAATGTAAACAATGTCCCCAATGAAGAAGTAAAGCGGTCCAGGAAGTATAACGCTGCAAGATATTATGATTTGTATGGTTTGCTATGGTTAGGTTAGAAGAGTAAGTTCTCAGTGAAAGTGAATAAAGAAAAATGTAGGGACATATATCCTCCCTCCCACCCCATCCCCTCCCCCGTCTATAGTACTGTGGGGGGCGTACAGATGGCAGTTTTTGTGTGCGGACACTTGGTATTGAGCAGTCTGTAGGGTTTAATGGAGTGTGGGGCGTGACTTCTGCTGGCGGCAAGTAGTCACGTATGGCAGGTAGTAATGTTGGGTCGCTAGCTCCTTTGCGGTTTCTATGAATTTCTCGAACCTAGATTTTGGCATTCTATGCCACTTACATTCCGTGCACAGTGTTAATCCTATTGATCTTATAGATCTCCACCAGTGATAAGTATGGATCTGTATGGATCTGGAATTTATGTCCTTAGAATAATCCTGAATGTTGAGGTACCGATGTTTACTCTTAAAGATTCCAATACACACTAATTAATGATCAATTACCTACATGCTAATTGATAGTCCAAATGTTATGATTAGAAATGATCTTTGTTTGCTTAGTGATAATTGATAGCCAATTATCACTCCAATGCTAATTAATAAAGGAATAACACAGAACTATATGTATCCTGTCTTGATCTTACGCTTGACCAATGGTAACTGACTTTTATTTCTGGTTTCGACGTACCTGTCAGGTGTGTACCTCATTTGCATAACCAGCCGTACCCGGCTGCTCCACCTGTTGTCCCATGGGGAGGCCCAGGCGTTATGTAACATTACATAACAGTACTATAGAGCGGGAATGGCTCAACATTCAAACATTCTGTGCATCTTTCTGGTGGCTAAATTGGAGTCTAGCATCATTTGTGGCCATTAATGATGCATCAATTCCTGATAAACTTAAGAGGAATATGTCTGTAAAGAAGTCTAAGGGTTTTTAGCCCATAGGTTCAGTAAGATGAAGAAGTGAGACAAGAAGTCCGAGGTTGTAGTTCGTCTGGATTCGGCCTAGGCGGTGGTGACTCAGCGAGTACCTAGGTCCGAGTATTCACTTTATTTTATACTCCAAAATCATGAATTATTCATATAATCAAACCCAGGAAATATTCCACTGGCTCTTCCCCTTCCCTCTAATTGGTTGAGGGAGAGAGGATCTTCCTTGCCCACACGCCGACCTCTGCTCCCCATGCAGAGACCATAAATGGAGTGCATGCAAGTTGGATCCCTCTCCTCAGCCTCCCCCCTCCCACCCCTTACTCATAGATCCCAAGGCTCGTGCCAGCCCCCCCTCCCTCTTAGCCCTTCCCCCCTCTTGATAAACCCCGAGCAGTGGATACAGTAATTAGGTCGGGCTGGGGGAGGCGGGGTGAGCCCTGAGTGGCTCATCTCCCCCTCCCTCCTGGCCAGGCCATGTGTGGCGTGCATGCCCCGACCATGATCAGGGCTAAATAGGTCGAATCTTGGGCCTAAAGATTTCAGTTCTTTACATCCTATCGCAGTGGGTTTCATTGCTGATTCCTATACAGTGATGTTGAAAAGTGGGCAATAAATGGCGTTTCTCTCTCTATTGCGTACTTTGATGTATTGGGTATGACGTAATTGATGCTGATGAAGTAGCCTGTTGGCTTTTTCACAGAAAAATCAGTAGTCATGTCTCGTTTAAAAATAGGCAAAGCGGTTTTTTTGATTGGTGTGGTCATAGTGTTTTATATATAGGTCTCCCTGCGCGTTTCGACCTTAACTGGTGGTGTCCTTCAGGGGAATGACAATAGAATGTGATGTTTAGCTTTATATAGGAAATAAGAGAGTTGCACATTTTGGCATTCAAGAATTTATTTTATGAAAATAAAGGTCTATAATTTTAAGACTTCAAGTAGGTTATAATTTTAAAGAGGTTATGATGATATTAGAAGGGTTCTATAATTGTAGGACCCTGTAACTATAGGGATTCTTTAGATATACTGGAGGGCCTACACTCAGTTTATTAACAATACAAAATAAACAAGATTGCAGAAAATAACTAAAAGGACTAAACTAACTAACTGACTAAAAGGACTGAGGATGGATGTGGGATATAGGTAGAACTAACCGCAGTTGTGACTGTGCGATCGTTCTTCACCGAGTTGAAGGCAGGAAGAATCCTGAGGTGCGAGGTAAGTTAAGAGGTTAAAACTAAGGTTAGTTTGAGGTTCATTTGACTTCTTCCACATGATTTTAAATGTCCTGGAATGCTTTTAATTACGGTAACCTGTTCTGAGGGAGCAGCATGGTTCCATAAGCGCTTAAGTTTATGATGGACACCACAGTTTCAATGCTTAGCAGACGATGTAGCATCATGGCATGATGTGTAACTATGACAAAGCTGGCCTACTTTCAGTTTAACCAATGAAAACGCAGAAGGATAAACTGGGTCATCTGTTTCTTTCCTAGGGAGGAATGAAACATATTTCTTCCCGCTCACTGGCATATAACAAGCCTATACTAGGTCTATGGACACTCCGTTCCAGAGGTGAAATAATAACATATTACTCATTATCTCCTTTCACATATAATTATCAGGTTTGGCGAGGCATTTCTGAAGAATGAAGCCTGAATAATTATTCCAGCAACAAAGGAGGAAAGACCCCACACACCCACAAGCCCAATCTGACATGGGTCAGATTTTCAGAAGATATACAATTGGCAGCTGTACACATTTAGTACATTCTGCTAAATAGGGGATTTGCATGTCTCACTGCGCATGTCTATGGCAGTGCATGCTGGGATAGATTCAGTTCAAATCTGACATACAAATATTTAGCAACAATTTTATGGAAAATTGCAAGACTGTTTTCAACAATATCATAGCTTGTATAAATGGCCTACAGAAACCAAATGCATGATGGGAAAGATAAAGTTGTGTGCTATAGAAACATCTAAAACACATGGATATTGGTACTGGACCACTGATAAATATTCCAAGCTAAAGATAACAGGTTTTCTATAGATTTTATACTGTACCATTACTGCCATAATTCCATGCGAATCAAGATTCAAAATGGCGGCTATGCAACTCCCCTATTAGGCTGCAATTTGATCAGTACTAGCTAAATTCGAGTATATTCAGCATTGCATTGATTCTAGCAATCTGTTTGGTTAGGTTGAACTGTATTTTGAACTGTATTTTCGTCTAAAATTTGGGTTATTTGAGAAGATTGGCGAAGTTGAATTGTACATTTTCTCAAAATCTGACCCATATAGCAGAGGCTGTGATGGTGGCAATCAGGAAGTAAATATAGCACAGCCAGATCAGGTTACACACAAGCCTCTGTCCTGAATCAGGCCCAAGCACCTGTAGTATAATCATGGAATAATCCCCCATGTTTGGGGCATCAGGGACTATTATTGCAACACAAAATAATCAGCTGCAGATCAACAAAAATAATCAATTTTGAGGGAGGATAAAAGGACTAACGTTGACAACGATATGATAGATTTGAAAATTCTAAAATGAAAAAAGAAGGGGAATTCTGTCTCTAATGTTAATATTCATCAATAGTTTGAATAAATATTGTCTCCAGAACTCTATTCACTTACTCACATGGTATAGTAATACAGCCATGCAATGTGTGACATTTCTTTATACTACTTACTATTTCTTAAGGTCCATTCCCATTACCATGTTTTTGCCGTACACCAAGTCGGCCGTTGTAATGTGAATGGGCCTTTAGCCTACTCTTTTGGAAATATATGTGATCCGTTTTAGGAAAATGAATCGATCATAAGTCGGAAAATATGGATTTTGAGATATCACCATATTATTTGAAAAGATGAGACCAACCCGATTCCAATGATAGTAAACACTGGGACACCTAATAAGTATTTCTATATTTTAAGTTTGATATTTCTATTTTTGAAAAAGGTTTGCAATGTTTCTGGATGGGTAATTTCCAGTGAAGTAACTAAATATACTCCATATATTACACGGATTACACGGATATATGTTACACGGATTCATATGACTATAAGTGCTAAACCCTCCAATCAAATCAGAGCATTCCAATAAAGAGATCTTGTGGAAGAAACACTTTGAAAAATATCAATGTTGCGACTTGTGACTCATTTTAATGGAACATCACATATGTGTACATGGGTCGGACTTTCAGAAAATGTACAATTGGTACTGCAACATTCAACTATTAGGAGAGCTAAACGTCTTCATAAAATATCCAAAGTGGATGAATCGTATTCCCAACTTTATATCCTGCCCCTCAGTGGAGGGAGAGACAACAGGCTGCTGGAATGATTGACTTATTTGACTATAACTTTATTATGTAATTAATTTTACTAGTGAATGTATGATTTCATGAAGTAATTTGTATAAATTATATATATATCATCGGTGACGTCACATTCACTGCTGAATCGATGTGCTGTCCGCAAATTTATATCCATATTAATTAACTTATATTCCACATTATTATTATCTAATTATGTTTATATAGGCTGAAAATGTTGTACTTGATACATGAGCTTATGAATAAAACAAACAAACAAGCCTGGTTTCACACTATGCCAGCATGAGAGCTTAGTACAGGAGACGAATTAATCTAAAATCTCTGTCTCAGGGCATGAAGTAATCAGTAATACAACCCAGAACAGAGAGGGTCAGCAAGTCATTGATTGTCCCAGCGCTACCACAATGAAACACACTGGATCTGGCAGGTCATGTATATGACCACATGAAGCATTTGTGATGTGTTTCAGGAAAATGAGTCACAAGTCGCAAAATTGGTGTTTTTCAAAGTCGTTTACTTACAAGATCTCTTTGTTGGAATATTTTAATTTTTAGAGGGTATAGCATTTATAGACATATGGATCCATGTAACAAATCTCATACTGACAGATACTCACAGATGAATGATACCAGGTGGTGCATCGGAATAGATTTGTATTGTCTTGATTCAGATAAAGCTTTTTAGTCGGAAAATTGATTTTGCTCCCTATATTCGCGCAGGCTATAGTCCCTGCCTGGTGAGAATGCATTACATAATATGTTCTGTTTATGTTGGCCCTTATATGTGATGTGTTTCAGAAAACTGAGTCATAAGTCGCAAAATTAATATTTTTCAAAGTGTTTTTTTCACAAGATCACATTATTGGAATGTTCTAATTTTTGGAGGGTTCATCACTTATAGCTATATCAATCGATGTATCAAATTTTAGCACAATCTATGTTATAATTATATCCTTTCGTTTTAAAGGTCCTCATATGGAGTATACTTAGTTACTATACTGTTTATTGACCCCCAGAAATATTGGAAATATTTTTTTCACAAACGAAAATACCAAACTTAAAATCTGGCAATACTTATTGGATCATTAGACTGTTTACTATCATTGGAATCAGCTTCATCTCATCTTTTCAGATAATGATATCTCAAAATCTATTTTTTGCGACTTATGACTCATTTCCCTGGAACACATCACATATCTCATTTATAAATATACTCGCATTGAAATGGCTGACTGCCTTATATTTTCTTGTTATAGAAGCTGGCATGTGGAAGAAACACTTCAACAAGGAAATGATGCACGATTATTTTAAGAAGACTAGCTTAATTAATATATGGTAGTAACTTGTGTTGAAATAGCAAATCCAAAAGCTATCCAAAATCTAATAATAATCAGGATGGTATAAGATTGACACAATACCAAATAAGACACTGAGAGATAAAGTTTTTTTGTTGTTGTTTATTCATTCACGACCATACATGTTTCGGAGATGGGTTGTCTCCTTCTTTAGTGGTCAATAATCTAATAATAATAATTAATCTTAGAATCATTTCGAATCTATTTCCATAGCTCTTAAAGGTGTTAATATCCACTCTCCTCACTCAGCATTATGGGTCTCCTCAGCGCTCATTGTGTCTGATGATTAGTATTAATATAACTCTTATTTATATTATAAGGGACATCATTATACATTATGAGCTTTATGACCCTATTCGTTTTATACGCGTGTTTCACAAGCTGACGTGGCCCTGTGTACAGCCTCTGCTGAGATCTCCCATTGGCCAATAAAATATAGCCCAGTGCCCCATCCCTGAGAGAGAGACTTGGAGAGGCAGGAGCTACTCAGCTTGGGTTTTAGAGAACAGTGGCTGTTGGGCCTTGCTAGGTATACACACCATGTCTGGGACGACTCCAGACTTCTCTAGTAAGGTGTTCTTAGCTGCTCATTGTATCACTACCCTCATGTCTCTAGAATAAAGAGATACATCTTTCTACATTCCTCCTGGAATTACCCGGCCCTACAGAGTTATTCTTTCGATCTATCTGAACTACTCGAGATGAGATACCTTCCCTTAAGAACCCCCAAGGGACCCCGATCGTGATACCCTTGCTCCCCCGATATCAACAAAGGCAACCAAATCATGTAATATTGAGCGGTTTAGGAACCATATTTAACATCATACCCAGCTGACGATATTTGCATGATATTTGCGAAATATTGTATTTTCTCATTACAGAAGATCCCAGAAGATGCATGAGCTGACGAGGAAGAAAAACATCTAAAAGGAAACGATATTCCAAACTGATCAAATGATGATTTTTTTAAAGAGAATAATAATTCCGCTCTCTCCAAAGTCAATGAATGAATAAACAAAAAATTTAAGCAGTATTTTCGCGGCCAGTACAGGCCTACAAAAATAAGTATGAACCCCCAACTCCACCCCTGCTCTGGCTTTATTGGTTGTAGTGACAATAATCACCACAGCATGACGGGGGCGCTGCGATCGGTGGGACCGCGACAGTGCAAGTACGTTAAGCTTTCTGTCGGAGTACAATATAGCTGGGAGGGAATTCGAGAAAGAAAAATTTTAAATAAATTCTATTGACAAAGTTTCACATAGTGATAGTTCTCATTCGTTGAAAATCGTCTGGTGGAACAATCTTTCAATTTAAATCAATATTACTCTTTCTCATATACTCTACAACATTTACCAAACAGGTTATATTCTCATATAAAATTACACAAATTTATATTAAGTAAATTACTACACATAGTTTAACTAATATTCTGCTCCATTACGTCCGCTTTCTATATTTTCTATATTTTCTATATATTTGCTATATTTTTTTGCCAATGCTAAACACATACCCAATGGGTCAGTCCACAAACAATAAAATCATACATAATTTCCGAACCCAAGTGATTTGTCATAACGTTAATTTCTAATCAGTTATTAATTACCTTTTTCATGGTAATTCAACTCTGGTTTTCAGGTCTTTCTTCACATTAGACCATGACATATACAAAAATACCATGCCAATTTGCAAAAACTTGTCACCAAGTGCGATTCATGCAAATTTTGGCAAATTCCCTCCCAGCTAATAGGCCTCCTCTGCAGTAGGATAGGCTTTCTATTTGTACGATAGGTTTTCTATTCATACGACGGGCTTCTAATACGATATGTGATGTGTTTCAGGAAAATGAGTCATAAGTCACAAAATTGATATTTTTTAAAGTGTTTTCTTCATAAGATCACATTATTGGAATGTTCCCACTTTTTATGGGTTGATAACTCATGGTTACATCAATATATGTATCAAATTTCAGGACAATCTATGTAATATATCCTTTAGTTTTAAAGGTCCTCATATGGACTACATTTAGTATTTACTGTTTATTGACCCCCGGAAATATTGGAAACTTTTTTTTTCAAAAACGAAAATATCAAACTTAAAATCTAGAAATACTTATTAGATTATTAGACTGTTTACTATCATTGGAATCGGCTTGATCTCCTCTATTCAAATATAATGATATCTCAAAATCTACTTTTTGCGACTTATGACTCATTTTCCTGAAACACATCACATATGAAGGATCGATATCCACCTGATGGTCGTATTCCCACGATGAGGCTTCCTACAGTGCTTCAGCCAAGTTCACCCATAGCAAAGAGCATAAATGTGATGTGTTCCAGGGAAATGAGTCACAAGTCGCAGAATGAGTATTTATTAAAGTGTTTTTTTCACAAGATGTCTTTATTGAAATGTTCTGAATTTTAGTGGGTCTAGCATTATAGTCATATGAATCCATGTAGCAAATTTCGGAACATTGTATCAAATATATCCTTGCGTTTTGATGGCTTTCAGATAGAGTATATTTAGTTTCTTTTACACATCCAGAAACATTGTAAACTGTTTTTTCAAAATAAAAAAATATCCAACTTAGAATATATAAATACTTATCATGTGTTATAGTGTTTACTATCATTAGAATCGGCTTGATCTCCTCCTTCCCAATATATGGTGATATCTCAAAATCCATATTTTACGACTTATGATTCATTTTCCTGAAACAGATCACAAGCTATCACAAATGTCATTATATTGAAGCTCTTTCCCATAGAGAGAAGAATAGATCTACCAGTATATAGGTGCACACAGGGAGGGGGGAGCACCCCATCATATGGAGTGTAAACATACTGAGATTATACAGGATTGAGTGTCCTAATGATTGTGTGTCCAGCTAAGATGTCCCTAATGAGTGTATGTCCAGGTAAGAAGTCTCTAATGAGAAGTAAACGCTACATGTGTCAGTACACAGGCAGCGCGGTGCTGTCAAACCACCGCCTGGCGGGGTTCCCACACTAGGGCCACCATACACGGTATGTATGTCACGTCTTACCTGTATAATGTGATGTGTCACAGGAAAGTGAGCTGTAAGTCAGGAAATATTGTTGTGGTTGGAACTTTTATTTATCGTGATTGATGCAATCGGTGGGTGTTAATCCTAACATAGGGGGGAGGTTTTCAAGCCCTACTGGACAAATGTGCGATGTGTCATAAGTCGCAAAATTGATATTTTTCAAAGTTTTTCCAAAATTTTTCAAATTTATTCACAAGATCTCTTTACTGAAATGTTCTGATTCTTATAGAGTTTAGCACTTATAGTCATATGAATCCATGTAACAAATTCCAGGACATTGTATTAAATATATGCTTGTGTGTTGAAGGCCTTCGTATGGAGTATATTAGTTACTTTACTGGTAATTACCCATCCAGAAACATTGCAAACTCTTTTTTTTTTTCAAAAATAAAAATATCAAACTTAAAATAGAGAAATCCTTATTAGGTGTCCTAGTGTTTACTATCATTGGAATCAGTTTGACCTCCCCTTTTCAAATATGGTGATATCTCAAAATCAATATTTTCCGACTTATGACTCATTTTCCTAAAACGGATCAAATATTTGTTTGCGAGTAAGGGTAACAATATGCTCCCCTGCGTCGACGACACAGAGCAGGCCCTTACAACTCATGTTTTATATTAAGGTATGAGTATTATTGTGCAAGTAACGGCGGGCACAGGATGATAGCTATGGTTAATAAATGATTATATAACTAGTGATGCTGCCACACCCACACATTTAGGTGAGCAGGGTGATATATATATATATAAAGATTTTTATTCCGACTTTGTCTGCACATACAATTTATAATAACATCATACATAGCAATAACAATCATCTGGAATCGGGCTTTAATGTACATCTGCAATGAGGTCTTCCAGACTGCCCAAACAAATAAAACAAGGTGCGAAATTTATAATGCTTTTTTAAAATATCTGTCCGTAGATTAACGATTAACGCTATCACTATTAAAGTTCATGTTATTACTCCCTGCTATAGAGAATATCGCTGTTGCCTTGTAATTCGGAGTCTTGTCTTGTATCGATGGTTCTTCTCCGTTTGATGCGATATTTTGTTTAGTCTATATATATAGTCCGTCATTGTATACGAGATTAATAAGATTCTTGTGTTCTATTACAAGAGTTACCATCATTATTATTTCTGATTCCTTTCGATTTAATCACAGAGTCTTTATGATTTTTCTCTACAGTTAAGGAATACTATCACTATGAGCCTAGCGACTAATGACATTAATTATCATCAAAACTCTAAGAACAATACTTTCTTTGAAACATTACAGTGCGGTATCACGAGGTTGTATCTCGTTTAAATTCAATATTCAACAACACTTAATGATAAATAACAGTTCCTACTTTAATAATTGTAGGAAATCATATATTGATAACACTACATGTGATAGTACTTTCAGAGTCCAACTGAAGTATTTACTACATGTATTCATGCTACTAACAACACTAAACACCCTAACTAGACAATATAACGTTCTGAACAAGTGTTCTTATTGAAAAACATTAGAAAAATATAATCTTTTTGCGACTTGTGACTCATTTCCCATAATAGGGGACTTGCAAAGCCGCCATTACGACTCCGGATTGGCATGGCATTATATGAATGGGACTAATGGTACAGTATAGAATCTATTACAAGTTATGTTCAGCATATTAATGGTTAATATGAAAGAGCACGGCGTCGACTCAACTGTATTATATGTATTTTAATCATCCCTCAAGTTCTTGTATTATCAATGCATATTGGGTATGGATATTGTTCATATACTTATCTGTAAACTGTGGTTTATGTTTACCTATGTTTAAAAAACTGAATTTATCTATAGCTGGAGTCGATCTAGATGTCTGTTTATTCGTGCGCATGGAAATGTTCATAGACCTGAATAAAATATTTTTAAATCTAAATCTAAATCATGGGATATTTACCAATATCAATGTTTATGTGTTATACACGTTTCCATAACACAAGTTCTCATCTTTCCCATTCCATTACATCATGCATATGGTTTTCATAGATCATTTACACAAGCTACGATGTTAGTGACAGCATTCTTGCTATTTTCGATGAAAATATTCCCAAATATTTCTATGTCAGATTTCATACAGGATGCACCGTAACAGACACGTGCAGTGGCATATGCAAATCCCCTATTCATCACATATTATTATTTGTTATGAAAATAATCTGTTGGGTCATGTTAAACTGCATTTTGAACTTGAGTTCAGTCTTAAAATTGGGTTATTTTGAATCCAGATATCATTGATAGAAGACATACTCGGCTTATTTTGGATAATTTTGGATACTTACAAATTATTGAGTGTTTATCTCTTGTGAAGACATACAGTGGCAAATACAAACCCCCTATTGCACCAGTATTTATCTCTTGTGAAGACATACAGTGGCACATACAAACCCCCTATTAAACCACTATTTGTGTGAAATCGCTAGTGTAAGACAAATAATGCACATGAGAGAGAAGAGACTGAGCGAGGAATCGATGGCCCTGCACCCGATATTTGACAAAAAAAGTACAAAAAGTGCCGCCCCTGATATTGCCGTGTGTGATCCGCCCAACCCAGGCAATGATCTGTCAATCAAGGGGAAGATA
Source organism: Sthenelais limicola (assembly GCA_942159475.1). Lineage (NCBI taxonomy): Eukaryota > Metazoa > Annelida > Polychaeta > Phyllodocida > Sigalionidae > Sthenelais > Sthenelais limicola. Next base: position 3,007,337 of record OW804094.1, on the reverse strand, counting down.
TCGGCGTCTCCACGCGTTTATTCATGTCTCCCTGTCAATCAACTATCATATGTGATGTGTTACAGATTAATGAGTCACAAATCGCAAGTTGATATTTGTGGAAAATATTGAAATATTGAAATTTGGTAGATGTATTCATACAACCACAAGGACTAGACACCCCAAAAATGAAAATATGAAAACAAATAGATCTTGTAAGTAAATGACTTTGAAAAACACCAATTTTGCGACTTGTGACTCATTTTCCCGAAACACATCACATTTTTTAATGTGTTTTATTCACAAGATCTCGTTCTGAAAATGTTCTTTCCTTTTTAGCGTTTAAAGTCGTATGAGTACATGTACCAAATTTCAAGTCAGAGTATTAAATATATTCAGGCATTTCTAAGGTCATCCTATAGAGAACATTTAGTTGCTTTACTAGAAATATTGAAAACTTTTTTTTCAAAAATGATATCAAACTTAAAATATACAAATACTTATTAGCTGTCCTCATGTTTACTATCATTGGAATCGGCTTGATCTCATCTTTTCAAATAATTATGGTAATATCTCAAAATCCATTTTTCCGCAACTTGTGACTCATTTTGCTGCAACACATCCCATATGTAACGTGTGAGAAGTGACAGCTTGTCAGACTAGTGACAGTGATACAAACACACACTGTCACAATCAACTGTCACTCCATTGATCAACTGTCACTGCCACCATCTTTGATCGTGAGTATATCATTGAGAAGAAACTGAAAAATATTCTTCCACAAATTTGTTTTTGTTGATATGTCGTCAGTTTCCATGGTTTCCATCCATAGAAATGTCTAGATATTGATCAAGGGAATAAACATGCCTCAGAGCAAGAAAACCAGATTGTTCTCAAAACTTGTAACGCCTCAAGAAAAACCTATACTGTGAAGAGGTTTTATGTATAAAACTGCCAAATACTGACACTCACTTCCCTAGAAACAAGGAATATTATATACTAGCAAAGTACCCGTCCTCTGGACGGTCCCCCCCTCTCCCCACACTTCCCCCTCTCCCTCGTTTCCCTCGATCCCGCTCTTCTCTGTCTCTCATACCTGTTTTTCTCTCCCAACCCCATTTCCGATTCAATTCAATTAAAAAATTCTTTAAATCTTGAATTGAAACAAATATTGTTTGAATGCCAATTTTGAAACCATCTCAAATTTGAGCCCCCTGTCAAAACCTCCTGAGGGTCTAAACAGGGGCTCAAATTGCTTTTTGAATACAGGCCCTACAGGAAAAGGGTGCTCACACCAATAAACATATTTTACATCAAACAATTTAATTATTATTTTTTCTCAGACACCCTCAATCTACTAAACGATTTTCCATATTAAATGCTGTTATTGGGAGTGTTGTACATGAAGAGTCAAGAATTTGAAAGAAAGTGCAAATTTTGGCAGTGCATCTGGCCCCTACTGCAGGGCCCTTATCAGGACTTTATGGGCCCTCTGCCCCTCTGAGTTAGGCGGGGGGCACAGGGGACATTTTAAGGGGTCTAGGGGGAGCCGGTGCCTCCCAGCGCCCCCCCCCCCGGTACAGCCACTGGGTAGACAATAGGAACGCTTTGTTAAGGGTTCAATCCACTACATATGCACCATTGTCTGTTGAAAGTTTTTTGTATCATTATATTTGGGATGGATGGTGGGTGGGAGATTCAATATTTGCGTGTCGACAAACAAGAGGAGAATGAGGGGGATTATTCCTAGGTGTCGCCTCTGTCCAATGTCCCGCCATTGTCACAATGACAGTCACCATCTTTCCCTATACTACTTACATAAAAAATATACATGTGGGTCAGATCGTCAGAAAATGTACAATTCACCTGTACCAATCCTCTCAAATTACGCACATCAAAGACGGAAATGAGCTTTAAAACTCATTTTAACATAGCAAAACCGATACCTACTAATGGTAGCACTACTTCCATGGTTGAAACATTCTCTAAAAAATGGAAGAAATAGAAGGCAATACATTTTCTTTTGATATGCATATGGCTAAAATAATAATATCCTTCATTCCGTTCTTCGCTGTGTGAGTACAAATCATGCCATTGCTCTAATGTTTGTATAATTACTAACAAAATCCTGTTTCAGGAAATATATACTTTTTCATACCTATTTCCATTATTTTTGGCACCAGTGTGCGTAAAAAGTACACACAAATATAACCAGCGTGATGCGGAATGATGCCGGATGACAGGCTCAGATAAAATAAACCTTAAATATATTTTTTTCCCAACAAAAGAATAATAGCTAATATCATATTCGAAACACAAATATCCCTTATATATTTTTCTAAATTATCTATGCTCAAATTCAATTTGTTACTTATTTATAGGCTGTTGAAATGCATTCCCGGGATGACGCTCCTACTACACAAAATTCAGTAACCCATCTCTATTCACCAATAAAAATTAAATGAAATACATATTTGTTCTTATTTCCTTATTTTTCCACACCAGAATACATACAGATTTATATCATTATTCATTTTTACCCTTTCTATAGCTCACTCTTCTCAGCTAGTACTTGGAATAAAATGTGATGCTGAATGTGGCAAAACGCGGACAATCTGAAGCTTAAAAAGACCCCTTTTTATGATTTCAAGGAGTCTGGTATGACTTAATACCATACCAGGTTATAATACATGTCCATGATGGAATAATTGTGTTTTTACTTGCAAAAATACCCACCTTTTTCAGCATTTCGCGGAGTTCAGCTGCAAATTGGTACCCTTATTTCGGATTTCGCGCTCCGTGTTTGGTCGTGAAAAATGACCCCTTTCTCCGCGAAATTGGGAACAGAAGAGACTAAACTTTCTAGCCCTGAGTGGTGGGGGGGGGGGGGCCGGGCCTTCACCAAATAATAAAATTCCATAACTACTAGAATTCTCATTGCATTTTGATCATATCAGGGTGACCGCCTATGCATGATCACTCTTTATGTACCCACAAATAATATATTTTGACAAATAAACAGTATCATTTGCAATTAATTATTGAAAAAGCCTCCTAAAATGGAAGATTTCCCTGCAAATAAAAATAAATTATCTCTGTTTTTGCCTTCATTCCGTGCCCACATGCATCTAGCATTTAGTAAAACTAAATTCAATCTGATACCAAGCTATTTCTTTTTCTAAATGACTCACTATCATGAAATATAGGTCTAGGAACTCTGTTGACATTTCATGAGAAGTGCCCATATATTTGAACATCTATTTAGTCATGGGAAATTTGAAAGACAAATACAGTCAGTTAATTAAATTAATTAATTGCAGAATCATAAAAACCTAGAAAATCAGAGTTCCTACCAAAGCTCAACATGAATCATTCAAACAATGAAGAGCTTGTTGATACTTCTCCTATATATATGGGCCTTTATAAAAGTTAATAAATAGTGCACCTACCGTAATGTTTTCTCCCTGCAAACTTGTAATGAACTGCATCATGGGACACATGACTGTTTGCATGACACTGTTCTGTTTACTTATTGAGTCGTTCATGATAATAAACATGGTATCAGAAAATGTACAATTTGCCTTCACTGATCGTCTCAAATAATTCAAACTTTAAAAATAAAGATTCAACTTACAGGATATATTATCAGCATTATCCAACAGATATTTGTAGTTGGAGTGGTATCATATGATATATACCCCAATATGCCTAGTTTTTAATAATTGTTTGCCTAATCTAACAAGATTCATGAAAATGTGTAGCACTGCCAATTATACATTTTGAAGTATGACATACAATTTTGGAGGGAGAGGTTTTAAATTATAATTCATTATTATTTATAAAATTTGTATAGCGCTCTTACCAGCAAGCAGTATAAAAGTGGGCTCTGGTCCAAAACAGGAGTGACTTCTTGCCAGCAAGGGCATGTAAGGTGGATATACCCTGGCAAAGCTCCTGCCAAATTAATTCAATAAGGTGTATACATACATGTACATAACATATCCATGGCTAATATATGAAAAGCCATTGGGACATTTATTCAATATTTATTAATGTCACTAAAACATTTAGAGATATCTCTAAATGATTCAGTGATATCAATAGATCATTTTAGTGATATCAAGAAATGTTTTAGTGATATCAATGAATCATTTAGAGATGCAGTTCATTCAATGAAAAAGAAACTTGAAACTTGGGTGGCCACAAAAGGGGAGAAAAGACCCCCCTTCAGCCAGGCCAAAAGTGTAAACTGCCCCCCACCTTGAATGGGTTAAGCTATTCTCATAGACCAGAACTCCGACCTAAGTGAAGTTGGTTATCATTATGACACATCTTGCTGAAGCACTCCCATTCTTCCCTAGACTATTAAACCATGTTGTTGAATGACCTCCTTTATACCCTCTGTTAGTCAATAATATAATAGATTGGATTTTGATCTCATTAGTCATTGACCTCCAGGTAGAATCCAACTTGTTTGTGATGATTTGATCCTTATCTCTGGATTTATTGATAATAGAATTTCCATTTTACACACCCAAGACCTATGAAGGGCACTTTATTTTGAAATAGTCATTTTGACCCCTGACTGTAGGGTCAGGGGTCAAAAGGTCATCCAAGGTCACAAAACGATGAAAAATGTCTTTTTTAAGATTTACACAAGTTTTCTCTATAGTCAATATAGGTTTTCTTTGATTCTTAGTATAGTATATATATAGGTGTTTACCTCTGATTTCTAGGTGGTGCATTACCACCCGTGTATATTTTGAGAAATCTGAGACGGCTGCTGAAACCTGGAATATAATCAATAGCCTATCCCCAACTAAAAATATGTCATCTACCATCACCTGATGAAGCCCAAACCAGGGCGAAAGCTTGTGCTTCAATAAAACTATGAGAAAATCATAACACAAGGGTTTTATTCCATCCCAAGAAGGAAACATCAAAATAATAAATAATCCGCCCCCCCCCCTAGTATACAACGATCATCCCTCACCTTAGAAAGATCATCTACCATCAGTCTATCTGATGGTAAGGACCAGCCGATAGATCAAAGAAAAAAGTCCTAGATATGTAAACACTTATTTCGCAAATATAGCACAAGACTTAACCAAGAACCTACAACCATGGGTTGCCAATACCCCTTAATATACTCTCAATTACCTAGCTCTCTAATGAACATCACAACTGAGATGACAGAAGTTCGAAAACTTATAAAAGAGATTAATACTTATAAGTCCTAATCTATTGATTATATGCCAAATAAGTTATTAAAATAGCCCTTTTGACTCTTCTAAATAAAATCTTTAAATCAATAAATGATTTTGAAGCATTTTCCCTGTCTTGTGGTAACCGTGGAAGTTTCTCATGTGTATTGGAGCGAGTGATGGTTGCTTAATGCTGGGGGGGGGGGGGACAACCAAGTGGAGTCATATGAATAGACGATTTGCATAGCCGCGATTTTGAATCAAGATTCGCATGGAATAATGGGACTAATGGTACAGTATAAAATCTATAGAAAACATGCCATGTTCAGCATGGAATATTTATCAATGTTCTAATGTCAATATCTATGTGTTTATACATGTTCCCATGACATAAGTCTCCATCTTTTCCATCATGCATTTGGTTTTCAGATGATTTATACAAGCTGTGATATTGGTGAAAACATTCTCGCAATTTTTTATAAAAAACGTTGCCAATATTTGTACGTCAGATTTCAACAAAATCCATCCCGTGATGCACCGTAACAGACATGTGCAGTGGCACATGCAAGTCCCCTATTTACGGCAGGGAGATGAGAAGGATGATTTATGTTACAGTCCAGCTGTAAATAATAAAAATAAAAGATAACGATAACTGGGAGTAGAAAGCTTGGTTGTGTATAAAACGTACAAAGAGAATAGACCAGGTTTAAAATATAATATTAGTCACTGAAACTTTGTTTCCGTCTCAGAATAAAACACAATGTGAACGAATTTGGATTATTTGTGTTTCAATGGTACTCAAACCAACCATGTTAAAGGCAATACTTATATGTATCTTTTTAAATCTCATGCAGACTTTTCAATGCAGTGTAGGATTTCTGTGGAATCTTAACAAAGAAACAAACAACATAATGTTATCTTTTCAATATTTATTTATACACAATTGATATTTAGTTCATAGTTGGAGGTTCCTAGAGATGTAGATTCTATATCGCAGACAAGTTTTCAATTCTGGAAAACAGTTCGGCTCTTGAATCCGCGATCGAAAAATTCATCATGGGTTTTCTCCGGAGGTCGAGGCCAGTTAGGATCCCCCTGTGGTGAGAACAAGGTGAAATCATCAATAAATGTGATGTGTTTCAGGAAAATGAGTCATAAGTCGCAAAAAATAGATTTTGAGATACCATTATATTTGAAAAGATGAGATCAAGCCGATTCTAATGATAGTTAACAGTCTAATAATCTAATAAGTATTTCTAGATTTTAAGTTTGATATTTTCGTTTTTGAAAAAAAAGTTTCCAATATTTATGGGATAAACAGTAAAGTAACTAAATGTAGTCCATATGAGGACCTTTAAAATGAAAGGATATATTACATAGATTGTCCTGAAATTTGATACATCAATTGATATAGCTATAAGTGATCAACCCACCAAAAATTAGAACATTCCAATAATGTGATCTTGTAAAAAAAACACTTTGAAAAATATCAATTTTGCGACTTATGACTCATTTTCCTGAAATCATCAATAAATGAATGCATTTTGTATCTAGCAACATTGCAAAGGTGGCGTGGTTCTGAGCAAGTATGATACTGTAGTTTTAAACAGGATATTTTATATCGATTTAAAGACAAAAAGTTTAATGACAAAAAGAAATCAGATTTTGAGAAGGTCAATTTTGAGACTGATGAAAATTTAGATGAAATTGTTTTTAAATGGTGGAAAGTAAAATCATCAATGAATGGACCAGTCTAGGCTCAGAGCCTCTCAGATCAGATAAGAATGGTATGTCGGTGATTGGACGCCTACTGCGCTAATGGGTTTTCTGGGTCAGGAATAGACGTCTTAAAGCGATTTTGCGGTCCTAATGGGATTATAATGGCATTTTGCGGTTTTGGAGCGAGCGGCTTTCCCTCAGTTAAAAAGGACTTTCTCAACTTGGAGCCAAGACTGGAACACATACTGTACAACAACTCAAACTTACATAGACTTACAAGACGGTTATTATGTCAATTTCTATTTTCCAATTTAGGTCGAGCTGTAACTTTTGCTCACTGATTTTGAATATGTATCTACACCATCACTGTATTATATCTTTCCCATATTATACTATGATCTAAAAGAGATACCAGGAAGATCTCAGCGTATAAAATACATTGAGGGACCATTCCTTTTCAGTGTCGCATTAAGCAGAATATTAATGTCTATATGTTTATTGAATAAAAGTTTTATAATAATATTAATAATTTATTCAGCAATATTGGAGACATGACAATTTTAAATAAAATTAACTACAAACTTAATGTTCCGCCCTGATGGCGTGTATATGGGCAGGAAAACAAAGTACAAAGAACGAGAAAATGTTGTTATTCATCCTGTTTAAATATGTTAAATTTAAAAGTTAGAAAAGAAAGTAAGAAAATAGTTAGAAAAGAAAGAGTTTGATGTCAGATGTCCATGGAGAAGGAAACTTACCGGTAAAACAATATCTCTACTCTCGTATGTGTGCCAACCTGTCTTTGTGGTCCACGTCTGGAAGATAGAATACAATAACTTTTTATTTGTCTAAGCGGACAAACAGGTCGACAGGCCTCTGGGAGAGTCCCAGCTCTTCCGGCCGTTACCTTTACTTTACATGACATCTATGTAGACGTCTAGTACATTAATAAGATAAACATAAGATTCTTTTGTCACATTATCATTATATTCATTATTAACTATATTTTATGTCTTGTATTTTATGTCGTGATTTGGTTATCAATGGTGGAATTTGAGGAGACACTTTTTGGAAGCTTATAAATATACTGATTTCAATACAAACACTTAAGACTTTTTCTAATTTGGTTAGCAAGATTGTACAGATTATGAGTTATATAGATTCAAGATGATTAACATCGCTATTTCAGTCTAGGCCCAAACCCTCAGATCAGATAAGAATGGTATGTCAATGATTGGACGCCTACTTTGCTAATCGGTTTTCTGGCCTTGGACTAGGCGTTCTAATGGAATATAATGACATTTTGCGGTCTTAGTGGAATTATAATGGCACTTTGCGGTTTGAGGTGAGAGGCTTTCCCTTCGTTTGAAGGGACTCTCTCAACTTTGGACCTAGACTGATTTATGATTTATGTTCTGACGAGAGTACACTATATGAGAGACGAGCTACATACGTTAGGCGTGTATTTGAGATTGTACCACATGCCCCAGGCCACGAACGCCGTCATTGTTGCCCTTGGACCGTAGAACCGGAATTTTCCAGCCAGATTTGCGCCCTGAAATATACAATGACGATTAGGAAATTAAGAACAAATGAAGAGAACACAGAGAAGTTGTGAAATTAAGAACAATTATTTAGACTAAGAGTGTCCTAAATAGTTTTTTTTAATCAATGCCAACCAGGTCCACTCATTATTTACATTCCAAGGATTTGTCTGTAAGTGTCCAAAAAGTTAGAAGAAAAGGGCGAAATATCTGATCAATTTAAATTTACCTAAGCGATAAAAAGCCTCATATATAGAGAACACATGCATTTGATAGCTGGTAAACTTCCCATGGCAGTGTATAAGAGATTAAGTCTAAAAGTTAGTAATACCTTCCCTGGCTTAAAAACTTGATTTAGTCAAAACGAACTTGAAATTAATTAAATATTTCATTTTTACAAACTGGAAAGGAAATGATCCAAAGGGTGAAGTCGTTGAAATATAATATAAACTGATTTAACTAAAACTTCACATCCGTATTATCGAGCCAATTTTTTTTTTTAAAAAAGGTTAAATTAGATAATAAACTGTATGACTTTTGTTTTGATTTGGCCAAGGCAAGACTAGCTTGACCTCCACTGCTCCAGTGAGACAGAGTGACAGATGGATTGCAGCGTTTGTAAGTTGTATGTAACCAACAATCCTTCTGAGCTTTTATTAGATTATTTTTCTACTTTTTATGACGCGAATGTAATTGAATATTAAATTGTTTTCAGACTACATGTCCAACAATGTTAACTGTTTGGCACAAAAAACAGTCAGCGTCGCCGCCGGTCATTCCTGACACTGGCTTTGACACCACGAAATTTAAAGTTGTTTCAAATAAAATCAAATGCAACAAAACAATACCAACCATTATTGGCTTCAACATGCTCTCTGCCATATTCCATGGAGCAGCCAGAAGTCGCCTAATGGGGTTCTGCGGGTATAAATCGGCGATATACTTGGGTTCGCTCGCCACCAACTTTTGATCTTGGACCCACTGTTTCCTCAGCGCTCGGTTCTCAGCCGACATCGGCGTGGCCAACCTCTGTCTCTCGTGGGCCATAGGCTCGATGGCCATGGGTGGAAGTTTGTTTCCACGCCATTCGTAATGCTTGTGAAGCTTCGCCTCCCGGTCGAGACCTTGGCGGAAATGTCTATTGAACTTTTCTACGGCATCTTTGTCAATTTCTGCGTGAGTTTTCAAGGACGTCGTCTTGTCCGCCATGATGGATTGACGACGGCCTTGACCTTGAGCAGGTGCTGCCGCCTTGTGGAGGTTTGATGTAGTAACAAGATGGCGCCAGGGAATGAGAAGAGGGTGTGGTCCTCAAAGTGGATTATAGGCGCTTTTGATCCCTACCCAAGAGATCTATCAACATTAATATACGAGCCAAACCTTAAAGGACTAAGAACTTTTATTTATTTAATTTGAGTTTGGGTTTGTTTTACATGGAAAGGGAGAGTATTACTCACATCACATTGGGGTCACGACCTTAATTCTATCCCGAGATTCACTTGTGTGTATATATATATATAAAACTTTTATTCATGTGTGGCTGTGTGTTCTGGTTCCTCGACCCTGGTTTGTCTGCCCCTTTGTAGCATAATATTCCCTTTTAGTCAGAATTATTCTCCTGGAAATACATCATATTTACCCGTGTTCCTACCCACCCCCCTAGATTTTAAATTTAAACGAATGATTTCAATTTTCACTCACTAAATTCAAACGAATAATTTCACTCAGAATTTAGTTACTTTTTAATATATTAATAATTATTTATTAAGAAAAATATTAACAATATTTTATAACATTTATCAGGGACGAGAATTCCTGGAGGAAAGCATAGTTAATATTTGTATTCACTACTCATTGCAAACAAAAGAATTTTATTGTTTTATAATTATAATTGTGGGCCTACTATATCATAGCAAATAATTATAAGAAATCATCATTAAATAAACAATTTAATGTTACAAAAATTCCCATTACGATTTTAAGGGAAATGCAATAAAATGGATTAAAAGATTCTAAATGAATCATAAATTACAGGGAAAATCCGTTTTAAACAATTAAAACATAAGTAAAATTTTAACTATAAGAAATCATCAGAAAACTTTAACATACCGGTACTTCCAGTGGAAGCAACTCATAACTAAAGACCAACAAACTGAGATGCGTCATTTTATTGGAGCAATATTGCTATTAAGCGTGGCTATATGACGGTAATTCATAATTAGTCCGAAATGGAGGTTGATATGTGGTAAATAGGTCAGGACGATATGAGGATTAATACATAGGGAACGTGAACCCACTTCTGTAGAATTTAGAATATGTTAAAAACAATTTCGATCTCTCACATCCAACCAATACTCATACAATATTATTGTCGTATATATTGTAAATTTTAGGTTTAACTCGATCGGTTTTTAACAGAATATTTCCACTAGGAAAACCTGTGATAATCACAGAGTGTGTTCCTCTTTCCATAATTTTCTCTCTTTTAATCAGGGAGGTATATACAAGGGAGTAGCAACGACTCATTGACTGCATTAAACTATCCGCAACTGGGACTTAATTTAGTCACTACATGCCAGGTGACACTGCAGTACTGTTGTCAGCAATAGTACCACATATAGCCCAGGTAGTTTGATTGCCCTTTACCAGGGAAGAGCATAGTTATAAATAGTTGGCGCTAGTAGTAGTAGTGGCATTCCTGTCAACTATATATTATTTGTTGCTACTCCCTTGTATATTCCTCCCTGCTTTAATTTACTCTGTATGACATTAGTTGTCATGTGATATGGAAATAAAGACTATTATTATTATTACATGTATATATTTTTTGTCTTAATTTGTCCCAGGTTTTTCTGTAGCCAAGTTGAGAGAAATGCTCATCACTACATTCATCCATTTCAAGATTAATCATTTATTGCACTTGCACATGAGTATAACAGACATATTGGTAAACCAATCCCATCATCGGCAATATTTAGTCCACAACACATTCCCGATTGAATCAACAAACAATAGAAGCCCAGGTTAACAATACTGATTTTCCCCTTTACATCATCAAGAGCCGGAGAATCAATTCATAGCACAAGCATCTGATGAAACGCTGTGTGACGTCATTCTATAACAAGTCAGTAGTTGTCGCTTACTTCAGTTACTGAGGTAAATCTATTTCACTTCTTTCAATCGTGGAATGATACCGAATCATAAAATATTTCTGAGTAAAAAAATGTTAGTAAAAGGGACAACGAATGGTCACTGGGGTCTTAAAGCTGCAATCTCGGTTAAATCTAATCTAAGCGTTCAAGCTAATGCACTCTTAAACATGTTCAGAATTTATGCATACACTCCCCTTAAATTCACAACTTTTAAAAACAATTACCCTAGTTTGTGATGAGGAAAAAGAAGCATTAGGTAAATTGGAATATGGTCGTACGCAAACAAGTAAATGTTGATAACTTGGTGTGTCTAATAACATTCTTCCCTCATGACTTCCATATTGATGGGGAAGGAAATGGAATGAGCCAACAAACTATTTCCATGGCAATTTAGCCTGGAATGCAGCTTTAAGAATCTCCTGGAAACACAAGTCAAGTGCTGTCCACACAACGCAGCAACTGAAAGCCTTTTATAAAACGTAAATAAGATCATCGGTACACAGGAGCGACACCTAGCGGTTCTTCTACTAAACACCACCTGGCGGCAACACTACGACACTAGCGCCACCAGTGGGTAAATAACTCAGTCCCGGCCTGAAGGTAATTGTTGCTAATCTCTAGTCCCAGACAAACTGCAACAAAACTTTGTACAAACGAGAACTAAACCTGTCTGCTGTACCGCCTTTAACCGATATGAATGTGAATACACACCGTGGGGTTGTTCCATAGCACGCGCTGTTGTTGTTCTCTAGTTGTCGCTGTACCCTTGTGTTACATGACAGAGCGACTGTGGATTCTAGCTTTCTTTACTTGATATATACAATGTACACTACTACTACGCCCTCTATTAATACACATGGCGTGCCCAGGCGTGAATACACACGCCCTCACATACATATCTAATGTCAGCCTGACTTTTGTACAATTTCGTCCATTATTTACAAAACTTCAAGGGGAAAAAATCCCCCAAACAATTTTATATAAATCCATACGAAAATTTATTCCTTTACCGGGAAAAGGCTCTTCTGGTCACATTTCAATTCGGTCTTTATTTACAATTTAACTTTAAATACATTGATTTACATACATATATATATATTATATATATATCTCACATATATATAGTTTAATCATGATCATGGGAGGTTTGTGTAGATGAACAGCGAAAGATTAAGGGCTAAAGGTGAAGCCAAAGGAACAGTTTGCGGCGCAGCTTATTTCTAACCTCTGTATAATAATACTCCTAGTCCCCATGACTTAGTGTAGGAAATAAATAAGTCCTTCAAGCAGTACGGAGCCTGTTGCTTGATTGAGTGGAAGGGAGAAATGTTCTCCTTATTATTGGGCAAATCATTGGGTGTCAGACTATAATAACAGTGTCAGGGGTGCAGGTTGCGTCATGCCAACAATTTTGCAAATTTTGCAAATTTCCAGAAAAATAAGCGAATTTTTACAACGTGTAAAACATATTTCAGCCTGATTTTAAAGACAGATTTTGATGACCGAAAAAATTCAATATATAAATTTAAATTTCCAATCAGATTTTGATTTTTGTTGATAATTCTGAGGAAATTTGGTGATAAATGATGGAATTGAATGTAGATTTGGGAAGTTGTGGAAAATGCTGATTTGAGTAGAAATATGTAAGACCTGCACCCCTGAGGTTTACATTAGGACATGGGAGCTGCTGGTCGACAGTGGCTACCTCTAGTGGGGTATAATAGCCTATAGTGGGGGTGTGGGGGGAGGTAGTCTATAGTGGGGCTGGTGGGGTGGGGGTTACTCCAGGATGTAGAAGATGAGTTCTAGGACAACGGGTCCATCCTGGCTGTGGTGGGGGGTGGTGGGGGGTGTGGGTGGTAGCCTATAGTGGGGGGGGGGGGAGGTAGCCTATAGTGGGGGGGGGGGGGGGGGGGGGGGGTTACCTCCAGGATGTAGAAGATGAGTTCTAGGACAACGGGTCCATCCTGGCTGTGCGAGCCTGCGTTGTGTATAACCGGGATAAGCTCATTGTCCAGGTCGTTCATGTAGAGATCTGGCAAACGCTCACTCATCGCTCCAACCTCGTACCCCACCTGCAGCAGCATAATAGAGCATTTTATAGGATAAGATTAGATAAGAAAACCTTTTATTTGTATCGAAGTAAGGTGGGTCGCTTGTATATCTTTCGCCTGGGTTGTTGAATCAAAGAAATGGTAAAGGATTGGAAAGAACCCTTACTATTAGTTTGGTTATTTTTATTAATCACTAGCTTTCGGGCTATGGTGTGCCCTTCAAATCTTTTATTTGTCAAACTGCTCGACGTAACATCATGTTAAAAGGGACAAATAGGTCCACATGTCTATATGAAAAATAGTATTCCATTTCTGTCAACAGTTACCTTTAATTTCGAGTGCATCAGTCTTGTACTGGACTGAGCAGAAAATATGATAGAATTAAAAGTGAAAAACAAAAATAAAAGCAAACATATAGAGGAGATAATATATAGATCAGAGGAATCCTATGGCTATGCGACATTGTAGCATTAGATGTACTTCTTATATCTACTTGAGATTTGATAAAATAATGTTGTGACAACATTAACCGACTACGGTAGTTGTTTTCAAAGTAGCATAGGACATACTTTCCTAATACTTTACAAATTTTAAATGGTGCCCCGAATTTTTAGTTTTGATCAGAAGGCGAAACACTATAAGACTATATTGAGTATTTATTGTGTGTATTATGTCATATTAGTCCTAATTATTATAAGTATTACTTTATATTTAGCTTATTCGAAAAAGTAATATTTTATATTAGTATTATTTATTTTAAATATTGTGTTACTTAATACAAGTTGTTGATGATGAAATAAATATTTACTGATCGTGATTGTATTTCAATGAGAGATAAACTGGTTAATAAAAAGCTTACATTGTCTCTGTCTATAGTAAAAGCTTACATTGTCTGTCTATAGTAAAAAGCTTACATTATCTCTGTCTATAGTAAAAGCTTACATTATCTGTCTATAGTAAAAAGCTTACATCATCTCTGTCTATAGTAAAAGCTTACATTATCTGTCTATAGTAAAAAGCTTACATTATCTCTGTCTATAGTAAAAGCTTACATTGTCTCTGTCTATAGTAAAAAGCTTACATTATCTCTGTCTATAGTAAAAGCTTACATTGTCTGTCTATAGTAAAAAGCTTACATTATCTCTGTCTATAGTAAAAAGCTTACATTATCTCTGTCTATAGTAAAAGCTTACATTGTCTCTGTCTATAGTAAAAAGCTTACATTATCTCTGTCTATAGTAAAAGCTTACATTGTCTGTCTATAGTAAAAAGCTTACATTATCTCTGTCTATAGTAAAATGCTTACATTGTCTCTGTCTATAGTAAAAAGCTTACATTGTCTCTGTCTATAGTAACAAGTAATGATCTTCTGACTAAAGATGGATGTTAGCTCCCCAAATATAGGTAGGGATATGGCCATTTAAAATTACATGTCAGGAACAAGTAACAATTATAATAATTTGGAATATTTTTTGCAGAAAATCTCTGATCAGAAACAAGTTAAAAATGAAAAATGGCAGTTCTGTATATTCTCAAGATATTATTACAACACTTGGACTAGGTCTAGAATCATGAAATCAATGGAAAATACTAAAATAATAATTTCATGATAATGCTTGAAGTAGTTCCTGAATAATAATATTTCCTTGCTGACCAAACAGCTTTTCAAAACTTATTTTCCCTCTTTGAGCTATTATTATATATAAATGTGACAACATTAAAATAAATACTATAATATTCTCATAAACAGCACATAAGATCCAATATCGTATGGAAGCCATTTTAAATATCCCCCCCCCCCCACACACACACACAATATTTTGATGACCTACTTTTATTTATATTGTTTCTACCAGAACAGCTGATCAGGATATATTTTTAACAAAAATATTCAAATTCTACCAAACTTATGAATGAAATTTCTCATAGAGAAAAACATTTTTGATTCTTGATATTTAAAACAAACAATCTCATATACTTTTGTATCGTGCTGACTAGTTCCTGAATAATAATATCAAGGTTATAATATAGAAATAAATAATTTTGAAAAATGCAATGATGTTCGTCCCTATAGCCTAGGCCTATGTGAATCGAACCTTGCAATTATTACACAATATTACAGATTCTAAGTTCATGTATAGACAAATCAACATGACATATCATTCAACGAGGCTCATAAGAGTTTATATTGACTGATACTAGCCTATATATTAGCAGATTTCTCAAGATTCCAATCATATTTGTTCATTTTTAACAGATTTGAAGCCACGCACACACACAAGCCTGTTGCTGTCAGTTCTACCAGCTTAAGAATGTGTAATGATTATATGTACAGGCGTTCTCGAGGCAAACAGAACTGACATAGGCTTGGAAATCGAAAGAAATGAAGCATATCGAATTAAATCTAACCAACCTTTTAATTAGTATTTACGCCCGGGTATTTACGATTTCACCGATCGCACATTCTTCGAGCGAACCCGTTTCCGAACATGTTTCCGATCTGTTTCTGGTCGCTGACACAAAAATATCCATATAATCTGCGTAAATCAGTCATGTCGACTTCAAATATTATCCCAAACAATAGTATATGAACATATTAACGTCTGACGATATTCCTTTCGGTGGAAATATCACGATTTCACCACCTCCAACTCTTCGGAACCATGCTTCCGACGCCATGTTTGTTTGCTTTTGGCCAGTACGGTTAGGCGGTTGTGTTGCCGGGCTTTGTCGCTGTACACGCCGTTGCGGGCCTTCTCGCCGGCACGATGGACCTTCGTGCTGGCGGACCCTTATGTCCACCGTGTCATTAGAGCCCCGGCCTATGCTCGTGGATACTAAAGCCGTAATAATTAACTATCGACTGAATATAAATGACTGAACGTCTAACCTTGTTTTCAACCTCATATGCCAGGATTATTGTGTAAAGACATTCGAATCGCTCAGAAAGCAGTTTTATTTTGTTTCTGACGTCATGTACCCAAGGGGCCAGGCTTAGCGCGCCGATCGCTTATAGCAACGATAATAAGAATACAAATTTATAATATTATGACACCAGCGACTGAATATAAATGTCTGAACGTTTAATCTAACCTTGTTTTCAACCTCATATGCCAGGATTATTGTGTAAAATCATTGGTTTGTTCTAAAAAACGCATCAAATGTTGACATGAGTGGGATCGCTATGCTGCCTATTGCCGGCAACGGCAAGGGCCAAGGCCAAGGGAAGATTAAAAAAAATCACCACGGAGAATCCCTTAAAAACGCTTAAAATCGCATTATCGAAAGGAAATAAGTATTTAAAACTCTAAGTAAAACATGTATAGAAGCTATCCAATAAATGATTATTGTCAAAAGTCTTCGAAACGTTCATAATTCAGAGTTTATTTCAATGATCTGGCCTGACAAGGGATATACGGTAGAAATCGATTCGCGCATGCGCATCAAAATTTGCTCTTCCGGTTTGTTAGTTCATGAGTTTGCCACTGGGTGTCTCTCCTCTCAAGCGATCATATTTTCAATGTTTTGACTGTCAATTCCTATATGTGAAATCGACGTATGTATTCTAATGCCTTGACCCGAGTTTAAGACACCGTTTACCATCATGGTAGGCAATAAGCTGGTATATAACCAAATAGGTCGCCATGGTTCATAGACTCTTCTGAGGCTTCTATGTGATGTGATACAGAATTGAGTCAGGAGAGGCTGAGAGGCCACCTCTCAGGGTAGCACTCGGGGCAGCTCTCTGGGCAGCACTCGGGATGACGGGGCAGCACTCGGGATGATGGGGGACGGGAATGACGGGGATGGGGACGGGGACGGGGAGGAGGAGCGGAGGAGGAGAAGGAGGAGAAGGAGGAGGAGGAGGAGGAGCAGGTGAGGCGCCAGTCTGGAAATTGCGAATTTGAGCACGTAAATTGGGAGGTGAGGAGGGCGGGAGCATGTAGCTGGGCAGGCCGGCAAATGGCAGAATTGCCGGGACAAGGTCCGAGGGGCAAAGTGGTAATAGTAGTTAGCTCCTAGAGGAGCTAACAAAAAGCTTACATTGTCTCTGTCTATAGTAAAAAGCTTACATTGTCTCTGTCTATAGTAAAAGCTTACATTGTCTGTCTATAGTAAAAAGCTTACATTATCTCTGTCTATAGTAAAATGCTTACATTGTCTCTGTCTATAGTAAAATGCTTACATTATCTGTCTATAGTAAAATGCTTACATTGTCTCTGTCTATAGTAAAATGCTTACATTGTCTGTCTATAGTAAAAAGCTTACATTATCTCTGTCTATAGTAAAATGCTTACATTATCTGTCTATAGTTAATACTTACATTATCTCTGTCTATAGTAAAATGCTTACATTGTCTCTGTCTATAGTTAATGCTTACATTATCTCTGTCTATAGTAAAATGCTTACATTATCTCTGTCTATAGTTAATACTTACATTATCTCTGTCTATAGTAAAATGCTTACATTATCTCTGTCTATAGTTAATACTTACATTATCTCTGTCTATAGTAAAATGCTTACATTATCTCTGTCTATAGTAAATGCTTACATTATCTCTGTCTATGATAAAATGCTTACATTATCTCTGTCTATAGTTAATACTTACATTATCTCTGTCTATAGTTAATGCTTACATTATCTCTGTCTATGGTGCAGCGCAGGCCTATCTTGGTTAATACTTACATTATCTCTGTCTATGGTAAAATACTTACATTATCTCTGTCTATAGTGCAGCGCAGGCCTATCTTGGTCAGCCCAGCCTCCTTCAGCATCTCCAGTTTAGGCGTGAGTGCAATGCAGCACGCCTGCGCCAGCGTCTCAGCCAGCCTGCTCAGGTCCACCGGCTCACAGCGCGAGTTGCTCGCTTCGTCGTTTTTAATAAAGAAGACCTCCGTCCAGCGAATGGTCCGTGACTCGCCCACGTAGTCGGTGGAGTTGTGTATGTGGATGCTTTCTATGCCGTCCATGGGCCGACCGTCAATAGGACTTTTCACTCTGGGGAGGGACATACATTATTAGTTTAGACAGGAAAGTAAGCTGTATCTTTCCATTTAGGGTTCTATCAGGGTTCAGAAGAACCGTCAAGGCAGAGATATGTGACCCATTTTTCCGAGTAGGCCTTATGTAAAAATTTGGAAAAATAAAGTTTCAATATATATATCTTTCTATTTGTGAATAATAAGTGTGTTATAAGGAAGGTACACATGTTTTCAGACATGCTGATTTACAGCAAGGTTTTCTCTAAGGCTACAATATGGAGTGCTCCAGAACATGTATCTGATGCTGGAAATACTAAGCGTTCTATGCCTAAGGGACATGTGTTATAAACACTCACCCAATATTAACCTTGTGGTCGTCCTCCACCCACTGTACAATGATCTGTTCATCAGGGGCGGGGGCGTCCAGTGCACCGCAGCCTATAGTGTAGTCCCGCATGTCCAGCAGCGCCGCCTTCAGGGCAGCCATGGACTCATTAGTAATCTGCACCATCAGCCCGTCCTCCACTATACTAGACTTGGCGCGTAAACCTGAACTTGTCTTCAGTGCTCCGTTAAACACCACAAAACTGGCACCAGTCACTGGTAATAACAAATATATTCTATATAAAGACAAGGTTTGTATTGTGTCTGTAAACCTGCAGCATGACGGACAGATTTATCAAATGCCACTAAGTTAAATTGTGACACTATCAAATTGTACTACTGTATATTTTATTTAAGGATCCAATATCTTATTACTGATGTTTAGTTTAAAGGGCTGCTTGGAAGATCTCTGATGGAGAGGGAGTTTGTCCTCTTCTTGATTTATATTAATGTATATGTTCTCTGAATAAAAGTTGTATAATAATAATAAGGTTCTACAGACCAAGCAGACATATATATATATAGTTACTTACTATGATATCTACCGATATCAGTCTGTATGGCAGCTATAGCTGCAGTGTTCATTTACTATTACTTGATTATTAAACCTTTTAATCTAAAAGTTAATATCTTAAGGTTCAGATCTAAGATCCATTTTATGACAATGAATTGTTGCTCAAATAGACTAGAAAACCAAATGAAGCCCTTTTGGGAGAATTACAAAAACTAATGAAGCCTACATTGGCGGGGTTTGTTCTGTATGTGGGTGTATAAGCCTACCTTTGTGGGGTTTGTTCTGTATGTGGGTGTATAAGCCTACCTTTGTGGGGTTTGTTCTGTATGTGGGTGTATAAGCCTACCTTTGTGGGGTTTGTTCTGTATGTGGGTGTATAAGCCTACCTTTGTGGGGTTTGTTCTGTATGTGGGTGTATAAGCCTACCTTTGTGGGGTTTGTTCTGTATGTGGGTGTATAAGCCTACCTTTGTGGGGTTTGTTCTGTATGTGGGTGTATAAAACCTACCTTTGCGGGGTTTGTTCTGTATGTGGGTGTATAAGCCTACCTTTGTGGGGTTTGTTCTGTATGTGGGTGTATAAGCCTACCTTTGCGGGGTTTGTTCTGTATGTGGGTGTATAAGCCTACCTTTGCGGGGTTTGTTCTGTATGTGGGTGTATAAGCCTACCTTTGCGGGGTTTGTTCTGTATGTGGGTGTATAAGCCTACCTTTGCGGGGTTTGTTCTGTATGTGGGTGTATAAGCCTACCTTTGTGGGGTTTGTTCTGTATGTGGGTGTATAAGCCTACCTTTGTGGGGTTTGTTCTGTATGTGGGTGTATAAAGCCTACCTTTGCGGGGTTTGTTCTGTATGTGGGTGTATAAGCCTACCTTTGCGGGGTTTGTTCTGTATGTGGGTGTATAAAACCTACCTTTGCGGGGTTTGTTCTGTATGTGGGTGTATAAGCCTACCTTTGCGGGGTTTGTTCTGTATGTGGGTGTATAAGCCTACCTTTGCGGGGTTTGTTCTGTATGTGGGTGTATAAAACCTACCTTTGCGGGGTTTGTTCTGTATGTGGGTGTATAAGCCTACCTTTGCGGGGTTTGTTCTGTATGTGGGTGTATAAAACCTACCTTTGCGGGGTTTGTTCTGTATGTGGGTGTATAAGCCTACCTTTGCGGGGTTTGTTCTGTATGTGGGTGTATAAACCTACCTTTGCGGGGTTTGTTCTGTATGTGGGTGTATAAAACCTACCTTTGCGGGGTTTGTTCTGTATGTGGGTGTATAAACCTACCTTTGCGGGGTTTGTTCTGTATGTGGGTGTATAAAACCTACCTTTGCGGGGTTTGTTCTGTATGTGGGTGTATAAAACCTACCTTTGCGGGGTTTGTTCTGTATGTGGGTGTATAAAACCTACCTTTGCGGGGTTTGTTCTGTATGTGGGTGTATAAAACCTACCTTTGCGGGGTTTGTTCTGTATGTGGGTGTATAAGCCTACCTTTGCGGGGTTTGTTCTGTATGTGGGTGTATAAGCCTACCTTTGTGGGGTTTGTTCTGTATGTGGGTGTATAAGCCTACCTTTGCGGGGTTTGTTCTGTATGTGGGTGTATAAGCCTACCTTTGTGGGGTTTGTTCTGTATGTGGGTGTATAAAACCTACCTTTGCGGGGTTTGTTCTGTATGTGGGTGTATAAAACCTACCTTTGCGGGGTTTGTTCTGTATGTGGGTGTATAAAACCTACCTTTGCGGGGTTTGTTCTGTATGTGGGTGTATAAAACCTACCTTTGCGGGGTTTGTTCTGTATGTGGGTGTATAAAACCTACCTTTGCGGGGTTTGTTCTGTATGTGGGTGTATAAGCCTACCTTTGCGGGGTTTGTTCTGTATGTGGGTGTATAAGCCTACCTTTGCGGGGTTTGTTCTGTATGTGGGTGTATAAGCCTACCTTTGCGGGGTTTGTTCTGTATGTGGGTGTATAAGCCTACCTTTGTGGGGTTTGTTCTGTATGTGGGTGTATAAGCCTACCTTTGCGGGGTTTGTTCTGTATGTGGGTGTATAAGCCTACCTTTGCGGGGTTTGTTCTGTATGTGGGTGTATAAACCTACCTTTGCGGGGTTTGTTCTGTATGTGGGTGTATAAGCCTACCTTTGTGGGGTTTGTTCTGTATGTGGGTGTATAAGCCTACCTTTGCGGGGTTTGTTCTGTATGTGGGTGTATAAGCCTACCTTTGTGGGGTTTGTTCTGTATGTGGGTGTATAAGCCTACCTTTGCGGGGTTTGTTCTGTATATTGATGGCCTGCGTCTGGTAGTTCCCATCCTCGTTCTGGATACACACCAGGTGCGAGTCAGCGTCCGTACTGAAGTTAGCTCCCAGCGCCATCACGTGGTCGTTACTGTTAGTTATCACCTTCATTATCTGGTAAATTACAAACATTGTATTTGTCATTCAAACATTGTATTTGTCATTTTGACTGAGATATTACAACATGTGGAGATTGTGGAGGGTAAAGGTTGGTCTCCACTGGCGGCGGTAATCTCTTCAGTAAGCCTTGCCATGGTGCTGTGTTGTTGAGGAGTTGCGAGGTCCAGCCTACATCGTTCACTGACCATGTAGGCAAGGACCTTGTCATTCCTCTCCACCTACACAACCAGCACAAACCATCGCAAGGCTTACTGCAGAGCTTACCGCAGCCAGTGGAGACCACCCTTAACTTAACACAGATTACAAACAGCAAAGTCATGTTGGCTTCTCAAACAAGGTATTTCTTGATTAAATTGGCTTCATTATCCTTTCAGTGTTTAGCCAGTGTGGAATAAATAGCAAATGTCCCTTTGTTCAGTTTGTACTGATCTTGACAAAACCAGACTCAACCGTTTGTGTGGTTTGTCAAGGTTTCTTGCTGACTGTTGCAATCATGCCTCAATCACATGTCATTCAAGTATTCAAGTATTATCAGGATGAGGGGCCAAGAACCATAAGCACATTTCAATATAACCCAAATAGGGGAGTTGCATGCGCCAGTGCGCATGTCTGTCACAGTGCATGCTGGGACGGATTCAGTTCAAATCTGACATAAAAATATTTGGCAACATTTTTATAAAAAATTGCAGAAAAGTTTCCACCAATATTGTAGCTTATATAAATGATCTATGAAAACCAAATGCATGATCGGAAAGATGAAGACTTGTGTCATGGAAACATGTAAAACACATGGATATTGACATAAGAGCATTGATGATATCACATGCTGAACATGACATGTATTCTTTAGATTTTATACTGTACCATTACACCCATAATTCCATGCGAATCAAGATTCAAAATGGCGGCTATGCAACTCCCCTATTGTCTTTCTAAACCAGAATAATATGGCATGTACATTTGATTTGATTTGTAAATGTTTCATAATTCAGGTACATCTTTTGGAATTCATCCTTTTCTCCCATGGGAATTAAGGTTCAAAATGGCGGCTATGCAAACTCCCCTATTGTCTTACATAGTCTTCTTTGGGGACCAAGCCGCACTCTGATACACAATAAGGTTCAAAATGTAGGCTATGCAAATGCCCTATTAATCAATAGTTAGTTTACCTCATCGTATCTGTTCCTGGGGAAGTTGATGAATGTCTTCTTCTCCTCCATGTGGATGATGACACCGCGAGTCTGGGGCAGCATGTACTGATAGTTCCTGAAGTCTGCCAGCAGGTTCATAATGGTGTGGCCGATCTCACCAAACACAGGTTTCCTGTACCTCACCCCAACCAGCGGGCACGGGTAATCTACAACATAAGACATTTAGCTATAAATAGACATATAACAGCAGGTTCATAATGGTGTGGCACCAAACACAGGTTTCCTGTACCTCACCCCAACCAGCGGGCACGGGTAATCTGTAACATAGTCATTTAGCTATAAATAGACATATAACAGCAGGTTCATAATGGTGTGGCCGATCTCACCAAACACAGGTTTCCTGTACCTCACCCCAACCAGTGGGCACGGGTAATCTACAACACATTGACAAATAGTTGTATCAACATATAACAGCAGCAGAATATTGATGTATCCAGTCCTATAAGTCATAATATGAGTAACTCTTGTATAAACATATAACAGCAGCAGAATATTGATAAATCCAGTTCTATAAGTCATCATATGAGTAACTCTTGTATAAACATATAACAGCAGCAGAATATTGATGTATCCAGTCCTATAAGTCATAATATGAGTAACTCTTGTATAAACATATAACAGCAGCAGAATATTGATAAATCCAGTCCTATAAGTCACAATATGAGTAACTCTTGTATAAACATATAACAGCAGCAGAATATTGATGTATCCAGTCCTATAAGTCATAATATGAGTAACTCTTGTATCAACATATAACAGCAGCAGAATATTGATGTATCCAGTCCTATAAGTCATAATATGAGTAAACTTGGTGAGATTTCTTTGTTCATAATGGCTGAAAATGCAGCTTTAATACATATGGGTCAGATTTTCAGAAATGTTTAATTCAACTTCGCCAATCTTCTGAAACTAACCCAAATTTCAGACGAAAATAAAGTTCAAAATACAGTTCAACCTCACCCAGCAGATTGCTAGAATCAATGCAATGCCCAATATACTCGAATTTACCTAGTATTGGCCAAATTGCAGTCTTATTTAGCAGAATTTACTAAATATGTAGAGCTGCCAATTGTACATTTTCTGAAAATCTGACCCATATATCTCTAATGGCATGACATGACCAATACTCCAGACTTGCTACTCACATCTGTACTCGGCGCCGAGCCGCAGCATGAGGCGTATGGGGAACACCTTGGCCCAGGGAGTCTCCCACTTCTGGAGCAGAAGTCCGAAAACAAAAGGTGGAGACGGCAACAGAAGCTTTTGGACGCATTGAAATGTGGGACGCACGTAGAGGAAGCCGCAGTGGTCGCGGCTACCCAGGAAGCTTTGTCCGAAAATAGTGTGGCCAAGGTGTGATACGGTGTTCCCTGGAGGAGAAATGTTGAGTGTTAGATTTACAGGAATGAATCAAGAGGGGATAAAGAGAGAGAGAAGGACAGAGAGGAAGGGAAAGAGAGGTGAGGGAAAGAGAGAGAGAGGTGAGGGACAGAGAGGGAAGGTGAGGGACAGAGAGGGAAAGGTGAGGGACAGAGAGAGAGGGAGGGCGGGGGAGAGAGAAAGAGAAAGTGAGGGGAGCGAGAGTATGAGAGAGACAGAAAGAGAGATACACGCACAGACAGAAGGAAAGAAGGTAGAAATGATCAAGATAGAAAGTGTCGTCAAAGAGCAATAACAGGTAGGAATCTTGTGCAAAGGTTTTTTATTTATTTCGTTAATTATAATGCATTTTTTAAAATGCAATTTCATATTACCAAACATAGAGTTCAAACTATTTAACACATTAGTCAATCAGGACAAGAGACAAGTCTTGAAGTTTTATTTTATTATTGTATAACCATACTGTATTGAATGGTTGCGTCTCTGTTCTAGTCTGAACATGTAACAAAACAGTAGACAAACAAAAAATGTTATTTTGTGTGAAGACTATACTATACTGCATAGTAAAGTACCCCCATCGCTCAATGTTAATGTAGGGAAACATAAAAATATAAATCTGAATTTACAAACAGTATACCTCGCCTATTTAGTACTATAATGTATATTAACCAATGTGTAGTTTCTCTTAGTTTCCTCTAAATCTTTCACCGCGCTAATAACTGGAAGACATAGACTTTAGTCCATAGGTTTGTCAACCCTTTGTCGTATTTTTCTCTTGTAGCCATTTCAACAAATAAAGATATTTCAATTCAATTCAATAAACCCAGGCAGTTTATGATCTTTCCCAGGAAATAGAGATAGAGAAGGGAGAGAGAGAGAGAGTAAAAGAGACAGAAAGGCACTTCATGGTCATACCCAGGACCAGAGACAAGTTGAAGAATAAACCGAGGCTGTCCTCACCTTTGTTGGCTTCATCATAGACTGAGTTAAGATGGCAGAATATATCCCTGGGCACGGTTTTCTCGTCAGGAAGACACTCGAGTACAATAACGATCTCCTCTTGTCCCACGGTACACATGCCGCGCGTGGAGAAACACCAGCACACGCGGTTTACACAGCAGTCCACTGTAACATGACACAGGACATGTAGACAATTGGTAGTAGACAGATTAATGTGTATTCAATTCAAGAAATCTTTTCTTTTTTTTTATTTAGTAGACAAATTTATGTGTATTAAATTCATGAAATCTTTTATTTACTGATGGACATACAAAATAGGCTATTCAGCGGTATTGGTAGCAGATATTGATATTGAATCTGAATTTAAAATTTTACAAATGAGGTGCACAGGCCCCGAGCTAAAGATGTTTTTTTATTTTTTTTTCACCAGGACAAGATCACCGTAGTGGTGGTTTAGCTCTAGTACCTGGGGGGAGGAGGTGAAATTGTAGCCACGCCCGGGTTCGAACCCACATGTTCATGAATAATGAAAGAAACTTTACTAGCACCTCCGGAACGGATAATGAACTGTTTTCTGAACAACCTCAGACAAAAGGTTGACCACCAGAGCCATAAACCTTTGATCAGATAACAAGATAAGGTGGGGAAACCTGTCAGAACTTTCAGTGCTTATGAGTGCAACCTCTTCTCAAATATAGTCTTGTTGCGGGTACTGCACAGTTACTTACGGTTCAATATTTTGACAAGCACAAAAAGGTTGCGGTTTATGGCGAAGACAACAGGATTGGGATCTTCAGCTGCAAGTGTAGAGAAGACAAGAGTGAGCAGACTGTCAGCCCGTACATGGCATTTTGTTTAAAATTTCATTCCATGCCAATATAATATTGAAATAGATACAAAAAACGCATTAATCACCATGAGCAGACTGTGCGATGGTACATGTCATTATATCCACCTAAACATGTACTAATTATTGGGGACACTAGATACTGATGCTGTTAAGAAACTCTTACTATTGATATTGATATTGAGTTTTCATTCAATTTTAATTTACATCATTAGTTCTAAGATAGAACTCTATTGAATTCTAAACTGTAATACAATGTAACTCAGACCTACTACCTTGAATCATGATTCTAGATCCATACTGTGTAATTTACATGAACAGAAAGTTCTGTACATAGTTTAGGTAGAATTAGATATTAAGTAACCACGAGATGAACATCAAGAAAGACATGTCTGAACTATCTTTATGACGAATAACAAATTATTTTATGTTTGAATGATGCTATGTGCCACCTGCTCCGACCAGTGCTACCATGCTACTGAGGACTTGGAAGGTCCTCAGACGTGGGTAACCAATACCTCACTGTTCCCTTAGTGATGTTGACATTATGACATCACAAGAGGTGCTCATGTATCCAGGTGGAAAGGAAAAAAAAAAATTATTTTATCTTATCTTACAAGCAAGCTTTCTCAAGGGAAGGACAGTGTGAGTGGGAGACCATCCTCGTACTCTTAATTAACTTTTACTTCCAAACAAAGTTATACTAATTTCATGATGATAGAATTTCGAACGCTACCAAAATATATTACTATTGTCATTGTTGATGAGAATTGGTTGAAAACAATTGTAGCTGTGAATATATAAACTTACTGCTTCTGATTGTAGCCATGGTGGCCTCTGGGTTGGGGAATTCCTCCAGCGATAAATCTGCAAATAACAACATTAATTTGTAAAATTCAGACCTATACTTTAGAAGTTTGAATTGTTCGGTTCTGGCCTTGAAACATACATCTCTGTGTGTTGCGTTGATTCATTTCTGGCCCAACTGCTGACCCTAGATATTTATCGGAGAATGATCTTGAATTCTTCAACTTCATTGTATCTGGTGTGTGGGATCGTGCACACCTGTATGTCCACTTCTCTAACAATGAACACTGTTAAAGTGGCTCACACAGTTTGGAAGTAGTCAAGTTTTTTTTTTATTCTATAAAAGTTTTATTGCACACAATTACAGGAAATCCTGCTATTCCATCGCCCATGATTTCAGAATCGTCTTGAAAATGCCCCCAACAACTAAATCAAACCTTCTTATTCCTATCATGATCTTATTTTACGTTAAGCTTTCCCATTTGCTTTGAAAGTACAATCATTTTGTAGCTGTTGCCTCACTCGGTACTACACTCCCTCCATGGTGTTTAAACGTCGTAGAACAATATGCTAATAAGTCTGATGAGAACTGTCAATCTAATAACTATGGCCAGTGACACACATATTTTTGTGTTCAAACTTAGCTTTCTCCCTTGCTGATTCACTTTTTATACTAAATGAATTATTTGGACTTTCATCCTAACTTTGATAAACAAGTTACAAAACTTACATAAAGGCTAACAGTTTATAAAACAATCTGACTCAAAACAATCTGACTCACCTCCCTTGACGCCGGTTGACATGACAACAGGAGGAAGCCCTGATTCAGGAATGAGGCAGGCGTTCCGGGGCTGAACTGTTCGTTTTGTGCGGGTTTTGGGTGACGGTGATTTGGTCTGGCTGTCTGTGGAGGCTGCAACATGAAGCAGGAGGCATCAGTGAGAAACAGTGGGACACCAATCATGGGATATATACTGTTCCATAGTAGTTGACAGGGCCTCTAAGAAGAGGGAAAAGTGGGGGATTTTTGACTTCAAGAAGAGGGAAAAGTGGGGGATTTTTGACTTTTGACTTCTAAGGACCTGTCAACCCTTTGCCCTGCGAGCCGCTCTTTGCAATCAACCATGGAAAAACAGGGCCAATATAACCTGCTCTTCCTGCCATGGAAAGGGAAACACAGCTGCTGTACATGGAACATAGACAGTGCTGTACAATACAGCTCTATATTTTGCCGTGGTCAATCACAAACAGGTTTGAAGTAAAAAGCCCCAACTGTTCTCTCTTCTTAAAGAAGCCCGTTTAGCCCGCATCAACTACTTATTGGACAGAGTATAGTGTACAGAGCAATGTTACAGTAGGGGAGAGTAGCAGATATTCCCACAAACATCCACAACATTATTAAAGAAACAATAGAGAGGTTCCGCAAGCAAACCTTTCTCAATTACATAACCATCTTTTTTGTGAATTACGTCGCATTTTTATGTATAAAAATTGTGAGATGAAATATTTTGCTTGATATGTTATGTTACGTTTTTCCCACCATGTTTTGCTGAACCTGTTTCTTCTTTTTAACGTATGTTTGTATATCAGAGATACGGCTACGTTTACGTTAGATTTGCTGAAACTCCCTATTGACTGGAAAGACCCTCTTGTTGATTACATTTGGCATGTCACAAATATCAAACAATTCTCATGGTGGAGCAAGCAGTGTGCGAGCTGTAATGCACTTGTCAATTGCAACTCCCTACCCCCATCCCCCCATCACACCCCCCATCTCCCTACCCCTCCCCCCATCCGCGGGGATATGGGGGAATGTCCTGGGCCTCTCCTGCCCCCATCCCCGGGGATATGGGGGAATGTCCTGGGCCTCTCCTGCCCCCATCCCCGGGGATATGGGGGAATGTCCTGGGCCTCTCCTGCCCCCATCCCCGGGGATATGGGGGAATGTCCTGGGCCTCTCCTGGGCAAGAAATTGGTGTAAATTCCCCGACACTCTGGGGCTAATTTTTCATATTATTGCAAATAAAAATTATAAAAAATATAAACCTTGGGGAATGTCCTTGATACTTCAGTAAACTATTATTATTATGATACTTTTATTCAAATCAAATCAATTTTATTCAAACTAGAGGAAATCCCCACCTTCGCGAGAGCATATCTTCTTGGACATCCCCCTACAATTCCCCCTTACCCCCGGGGCTGGGGGCTGGGGGCTGGAATTGACAAGTGCATAATTTCAAGCTGGCATCAAGGCCCAACAAGCAGGTCACAGGCAGGTTAATGTGTGCATGGACAGGACTCCCGGGATTGGGCACAACAATTTCAAAACTTTTCCAGACAGATTCCAGCAGGTTTTCAAATCTATCTGTCAATATTGGTTATATTGGTCTTACATAAGCAGGCGCATCACTAGGACATTTGTGTGTGGAGCAATAGGAGGGAAGTGCTTCATATAATGGGAGAGAATACTGCCCCGGGGGTGTGACCGTAGAGTTGGGACAAGGACTGTTCACAACACCCGGGTGCATCTAACATACATCAATAGATACGAAAAAAAAAAATTAGAAAAAAAAATAAATAAAAATAATACATCAATAGAATATGTTCTAAAAACCATGGCCTAACAATTTCAAGGGCCTTTTGATTGGTTTCAGAGCCTCAAATTTGAGGCTTGGAATTTGTTTTTCCAAATTGCTGGCTTTTCTGGCGCCTGTGCATGTACTATACTCACTGTCGGTGGAGGAGGGTGAGGTGCGCTCCACCTTTTTGGACGTTCTTGTGTGTCTCCGCAGGGGCACCCGCGTGTCGCTATTATCGAGCTCGGTGAGGTCACCGCCGGGACGTATACCGTCAGAAAACATCACCTGCTTAGGCTCGCGGTTTCTCTGACTCCCTGGGAGAGAAATGTGGAGGTGCTGAGGTTTAGGAGGCATAGCTTTAGGAGGGGAGGAGCAACACTGACCCAGGCATACACAGGCAGGATCAAGGCATTCTCCTCACATACAGTTGTAACAATGGTGCCAACCTGGGGAATGATGCACACTTACTGTGTGCTTTAAGTCAGAAATAACAGCTAAAAACACCTCAACAGTTCAAAACTCATCCAAACAGGTAGACTGGTAGACATTATTATACATTGAAAATTAATGTTTCTGTTAGGTTAAGATCACAGCCTTTTCCAATTCAACTCATTAAAGCTGTGTCATTTAGTACATTGGACTTATAGATGTATAGAAGCAAACCAAGCCAAACACTGGTTGCATCCACACAACAGTAGAAGTAGAGTGGATTCGGGTTAATTTTACGTTCATAACTTCATCTTATTACAGAGGTTTTAATCCAAAATTTTGAAACCTATCTCAGCAACTGTCTACAAGAATACTCAGGTCAGATCAGCAGATCTACACATATATTCAATTCTGCTAAATTAGACTGAAAAATACTCAATAATAGCTATATCTGAGTATATTTGGTATTACCGTGATTCAAACAATGTAAAAAGAAATGTTGAACTGTATTTTGAGTCTCATTTTTGTATTAAATTTGTGTTATTCGGGAGGGTTACTAAATGTGAATTGTGCATTTTCTGGACATTCCCCCACTTATGGTAGAATAGGTTGGCACCATTATCTGCAGAGTAGGTGCAGGGATCCCAAACATTCATTTTCCCAACCAAGCAATCAATTATATCAGTGATGAAAGCGGGGCAGAATTACTGAAATATTTCTGACACGAGGAAAAACAGGAGGAAATTGAAAAGTTACTTTCATGACATTAATCTTTTAAAAGTTTCGACGAAATTTGTTAAATCGATTGTGTGAAATGTTTCAGAAAATTTGGGAATTGTTTTGTTGAAAATTTTAGGTTGATAATTATGAAATATGGGTGAAAATCGAAAATTTGCAGAATGTTTAAAAAATACTGATTTCATTAGATATATATATAAGACTTTCATCTCTGATTATTTGTAAGAATGGATTAAATTATACGTGATCCCTTTGCACATAAATATCCAAGCATGAACAGAGTTATCCCTTTTTTTGCGCTGAACACATGTACATTCAATATACACATTTTGGTCAATGGTAAAAAGCATATAAAAGCATTGAAAATGATTGAAAACAGCAAAATTAGATAAAGCTTAAGTCAATTTGCCTTAGCTCCTTAGCGTAGGTTATCTTGATTGGATCATTTTGTATAAAAACCCATTTAATTATAATATCTAATAGGGGAGATGCATGTGCCACTGCGCATGTCTGTTATATACAGTGCATCCTGGGATGGATTCTGTTGAAATCTGACATACAAATATGCAGCAACATTTTTTCCAAAAATTGCAAGAATGTTTTCACCAATATCACAGCTTGTATAAATGATTTTATGAAAACCAAATGCATGATGGGAAAGATGGAGACTTGTGTAATAGAAACATACACAATCACGAGTTCTCTATTTAGATTTCAGACTCTACCCTTAAGGGTGGTCTCCACTGGCTGCGGTAAGCTCTGCGGTAAGCCTTGCAATGGTTTGTGCTGGTTCTGTAGGTGGAGAGGAATGACGAGGTCCTTGTCTACATGGTCAGGGAATCATGTACTCAGGAACTCGCCACTTCTCACCAACACAGCACCATCGCAAGGCTTACCGCAGAGCTTACCGCAGCCAGTGGAGACCACCCTTTAGTCCCATAATGCCATGCGAATCAGGATTCAAAATGGCGGCTATGCAAATCCCCTATTGGATGGTGAGGGTAATTATAATATTCTAATTAGTCTTAATCTAGAGGAGCACAGCAGATGCCTTTATATATAGGAGCAATATTAACTTGTGAAAAAGTGAAATAATTGGATTTTTCAAAAGAAAAGAATTGAATAAAGACTGAATAAATCAAGAAAGGAAATAGTGAACTCAGTGAATTTTTATCATGAAAGAAACAGAAACATTTTCCATGAAGTTCAGAGAATGGTTAAACTGACCAATAAGTAGATTGTGATATTGAAAAGACGGAAAGATTGAGTTGTCAAATACTCTGACTAGTAGAATTTTTAAAAGGGTGGATTTCTCTTTATTGAAGAAAAAAGAATGAAATTGGGTGAAGTTCTGATAAAAGTAAAAGAAGTGAATTTTTATAAAGAAAGATTTGGCAAAGGGCCAAGTGTAGAGACATTTGTAAGGTTTGACAATAGTAAAGTTAGTGAAGCCCTGTGTCCACTGTGCGCCCAGTGTCTGCAGGAGAAATAGATGAAGGTAGCAGACGGTTGGACACCAGCCCATTCCTCCATCAGACATACAGGGGACCTCCACTATAGGCAACTGGTGGTTAGTGGTGTTGCCAATTGAGTGACAAATAGGTTATCGTTCAATAACCGGCAAGTAGAGGAGAATCGAAGTAGAAAAGAAAATTTGTTGGTAACACAATGGGTATGACCTGTTCCACAATGGCAACAAAATGACAATCTATTGGCTGAAGAGATCAAAATATTTTGATTCTTCGGCCAATGAAAGCCAGCTGCGGCCAATGACTTGCCTAGAGTTGTCACTCATTTGCCGGAGCGCAAGTAGATAGGTCATTAGACCGTCCAATAACACCACCAGCTGGTCATTAGACCGTCCAATAACACCACCAGTTGGCCATTAGACCGTCCAATAACACCACCAGTTGGCCATTAGACCGTCCAATAACACCACCAGTTGGCCATTAGACCGTCCAATAACACCACCAGTTGGTCATTAGACCGTCCAATAACACCACCAGTTGGCCACTAGACCGTCCAATAACACCACCAGTTGGCCATTAGACCGTCCAATAACACCACCAGTTGGCCATTAGACCGTCCAATAACACCACCAGTTGGTCATTAGACCGTCCAATAACACCACCAGTTGGCCACTAGACCGTCCAATAACACCACCAGTTGGCCATTAGACCGTCCAATAACACCACCAGTTGGCCATTAGACCGTCCAATAACACCACCAGTTGGCCATTAGACCGTCCAATAACACCACCAGTTGGCCATTAGACCGTCCAATAACACCACCAGTTGGCCATTAGACCGTCCAATAACACCACCAGTTGGTCACTCTATTGGCCACACCAATGTGCTACTACCTGCCTATAGTGTAGTATAGCTAGTAGATAGGCCATTAGGCAACACTAATGTGCTACTACCTGCCTATAGTGTAGTATAGCTAGTAGATAGGCCATTAGGCAACACTAATGTGCTACTACCTGCCTATAGTGGAGGCCCCAGTTAGAGACAAAGGGTTGAGTGGACACAGGGGGTGAGGGCCATCGTGCACTAATCTGCGGCTGCTGTGCTTACCTTCTTTACGCAGGACGCCAATGGGCACCATGACGGTGGGGGGCGGGGCATTGAGGCTGGCGGCGGCTTGCTGCAGGGGGGGAATGGTGGAGCAGTACTCGGCCGGGTTGTTGGGGTTGGGTGCTCGGCTTGGTGAGTGCATACGTTCATACGCCTGGGCTGTGGGTGGAAGAGACACAGTGAGGATCACTTACACCAACAGTTTCCCCCATGTCTGATTCTTTGAGACGGCAAGCAAGTTCCGCAAGCGGTAGCGTTGCAATGGGTACTGTTCTCATAACATTAATTCTTGATGTTACAACTCTTTATGCTGTCTATCAAGAAAATTTCTTTTACATATATCTTAATACCGATATTCTTTTGGAGAGAACTCATAATTTCAACACATTTTGTCCAAGAAAGGTGATATTTATAACTCGATATGAAGTCTGTTGAAAAGGGTAAAAGAGAGCGAAATCAGCAGGGATTGCATACAGACCTCTGCCCCCATAGGGTCCCATATCAAAACCCCCAAGTTTACACTCCTGTTTCTACATGAAAACGATGAGAAATTGTTTTGCCCTCAACATTTGTGATACTAACAATATCAAACTATCATTAATGTTTTCTATATTTTTCGGAGGATTAAATTTCAAAAGTTTACTATGGGACTCTATGGGACCTAATACCGCTCAAAAGTCAACCCCTGGTTCACAGCGCCACCTGCAATCACATGACTTTCCGTCTCAAAGAATAATCCAACTTTGGATGTGACTGTTGCAACCCGATTTTGACGTCATCCCTAAGCTCCACTAACACTAAGCCTAATTAATATAGTAATACAGTAATGTTGTGCTGCTTAATTTCATAGAACAGCGGCCTTTCACAGACCGCCTGCATATTGTGTGCTACAGATCAGGGGACCAAGACTCCTGAGACTGAGATTGAGTGTTGCCATGTGGGCTGGGCTGGCCTAATGGCAGCCATCTTGGTTGGCCTCAGTGCATGGCCTGGCTCCTCTCATCATGCACACAATAGGCCAAGAAAATGAAAAAAGTTGTTTGTGATGAATCATGTTGACAAATCTTCCCCAAAACAGAGAAATCTTCCCAAAGTAGTTCTAAATGGATTTGAAGCCTTGGCTTCCTCAATCTGCTTTTCATCCATTATAACTTGTACAATGGTTTGTACAGTATTGGAGGTAGATATGAACGCAGTACTCCTTCAACAGTGTGCAACATAGTGAATTTGGAGATGAGACCGTCTGCCAAATTGTAACAGTGGAGACCGAAAACATTTTACAGAGAGTAAAAAAAGTCTGGGTCATAGACAGGGTTCCTGTGGTCCAGAACACTTTGAACATTTTATCACTTGGATATTTCTTTGGAGACCATCGGGCCCTGAAAACTATCAATCTCAATTCTGTGGAGACCTGGGCATCAGTCTCTGGGTTACGTTGCACACTGCTTCAAGCCTGGTTTCAAAGCCATAGCCTTAAGCTTTGAAAGCTGCATTCTCAGTTTTTATGACAATCAAACCTTGTCAAATTTACTTGAAGTATAGGACTGAAGTTATCAACATTTACCTATAGGACTGAAGTTATCAATATTTACTCATAGTTTGACCTATAGGACTGAAGTTATCAACATTTACTCAATGTTTGAAAATATAGGACTGAAGTTATCAATATTTTGCTGCTTGAGTGTTTGTACAATGATTTGAAGTGAAATCAGCAGAAAGAAGCGGCAAAAACAAAGAGAGAAATCCTCCACAATTTTGGCCAATGACTTTGAGATGGGTTGGAGGACAAGCTTTTGCTGGCCGTTAACTGAGAATGAAGCTTTTGTACAATGGTGGTTAGTCTTTGCGGTGTGGGGCACAAGACATTCCAGGCTTTTCAAGGTTTCAAGGCCTTTCCAAGCCCACTTTGGGATGATCCGGACCCATTGTTGTCATTTTTCAGAACTATAATGATGTATTTAACAAATTTAAATTTAAAAAATTTAAAAAATTTAATTGAGGCCCAAAAGAAAAAAAAATGATGTTTTTCACCTTTTACTTTGAGTAACTCTGTGTAAGGTGTTAGCGGGGCAAGTCAGGCGAAAGTATACAGTCAGAGTAAGGAATAGAGAATCTTCGAAAATTTCCAGGCCATTCAATAGATTCCAACAGGATTCAAGGCAGAAGTAATGATTTTCCAGGCCCTTCGACAAAATTACCAATTTTCCAGGCGTTGAATTAATTTTTCCAAATTCAAGGCTTTTCCAGGCCGTGTAAGATTTAGATCCTGAAGCCCCTTGTGCACATGTTCTCAAGCAGAGTATTAAGGCCCTTCTTACACAATAGCAAACCACCCGTTCTTTAGCTGCATTCTCAGGTATTACAACAAAAACAAGCCTACTCTAAATGCACTCATTGTTTAATCTATACAGGGATGCAAGTTGGGTTATTCAAAGTTGACGGAAAAGTTTCTGAGATAAAAATATGGATATATAGGAGTATGCATATAGACATATATTCGAAAAGAATGTTAGCTTAATAGAGCTAGCTAAACAGGTTGATAGGAAGGCACTGAGCTGCTGCTGCCACCCACACCCACTACCGTCTGCCGGGCCGTACTGCCCCTGCTCCCGGTAGTGGTGTACGTTGAGTCCCCTCCGCTAAACGGAATTCCGCTACACTCCCGATGCTATCACTCCACCGAGTTGCTAGCGGAACCGTGGCTGACCAGAGATTGACACAGGCCGCCACTGGTACATAGCTCTCCCGTATATTCTAATGCAAGGTTTGGGTCTACTCTGGGGTAGATGGACATGGTATTGTTGACGACCAATCCTTTTCAAGGTTTTAAAAGGTAATTTGAAGAAATTAATTACAAATTTTGGAAATGAGGAGATTAAAGGAAATCCGTCAACTGACTGACAACTTGCATCCCTGTAGACTATAGGACTGAAGTTATCAGTATTTTGCTACTGTTATAATGATTATACATAGTCTTCGCATGACGTCAGTGGCTATCCCAACTGGCAGCCATATTGTGTGTCTATGCAGATAAGAGGCACCAGATGGATGGGCTTTCCCATTTCAAATGTTTAATAATGGAGATTATACTAATTGTTGCACCATGACACACCAAAAATGACAATCTAACCTATCAGTATAGTTTATATTACATTCGCTAAAACTTGTGGAGGTGAAAACAGCCGGAAAACTGCATTTTTGAGTCCTGGCGCACCCTCGTCCAGCTAACATTCACAAGGGTCGACACACAATATGGCGAACTGCAGCCAGCGCCCTCACGTCAGTTAATACTGTTTATTATACACGCATTGCTCTGAAAACAATGTATCAGGAGTGATTTACGCAAAGTATTTCACTAGTGATTTTTTTTTACTAAGATTACCAGTAAAATTCAAATTGTTTACTCTATTTTTTTTTCAGGATTGAAAGCATGTATAATAAATTTGTTAACTGACTCGTTGGTTTCAGTCGTTTAGAATATTACACTCATTGCTACGCAACTCGTGCAATATTCACACTCCTTCAACCAACTCGTTAGTTAACCTGTATTTATACAAGAATTTTCATGCAAGACTTGTATGAAGCCCTGCAGCAAAACAACTAGGTCAAATGCTCTGCAACTTGGGTCAAATGAAAAGAAAATTTTCAGGTTTGGATGGCAGGTAACTGAGAATGCAGGTAAAAGGGACACAACCTTGGACTCAATCTTTAGCAGATGAACTAACAATAGCTTCCAGCAAACCACACTTGTCATGTGTTTCAGGAAAATGAGTCACAAGTCACAAAGTGTGTTATTCACAAGCTCTCTTTGTATGTATGTTCTCACTTTTAGGTTCTAATTCATATCAAATACTCCAAGTTGTACACATGGCAAATTTGGACATGGCGAACACAGGTACTTAATTTCAAGACCGTGTATTAAATATATTCATGCATTTCTAAGCTCATCCTAGAGTATTCAGCTACATTACTAGTAACTTTCCACCCAGAGATTTCAACAATAAAAATATCAAACTTAAAATATAGAAGTACTTATTGGATGTCCTAATGTTTACCATCATTGAAATCGGCTTGATTTCATCTTTTCAAATGTAATAATATCTCAAAATCCATTTTCCCCAATTTATGACTCATTTCTCTGTAACACATCACACTTGAGTAAAATAGCTGATAAAGCTAACCAATCACATCAAAGGGTTCTCTATAGCTACAGTAATTGACATGTCATTATTGAATAATCAATTGTGCGAAAATCAGATGAATTAATCCATAATATATCAATATATGGCAGGAACTTTAATAATATTTTAATATATATGAACTTTGGCCAATATGAAATTATAGCGACACTTTCAATGGCAGGTCCTTATGAGGGAGTAAAGCTAAATAACTAATAATTTACTTATCCTGCAAAATGGTAATTTGATTCACTTTACTGATATCTAAAGATTCAAGGTCCTACTGTTTAAATGTGAAAACATCCCTGAGGGATATTGCCTTTTTTCTATAATAATTTAAATATTGTATTGGCCTTAAACTGAATAAAAAATAATTGATGCCAATCACCATAGTGAGCCTATAGTCTACAATTGAGGGAGTGTTCTTACCTCGGACGATGTCTTGGTAGCACTTGGAGCACACACGGGCTTCCTTGTTGTCCATATACTGTAGCTTACACTTGAGGTTACAGCAGGCGCTGCAGAACACCTGCATAATGTAATGTAGTGTGTTTATCTTTGAGTAATTATATTGTATTTCTCTTCACAACTGATAATGTATCCTTAACCCAGCAACACAGGGACAGAAACACCTTCTATGCCAGTAATGGTTTACAAGTCAGCAGTCAAAAGTCTAATATACTTTTATCAGGGTCTCCTGACCCCTTTGGGTCAGATGATTTACAACAGTTGCAGTTTAAACAGTTATGGTACTAAGTTATAGTCTTATAGACAGCAGTACTTGTGAGTACTATTTATACATGTCTACCCCCCCTCCCCTCCCCCCAGGTTACCACAGGAAACTAAAAGTAAAATTCCATGATATTTCCATGATTTTCCCCTGATGTGTTTGTAATTTACCCTGATTCACAACAAATATGAAGGGTCCAATATTTTTTTTAAACTAAATTTTATTATCCAGGGGATTTTGTGTGGCATATTTGTCCTGATTTTCCATTTTTCTTTACAAATCCGATTTTCACACAAGAAGACTTGATTTTTTTCCAAATTTTCCAGTTCCCTTTTTTTACCCTCATATTCTCCAAATTTCCTGATTTTTTTCAAGACCATTTTCCAGGTTCTCCAGATCGTGTGGTAACCCTGCCCCCCCCCCCCCCTACCACACGGCCATGCTAAACCTGTACCTACCTTGCCGCATGACCTGCAGTGGTGTTCTAAGTTATAGTTTATGGACAGTACAAATCATTTCATTACATAAACCTGTACCCACCTTGCCACATGCCCTGCAGTGGTGTCTACATTTAGTGAAGGTTGCAGTTTAAACAGTTATGGTTCTAAGTCTTATAGAGAGTACTTGTGAGTACTATCTATACATGTCTAACCCCCTCCCCCCGCCCCCACACACACACAAGCCATGCTAAACGTGTACCTACCTTGCCACATGCCCTGCAGTGATGTCTACATTTAGTGAAGGTTGCAGTTTAAACAGTTATGGTTCTAAGTCTTATAGACCCATTTATACATGTCTACCCCTGCCCCCACATCCCCCACCCCCACCCCTACCTACACATGCTAAACCTGTACCTACCTTGCCACAGGCCCTGCAATGATGTCTACGTTTAGTGAAGGTGAACTTGGCCTCACACTGCATACAGTTGAGTGCCTCCGAGTCTGGCACCCAGCGCGGGGCCACCTTGCCTAGTTGTGTTATCACCACATTCACATTGGAGCTGCAGGGTGGGGCCGGACTGAACGCTCCGGGGCCCACCTCCGGGGGGGAATACATGATGTCTAGCGCCCCGGGACCGCTAGCTGTCGCTCCTGCAGGTAGACATGAGTCAAACAATGGTTAATATTCACCTTCTGAATTGCTGTCGCTGCTACAATAAAGGTGATTTGATAAAGGAGGTTCATTTGAAATGAAATTTTCTATACTGAGAAAGGAAAACTAACCACTTGGTAAATAATCCAGTCAAACTAAAATTTTGCAAGGAACAAATTGCAAGAAATCATTTTATTGGTGGATCATGTAGGGATGGTAGAAGACATTTACAAAAAAAAAGTTGAGAAATGGTCTAGGGAAATTTTCTATACTGAGAAAGGAAAACTAACCACTTGGTAAAGTAAAATATATGGAATTATATGAATTCAGAATTTATAATATACTCATGAAAATTAACTGGAGAGTTAGCATGGCAAATTTAGCAATGACGTCACTAGGGAGGGGTTGTGCATGCCTAGTGACCTCATTCTAACTCGGTTGGCCTAGTGACCTCAT
Organism: Sthenelais limicola; assembly: GCA_942159475.1. NCBI lineage: Eukaryota > Metazoa > Annelida > Polychaeta > Phyllodocida > Sigalionidae > Sthenelais > Sthenelais limicola. Next base: position 2,967,424 of record OW804094.1, on the reverse strand, counting down.
TCTAACTAGGTTGGCCTAGTGACCTCATTCTAACTAGGCTGGCCTAGTGACCTCATTCTAACTAGGTTGGAAACCCCCACTGACAGCAGGCCACCTTGAGACCTAAAGCATATCGCATCAGATATGACAGCAGTTTTCCCCCAAATATAAAGATCAGATAATATATACAAACGCCTAGAATTCATTAGGAATGTTTCATTTATAAACAATAAAAAGTATTTAAGATTAAATTAAACCATATCAATACCTGGGGGTATAAATATCTAACTTAACATACCCATAAATAACACTATATATTATAAATATCTAACTTAACATACCCATATATAACACTATGTATTATAAATATCTAACTTAACATACCCATATATAACACTATGTTATAAATATCTAACTTAACATAGCCATATATAACACTATATATTATAAATATCTAACTTAACGTACCCATATATAACACTATAAATTATAAATATCTAACTTAACATACCCATATATAACACTATATATTATAAATATCTAATTAACATACCCATATATAACACTATGTTATAAATATCTAACTTAACATACCCATATATAACACTATGTTATAAATATCTAACTTAACATAGCCATATATAACACTATATATTATAAATATCTAACTTAACATACCCATATATAACACTATATATTATAAATATCTAATTAACATACCCATATATAACACTATGTTATAAATATCTAACTTAACATAGCCATATATAACACTATATATTATAAATATCTAACTTAACATACCCATATATAACACTATATATTATAAATATCTAACTTAACATAGCCATATATAACACTATATATTATAAATATCTAACTTAACATACCCATATATAACACTATATATTATAAATATCTAACTTAACATACCCATATATAACACTATGTTATAAATATCTAACTTAACATAGCCATATATAACACTATATATTATAAATATCTAACTTAACATACCCATATATAACACTATATATTATAAATATCTAACTTAACATAGCCATATATAACACTATATATTATAAATATCTAACTTAACGTACCCATATATAACACTATATATTATAAATATCTAACTTAACATAGCCATATATAACACTATATATTATAAATATCTAACTTAACGTACCCATATATAACACTATATATTATAAATATCTAATTAACATACCCATATATAACACTATGTTATAAATATCTAACTTAACATAGCCATATATAACACTATATATTATAAATATCTAACTTAACATACCCATATATAACACTATATATTATAAATATCTAATTAACATACCCATATATAACACTATGTTATAAATATCTAACTTAACATAGCCATATATAACACTATATATTATAAATATCTAACTTAACATACCCATATATAACACTATATATTATAAATATCTAACTTAACATACCCATATATAACACTATGTTATAAATATCTAACTTAACATAGCCATATATAACACTATATATTATAAATATCTAACTTAACATACCCATATATAACACTATATATTATAAATATCTAACTTAACATAGCCATATATAACACTATATATTATAAATATCTAACTTAACGTACCCATATATAACACTATATATTATAAATATCTAACTTAACATAGCCATATATAACACTATATATTATAAATATCTAACTTAACGTACCCATATATAACACTATATATTATAAATATCTAATTAACATAGCCATATATAACGGTATATGTTACAACAAATGAATTAAACCATATCATTACCTGGGGGTTCACTCATCTCATCGTCTGCCTGGTAGGGTGCAGCACTGCTGCCAGCACCGGCCAGGTCCTCACCCGTGGCAGAGTCATCATCCACTGAGTCCTTGTCCCTGCCCAGGTTATACTCATCCCGTGGCATCAGGCTCAGGGACGTGGGGCGCTTCAGCTTGGAGCCATTGTCTGAGGGCGGGGAGTCCTCGGCTGGCAGGCCTGGTTCATTAGAGGAATGCTGTGAGACTGGAATAGGTTGTAGTTGTGGGGGTTGTACCGACCCTGTGCTGTTGTGCTGTGGTATTGTCATCAAGTCTGTGTCATTCATGGCCACACATCGCCTGGGTGCAGCACCAGCAGGGGCGGTCGGCTTGTCCACGTTGATGTCTATGCCTCCCGCTAGCTGCGCTCTGTTTGTCATTACTCCTGCTCCATACGGAGCATCCTGCCCCCACATGGTGGTTTCCACCCGACACATGCTGGACATGGAAGGGTTGGACACACAGTCTGGCATGCGGCCATCAAAGTTCAGGTGCATGCTGGGGGGTGCTGTCCTATTCTGTGGAGTAATTTGCATGTCTGTGGTAGCCTCCATGTAATCAATCACCCCTGCTTTAGCACTGATACCACTACTGTACTCAGTGACCCCCGGTTTAGCACTGATACCACTATTGTACTCAGTAACCCCAGGTTTAGCACTGATACCACTATTGTACTCAGTAACCCCAGGTTTAGCACTCACACTGCTACTGTTATACTCCGGTACCCCCGGTATAGCACTCACACCACTATTGCCAGTACAGGCAGTGCTGGAGGCTGTAGACGTAGGGAACGTTACGCTGAGGCCTTCCTCCTTGGTGACCACAGGCACAGTAATGTTGAGGTCAGGTTTAGACAGCCCTATCAGACTGTTGGGTCGGCTCTTCCTACCCTGCGCCCCGGGAACCTTGGGGCGCGCACCGGCACCATTGGAGGCTGGGGAGGAGGGGTCAGACACACTAGAGGTCACACTAGAGGTCACCGCTTGTGCCTGACCCACACTAGAGGTCACAGCTTGTGATTGACCCATACTGGAGGTCACACTAGAGGTCACAGCTTGTGGCTGACCCATACTGGAGGTCACACTAGAGGTCACAGCTTGTGGTTGACCCATACTGGAGGTCACAGCTTGTGATTGACCCATACTGGAGGTCACACTAGAGGTCACAGCTTGTGGCTGACCCACAGCTGATGGAACAGCTTGTTCCTCTGTTGTGGTCGGCCTAGATGGAAAAGTAACAGTGATAGCGCCAGGGATAGAAGCGCTGGTGTTGTGGTTTTGGCCGCCCAGCACCATTTCTGTTGGGCGAGGGGAGACTTTGGGCTGCAACTGTTCTAATGGCTGCGGGTGTGGCTGTGAGACCTGCCCCACGGTGCCACAGACTGATACAGTCTGTGCAATACTACCTGGAGTCTCTGACACCAAGGCTGAAGCACTGGACACTGAGATATTGTTAGACTGGGAGGTGGAAGTGGCCGTGTTGTCAGCCATAGCTTCCTCCTCCTCCTCCTCCTCCTCCTCTACCACTTCCTGTAAGCTGGCCTCCTGCAGGGGTGTGAGGTCAGTAGAGGGCTTGTACCCCGGTACCTTGGAGAAGCCCGCATCGTCCATGGGTGTGGCTATCATAGGACTCATAATGTCCGGCATTAGGATGCGCTCCAGGCTTGTACCACTATCACATAACTCTGGTGTGGCAGGCGGAGCGTTAGTCACTGCTTCACCAGCCTTTGGCAGCTCAGATAACAAGTCTCCAAGACCAAGTCCACCTCTTTTGCTACCACTATGGGCATTGTTTACTGTTCCTTGCTCGCTGGAGAATCCCAAGGAGTTGGGCGGTACAACAGGTTCCTTCTTGGGTTCAGGTTCCTTTTCCATTTTCTCAATCTCCGCCAGATATTCGTCCATTTCCGCCTGGTCGTCCTCCTCACTGTGAGCCTGGATGGCGCCAAACCCGACCTCAGCGGCCTCGGGTTGTCTGTGTAAGGACGGGGCAGGGAAGTCTGAGATGTCCGATACAGGCGTGTTATCACATTGGTTGTTCTCCTGCTCTACCTCACTAACAGCCTTCTCCTGGGCAGGTTCAGGGATGGGGTGGGGGGACATATGGTGGTTACTGCTGGTTACCCCAACCTGTGGGTTACCAGGCTCAGGGATGGGGTGGGGGGATATATGGTTGCTATGGTTACCGCCTCCCCCAGCCCCTACCTGTTGTGGCTCAGGGATGGGGTGGGGTATATGGTTACTACTGCCTCCACCCGCCTCCATGTGTTGAGGCTCAGGAATGGGGTGGGGGGACATATGGTTACTATGGTTACTACTGCCTGCCCCCGCCTCCATGTGTTGTGGAGTACTGTCCATCACCGGGTCACTGTCCATGAGTCCATGAGTGGCCTGTTGCTGCACTGTGTGTGAGGGACTGTCCACATGCATGGCCTCTGCACCCGTGCTCATGTTACTGGTTGTTACAGGCTCCTCAGGCCTGGACTGGTTAGTCAGTGGCGACACCTGGCGTTCTGGTGAGCACTCACTAGAGTCGCCATTAGTGAGGGAAGATGTGTGGGAGGGTTGGGTGGAAGTAGAGGAGGCAGCAGAGGAGGAAGAGGAGGAGGAGGAGGGAGAGTCACTGGCTGCTTGCATGAAGTTATTATGAGTGGTGGGGTTGTTCTCCCCACCCCCGCCTTGCTGTAGTTTAGTAGCAGGTAACATATGGTTGGGCACATCCATGTCCTTACCCATAGAAGTGGGGATAACATCGGGGTGTGTCCTGCTGACCACTTGACCGGTAGAGTGTATAGAAGTGGACATGTCTCCAGGGTATAGCGGGCGGGAGGCAGTCTTCTCTGCCATGGACTGTAACAGCTCCGGTCGATCGTTACTGAGCCGTCGCATTAACGCTCCGTTGATCTGCTCACCGTGCGCCATGACGCCGCCCTCAGAGATGAGGTTGACATTGTAAGGCATTGTAGTGTGGTGGGTCCAGGGCTGGGCCGGGGGGTCATAGTGGAACCCTGGCCGCACCTCCCCCTGGGGCAGCGGGTTGTTGCAGGAGTTGGTGTAGTGGGTGGGGGAGACCATGCAGTCCATCTGCTGCTGCTGCTGCTGCTGCTGCTGCTGCTGCTGCTGCTGCTGCTGCTGCTGCTGCTGGGGGTATGGCTGGCTGAAGGGTAAACCCTGAGGTCGCCTGTACAGGGATAAAGTGGGTTATAATCAGTTATTTTTTTTTGGTTTGTTTTGATGATTGACTTAATTTTTAGGCTTGGTTTAAAAAAAAAAAAATTTATTATCAGTTATTTACATGTTTGATGTTGGAGCATTCACAATGTTAATTAGAGTAGTGAAAACAAGTTTTATTCTTTACAATCATATCTTTATCTTTTAATCAATTATTTACATTTTTTGGAGCATTCACAATGTTAAATTAGAGTAGTGAAAACAAGTTTTATTCTTTACTATCATATCTTAGTATTGCATAATCTATTAGATAAAGTTGAATCATAAACCATGCAGCTTAAAACTTTCGCAGGCTAAAATACCAGGAATGTATGTGTATGTATGTACTATTTTTATTTCCGTGAATACAGTTACATTATATCGGAAAAAGGAATAAAGTTATACATCTTATATAACAAAACTTTCAAGAACTCTTGGTTTTCCAAGTCTTCCTAAATTACAAGGATGGTGGAAGAATATTATTGTTTGATTGAGATTCCACAATGTTTAGATGTTGAGTATTAAATAATACAACAAGTGACGTGGGTACATAACATATACTATATGGGAACTATCGTAGTTCAATAAGAAATTTTTAACATTATTATATTACAAAATTACAAAATTACAGTACAACACATAATATTTTCATTGAGTTGATTCTGCAAAATAACTTCTGGCAATGTCAATTTTTTTCTCCGGGAAATTGGTGTTTCACATATCTGTTCTATGGCAGAGAGGCACTCAAATGCAAACTCTTTTCTCTGCAAAACTGTTATGAAAGGTATATCAGGAGGTTGCCAGGGTTGGGGTGTAAATCAGGCAAATAGCTTGATCCCCAATAATAAATGGGCAGGCACATACATGCCTAACCCAATTTATAACATCTGGTTAAATAAAGGAACAAAAAAAAAAAAAAAAAAAAAAAAAATGCCCAATCACGAAATATTAGCTCGTGAAAGTGTTTAGCTTCATTGTAATGCAAAAGGTCAAACAATGGCACCTAGGGTCATTCACACAGAAATGGGTGATTAGAATGAATCAATGGTAAAATCATAAAGTTTTTGGATGCAAGACATAAAGGCAGATATGGGTGTACAGTAGTAGAGATATGTGATTATGTTGCTTATATAGGTCAACTAAATTTGGTCAATTTACTAATATAAAAGAGGAGGAGAAGGAGGAGTAGGAGAGATGAAGGAGGAGGAGGAGCAGGAGCAGATGGAGCAGGAGGAGGAGGGGCAGGAGGAGCAGATGGAGCAGGAGGAAGGAGGAGCAGGAGCAGAAGAGGAGAAGGGAAAAGAAGAGAAGCAGGAGAAGAGCAGTAAGGATAAAGAGGAGCAGGAGGAGCAAGACAGGAGAAGCAGGAGGAAGACACAAGACAACGAGAAGGAGACAGGAGCAAAGAAAAGAATCAAGAGGAGGAGGAGGCGAAGAAGAGTAGTGAGAGGAGGAGTAGGAGGAGGAGGAGGCGGTGGAGGAGGAGGAGGAGGAGGAGGAGGAGGAGGAGGAGTAGGAGGAGGAGGAGGAGTAGGAGGAGGAGGAGGAGGAGGAGGAGGAGGAGGAGTAGGAGGAGGAGGAGGAGGAGGAGAAGGAGGAGGAGGAGGAGGAGGAGTAGGAGGAGGAGGAGGAGGAGGAGTAGGAGGAGGAGGAGGAGGAGGAGGAGGAGGAGGCGGTGGAGGAGGAGGAGGAGGAGGAGGAGGAGGTGGAGGAGGAGGAGGAGGAGGAGGAGTAGGAGGAGGAGGAGGAGGAGGAGGAGGCGGTGGAGGAGGAGGAGGAGGTGGAGGAGGAGGAGGAGTAGGAGGAGGAGGAGGAGGTGGAGGAGGAGGAGGAGTAGGAGGAGGAGGAGTAGGAGGAGGAGGAGGAGGAGGAGTAGGAGGAGGAGTAGGAGGAGGAGGAGGAGGAGGAGGCGGTGGAGGAGGAGGAGGAGGAGGAGGAGGAGGAGGTGGAGGAGGAGGAGGAGGAGGAGTAGGAGGAGGAGGAGGAGGAGGAGGAGGAGGCGGTGGAGGAGGAGGAGGAGGAGGAGGAGGTGGAGGAGGAGGAGGAGGAGGAGGAGTAGGAGGAGGAGGAGGAGGAGGTGGAGGAGGAGTAGGAGGAGGAGGAGGAGGAGGAGGTGGAGGTGGAGGAGGAGGAGGAGGAGGAGGAGGCGGTGGAGGAGGAGGTGGAGGTGGAGGAGGAGGAGGAGGAGGAGGTGGAGGTGGAGGAGGAGGAGGAGGAGGAGGCGGTGGAGGAGGAGGAGGAGGAGGAGGAGGAGGAGGAGGAGGCGGTGGAGGAGGAGGAGGAGGAGGAGGAGGAGGAGGAGGTGGAGGTGGAGGAGGAGGAGGAGGAGGAGGAGGAGGAGGAGGAGGCGGTGGAGGAGGAGGAGGAGGAGGAGGAGGTGGAGGTGGAGGAGGAGGAGAAGGAGGGGGAGGAGGAGGAGGAGGAGGTGGAGGTGGTGGAGGTGGAGGAGGAGGAGCAGGAGGAGCAGGAGGAGGAGCAGGAGGAGCAGGAGGAGGAGGAGGAGGAGGAGGAGGAGGAGGAGGAGGAGGAGGAGCAGGAGAAGGAGGAGGAGCAGGAGGAGGAGGAGCAGGAATAAGAGGAGGAACAGGAGCAGGAGGAGGAGGAGCAGGTGGAACAGGAGCAGGGGGAGCAGGAGCAGGAGCAGGGGCAGGAGCAGAAGTAAGAGCAACAGCAGGAGGTAGACACAAGATAACAACGAGTAGAAGAAGACAGAAGAAGAGCACGACAATCAAGCAGAATCAGACCAAGACAACTTACCCGAAGTTGTGGTTGTTGACACTGTTAGGCTGATAGTTCTGGTCTACCACTACTGGAGGTTGTGGTGGCAGGGCGGCGGGGGCTGCCTTCCTGCCCACGGCCTGGTTACCATTGCTCTCCCCCCGGGGACTGGAGCAGCCTCCATCTGAGGGAATAAAGCAGTGTAAAGGTGAATATTGATCTCCTGCCACCAATGAAAGGCCACCGTAATCTACTATAATCGACTTAGCGCCAGTTTTTTACCTTTTACACATGGATACACGTGTAGAAATGGGTCAGATTAGGCCATTTAGTATCTAGTTAAATAGTTTATGTATTTACACTCAAATAAATGTTGCAATAATAATAAGATAGGCATGGATACACGTGTAGAAATGGGTCAGATTAGGCCATTTAGTATCTAGTTAAATAGTTTATGTATTTACACTCAAATAAATGTTGCAATAATAATAAGATAGGCATGGATACACTGGTAGAAATGGGTCAGATTAGGCCATTTAGTATCTAGTTAAATAGTTTATGTATTTACACTCAAATAAATGTTGCAATAATAATAAGATAGGCATGGATACACTGGTAGAAATGGGTCAGATTAGGCCATTTAGTATCTAGATAAATAGTTTATGTATTTACACTCAAATAAATGTTGCAATAATGATAAGATAGGCATGGATACACTAGTAGAAATGGGTCAGATTAGGCCATTTAGTATCATACAGGTTAACTAACGAGTTGGTTGAAGGCGCGTGAATATTGCATGAGTTGCGTAGCAACGAGTGCAATATTCTAAGTGACTGAAACCAATGAGTTAGTTAACAGATTTATTATACATGCTTTCAATAATGAAAATCATGAAAAAAAATCGAGTCATAAATTTGAATGTTATGGTAATCTTAGTAAAAGACCAGATTGGTTGCCATGACAACCCCACGTAAATCAGTAGTGAAATACGCACTATGCATAAATCACTCTAGATATGTTGTTTTCAAAGCAATGCGTGTATAATAAAGTCAAATAGTTTATGTATTGACATTTAAATAAATGTTGCAATAATAACATAGACAATGAATTACAAGTTACAAGGGCAGTTGGGGCCTAGTTACGTTTAGAAGCCAGTAATTCTGACCGGTACAAATGCATTATATAAGTTTATACAATTTATTATGAATTTATATTCTGTGCACCATGTTTTCCCCTACCATAATAGAAGATGCTAAACAAAAACATGTTCAGAATGTCTATCAATGTAAGTACACATAGATAAACAATCAATCAACCAACCAACCATTGTTTGTAAAGATATGACAATAAAGAATATTTGAATTGAATTGAATCAAATCATGAACTCACTCCCTCCTGGATCAAATCACCGGCAAAAATTAAAAACATTTTAAATCCATACAATCTACACATAGAGACCTGCTTTCATACAATCTACCCATAGAGGCCTGCTCCCATACAATCTACCCATAGAGGCCTGCTCCCATACAATCTACCCATAGAGGCCTACTCCCATACAATCTACCCATAGAGGCCTACTCCCATACAATCTACCCATAGAGGCCTGCTCCCATACAATCTACCCATAGAGGCCTACTCCCATACAATCTACCCATAGAGGCCTGCTCCCATACAATCTACCCATAGAGGCCTACTCCCATACAATCTACCCATAGAGGCCTGCTTTCAATGGTCCTAGTTTTTAACCCTGTCCTAATGTAATCATTATTTACTGACAATTTCTCCACCTATTAGCGCTGAATGGCTTTATAGTAATTACGGGGGCAGGAGTAGAGTCAACAATGAGTATTGGCGTGCCATTGATTGCGTGGAGTAAAACCAGTTTCTAGGCTAATGGTGGTGCAAGGTCGGCAGTGGAGGATCAATACCTGTATGTGGGTCAGATTGTCAGAAAATGCACAATCTACAGTTCTACACATCTCGCAAATTCTGCTAAATTAGTGTGAAAAATGATAAATACTGAGTATATCTGAGTGTATTTTGTATTGTATTCATTCAATAAATCTGTCTGGTTATGTTGAACTGTATTTTGAACCTGATTTTCGTCTTAAATTTGGGTTATTTGAGAGGATTGGTGAAGGCCAATTGTACATTTTCTGAAGATTTGACCCCTATGCATAGTACTGGTCATGGCATATAGGCCAGCCACACACTAGATAGGGGCACCAGTCAGCTCCACTTTAGCACTTTATCATCTTAATATCAAATGGTCCTGGGTAAGACCATAAAGTGCCTTTCTCTCTCTGTCTCTCTGTCTATGTCTCTCTCTCCCTTCTTCTCTATCTCTATTTCCTGGGTATGATCATAAACTGCCTCCCTCTCAGCTCTCCCACCCTTGATATAACCATCTGAAATGTGTTGATAAGGGCGTAAAGCTACCAATCTCTCTCACTCACTCACTCACTCACTCACTCACTCACTCACTCACTCACTCACTCACTCTTAACATTAAGAGTGAAGCACTGTATCTAGTCGTGAGGGAGAAGGATGATATTAGGCCAAAACAGGTGCGTTTCTGATTTATCCCCAGCTACATGGAAAAACTTACTCCACCTAAAAGTTGTTTGACCTAACCTAATTTTTGTTAAAGATTTGTTGACAAAAAAAGCTAATAGGGGGTTTGCATAGTCGCCATTTTGAATCTTGATTCGCATGGAATTATTGGACTAGTGGTACAGTGTAAAATCCATAGAAAACATGTTATGTTCAGCATGGAATATTTATCAATGCTCTAATGTCAATATCCATGTGTTAAACATGTTTCCATAACAGAAGCCTCCATCTTTCCCATCATGCATTTGGTTTTCATAGATGATTTATACAAGCTAAGATGTGCGATTCTCGGGGAATATGATAGTATGATATTGGTGAAAATATTCTTGCAATTTTCGATAACAAATGTTGCCAAATATTTACATGTCAGATTTCAACAGAATCTATCCCTGCATGCACTGTTACAGACATGCGCAGTGGCAAACTCAACTCCCCTATTCAAGCAGGAAAACAAGTTTTCCTAACCAGAAAACACAAAGTTGGAAGACCTAGATATTGTCCCGATTATTTGGACGACACAAGTACACAACCGTCCCCAGTAAAGCTACCATGCAACTGAAGAACGTCACATTCTTCAGACGTGGGTTACTAAGACCTCTTTTGTGCTCTTGGTGATGCCACAACAGCATCAATAAGCTCTTGCTGCCTGGATATTACATCCAGGCTATATTAACCTCATCAGATATATATAACCAATGATGTTAATAAAGGGTAGCAGTCTTTATTAGAGAATAAACAGAACTCCTTCTTCCCAATGAGAATTTCACTGGTTTGGCACTACATGGTTTCGCTAATAACAGCTCGTCAGGCAACTGGCACCAAACTGATGTCAGTGTGGGGATGAAAGGGAAAGGGATGAAAAAAAAATAAATAAATAGATATTATCCAGAAGCCTGGTCACCTATTTGTTGGCTCTCACACTTGTATAAACTCAGGCAAATAAAGTATTGTTCAATTCAATTCAAAGTGTACATTGCTTATGTTTAAAACAACTACTGTTATGAACTAGAGAGAAAATAGATTGTTTCAGTTCCTTTATGGTGGTTCCATACCCTGACCTAGTTTTCAGTTAGATAAATTGGAAACCAACCTATTTGTTGGGCCTAGGTACTACTGGAAGACCACCGTGACGTGAACTGATCTTTAGAAAATGTACATTCGGCAGATCTACACATTTAGTAAATTCTGTTAATTAGGCTGGAGAACGAGTTGATTATTATACTAGTTTTGCATGTAAAACATTAAAAAGATAATAACATAATTTACAATATTTGGTTTTCGTATAAGAGGAATATAACTAGAAACTGAGGAAGAAAGCACTCGCACCGGCAAACTTGCGCCACCAAACTTGCGTCGACATGACAACGCGCCGGTAATGTACTAGTCCATTACCGCGTTACAAGTAATGAGCGGCTGTCAGGGCCTCGGTAGTGAATGCATGTATAATAATAGGTGATATCTAAGTATAGTTGATATTGCCTTGATTTAAACAATATGTTAGGTTGTGTTGAACTGTATTTTTAACTGAATTGTTGTCTTAGATCTGGGTTATTTGAGAGGATTTGTGACGGTGAATTGTACATTTTCTGGCGATTTCTGCCTAATCCTGGTTAAAAATGGGGGAAAATATGGAATGATAGTTACTTAGCTGTAGTATGAATAAGACAGTGTGGACACAGCTCTGGTCTGTGACTAACTGAACTATACCCATTAACATGAATGCCTCTGTTATACAGTGAGCATCCCCATTGCATCTCCCTTCTATGCTGAAGCATGATAAACATCCATATGTATGCCCCACACAGGGCCTCCTGCATACATTAGCATATATTAGTATTGGGTTGCTGCCTCATGCATCTATATTCCTATTCCATATCATCACTTCAGAATGACAGCCTTTCCTTCCTTCATTAACAAATCCAGTAACTCTGGATTTCAGAGTGAGTGAGTGAGTGAGTGAGTGAGTGAGTGAGTGAGTGAGTGAGTGAGTGAGAGAGAGAGAGATTGGTTGCTTTACGCCCTTATCAACACATTGAATATGGTTATATCAAGGGCGGGAGAGCTGAGAGGGAGGCAGTTTATGATCATACCCAGGAAATAGAGATAGAGAAGAAGGGAGAAAGAGACAGAGAAAAGAGACAGAAAGGCACTTTATGGTCTTACCCATTCAGTCCCTATGCCCCCCTCCCCCCATTCTCCAACTGCCAATCATTGATCCCCAACCCATCTACAGTCCAATACACAAACAATGACTGCTCCACCAGGTGCTTTGCTTTGTTTGTTAGGGCCGTGACACTGGTCGTATCTCTCCCCCGTTGTACCCCTTTCAGTAAGGAGGGATTTCACTATTTCATTTCATCAGAAAATCAGTCTTATCCCCGACCCTCCTTAAAGGGTCAGTAAAGGGGTTCACGGTCACTTTTAGGTCAACAAACATTATAGAGCCATAAGCTACTACGTTAGAATAATAGCAAAGAAGTTGATTTTCTCATTATAATATTTCAATTTGGGGTTTACTGACTCTTCAATAATGTGTCAAACAAGACCGGGCAAGTATTAGTACAAGGTAAATGAACTCGTAAGATATAAAACCCTTACCTTCACTTAATTCAAAGTCATCCAAGACCTTGTCTAAATCAACAGCGAAATCATCCATTGTGTGAGCAGAGATATAAAGTTGTTACATGCGTAGCAGTGGTGTCTTCATACATGTGACCATATCGTCTACGGTGAGTTTACCTGGTGAGCAGAAGGAGAACTAAAGGTTAATTATTCATACAGCACATGACGCTCAACATCGTGTTTTTTGTATTTGTTTAACATTTGTATACAGCAAAACTTGATTATTTGTCAAGACCAAAGCTCACGGCAGGGCTCGAAAAAAAACCCATGTTTAGTTGCCCTTCTGGGCAAGTAAAATTTAATGTTAGTTACCCGATTGGGCAAGTGAAAATCTGAGGAGCCTGTGGCACATATCCCCTATTAGTGTCTAAAATCTCAGCTTTGAACTCCCCAAATCGACGATCATATCAATAACTGTTTACTGCATCGACCATCATTGAAAAGTTATATCCAACTTAGTACCATTTTCAACGGAGTGGATGTGATTTCGGTTATAATTCTGCAAATAAATTTGGGCAAGTAAAAAATCATGTTGGGCAAGTAAATATTGGCTACTACTTGGCCAATAGGCAAGTGAAGTTGGTAGATTTTTTTTTCGAGCCCTGCACTGAATAAATACCATGCTATTCTGCCTGGCGCTGTATCTAGGGTGGGTTTATCTATCTAGGTGCATGATTATTTAATGTAACTAAAACCAGAGTTCATGACATCGAAATGATAGTACATCTATCAACGTATGTATATACACCAGTTATGTGGATCCGATATTGCGTTGCTCGGTTGTGTGTTTTAGGAATAAGTTTATAGGAATAAGTGGTGTTCATTAAGTGTGAAACTCCTTGGCCAATGGGACAGTAGAAATTAAATGGAAACTTCTTGTAAATTGTTGGCGGATAATTTGGCGGCTCTGAGTGGGCTCTGAGTTTTCCAGGCCTTGATTTTATTTTTTCCAAATTCAATTAATGCTTTTCCAGGCCCATGGTCATGGAGAACCTGCATTAGATGGGATTATTTTGGAAGTCGATCATAGTACTTTGGTACATAATTCAGACAGAATATAGTGCGCCTAGAGTTGTTCATGGATGAGACATTATAAACAGATTTTGTTTTATGGAATCAAAAAGGTGCACAGCTTTTCCTATAACCGACTGCACCGGGGAGTCCCGGAGATAAAGTACATTCACAGGAATTATACACAATAATTCAATGTAAAATTTATCAGAATGTCTCAGATTTATTGAGTGTTTATTTTGCCAGACTAAGTGTAATCAATAGTGTCCCCTAAGACAAGTTTTACTGCACAAAAACATTAACCACTTCAACTCTTCAGTCAGAAGGGGAATTATGTACACTACAGGTTTGTAATAGTGTCATAGTTAATGACGAGAAGAAGATTTGATGACACATCATGTCATGGTTTAAACTGATCCATGACAAATGATGAAGTCAAGTAGGCTTCTGTTAAACCAGTAAGTTGATATGGAATGACTAATCTAGTCTATTCTTTCCAGAAATTTCCGATCGATAACTCAAGAAAAATATATAATAAAAACACCTTTAAAGTGAGATAGAGGGAGAGAATGGGGTCACGTGATGTACTATAAGGAAAGAAATGATGGGAAACTGGCTGATTGTAAAATATACTGATTGTAGCCCCATATGGCCCCCAGAAAAGAAGAGTTTTAGTATTATTAAAGGGCATACAGTACATTGTTTACACTTTTAGGTTCGCAATAATGACGTCATTATTTATGACGAGCATGAGTTGATTCCACATAAGTCATAACTCATAAGTCATATATTATACACAAGTATAGCATCATAGCTAATGATGAAGTCAAAAGTTCAAACCCTTGATTGGATATGAAATGACTAATAGTGTCTCTTCCATCCCCGAATTTCCGAACGATAACTCAAAATGATTACAAAAACACCTTTAAATAGAGATAGAGAGAGTGAATGGGGTCATGTAAAATACAAGTCATAAATAAGAAATCAAAGTGAAATATGGTGACTGCAATGTGTAACTTACAAAGCCTAATAATATACCATATGGCCCCTGGAAAGCAGAGTTCAATGCCGCGATGAGTAAGCGAAACGTTCTGATTCTAACTGAACAATACAATCTTCGTTAATCCATGTGACGAATTCAGTCAAGAGCGATGTGATGATATCAAGTAGATCTACCTCATCAGTCATCTGTCATGAAATGGCCTTGAAAAACAGATCAAGTATTCAAGCCCGTTTTGTTTCAGCTCCAAGAGTTCAAGAACGAAATAATACATCGTCTTTATGAAATTCAAAACACACTTTCAACCTTTTTGTAAGATTTGACCAAATCTCATGACCCATTTAGCTTATCTTCGCCGTGTGAAATCACAATAAAGATCTCTGACGGTACCGTATCTTCACAGATTGCGAAGAAGTCAACATTGAACATCGGAGCCCAACCCACCAAGTCACCGTCACAATTTCCCGGATTTGATGAAACATGAGAAAAAAATGCCAGTCGTATACTTCCATGAGAGACCGATACTTGATAATTTCAAAGATTTCTACTTACGTGTGCCCCCCAAACTGTGAACGTCAGTATGTTTGGGTTTGTCAAATGACAAATTTCCTTCAAGTCGCCATATTGGGTAGTCCTTATGCGCATGTGCGAAGTAGCCTGACTTCCGACAGTTTTAAAACCGAAACAAACATTATATTTGTCTATATTATAACATTTATAAATAAACACGTCAGTATAACGTTTCGAGTAATATGGTGGTCATATTTATGGGAGATTATACATTTTTTTTTATTTTGATCACAAACCTCTTCTTCGAGGCTACGCCCTGACCCGGAAGTAAACTTAAAGAGGTCAGGCAGGAGCCATGCTGGAGATGAGCTGTATTTCACACCATGTTCAACAAATTGTGCAATGTTTTATTATTTAGAGCTCAGATTCCACGCTTAGTCGCTCTAACTGTGTCCAAACAGACCATCTTCACCTCGTCCATTGCTCAGAAAGCTGCTAAAATGGCGGCACCGCAGAAATTTGTCTTCGATCGCTCTGTTGTCGGCGGCGGTGGCGCGACCACAGCTGTGCGACAAGTGGAGCAACATTTTGATTATTTTCTTGTCTTGGATTTTGAGGCGACTTGCGACAACCAGACGCGCGTCAAACCCCAGGTACGTGTCAGCCTCCTCCCCCGCCCTCATCTCTACATGCTTGAGTTGGGAATTGACACAAAAAATTCTTTTAAGATAGATAATTATTTAGCTCCTTATTTTCGTTTAATTTTAAATAAAAAAACATGCCTTAAATAAAGTTAATACTAATAGTGCATATTTAGGCTACTAATTTAGAGTTTATATTAGTTTTGTGGAGCGTGAATACTGACCAGAAATGTGAATATTGACCAGAAATGTGTATTCAGCTTTAGTTAAAGAAATAGGATTGTTACATCATTCAAGTTATACGTTGAATTAATTACCTTAATTTTAAAGGCTATTCAGTGATTAAGAATGCCGGTTACAAAGAGAAAATAGACACTGTTCTGTCACACATAATCTTAGAATAAAACAGACTGCTTTATTTCATTTAATAACAGAAATAAAGCATATTAATATTTTCCCCCTTTTATTGCCCCCCCCCCCCCCCCACACACACACACACCTTTTAAAATAAAATGGTGGGGGGTTGGCCTACTCTCAATTCAAATTCCCTATCACATGATACCGGTTATTTCATTGTTTCAGTAGAAAGCGTATTTATTATTTTCATTTAAAACTTACACTATCGCTAAAATATCTAAGTGTGAAATGGTATAATTATTTTACAACAGGAAATCATCGAGTTCCCCGTCCTCAAGGTCAACGCAAAGTCATTTGAAACCGAGGCAGTTTTCCACCAGTACGTGCAGCCCCGCGTCCATAGGGAGCTGACGTCATTCTGCACTGAGGTAAATATTTATTTATTTATTCATTTATTTATTATCTTCAAGATTAGTTCCGTATACACAATATCACCTCACCCAGTCATGGACTTACCTACATTAGTTCACTATAATCTTCCCAAAGAAAGTTGAGTAGAACTACTTCTACTTTAAAGATAAGATAAGATAAGAAGTTTTTTATTTGTCTTCATCAAGGGTACAAGAGAGGTACAGTTGAGTAAAAGTAAGTAAAAGGACAAATAGGTCGACATACCAATATGATGCTACGAGGCACCATTTCTTCCGGTTGTTACCCGAATTTTGAATAGCTAATAAAGCTAAATTAACTAATTGACTTAGTGACAAAGGGGTCAAATTAAATTGACTTAATAATAGAGCAATAAATCGAGCAGAACAGCACGACATTTTACAACATAGAACATAGTATGAGTGTTATGTAATTATTTTAGATAGATAAATCCACACTAGAGACAGCGCCAGGCCGAATATTTATCCCGAGAGCTTTGGTCTTGATGAATAGTTATGTCTTGCTGGAGGCCTATATAAACATGTTGAATGAAAAAAATAAAATTGTCATGTAGTATACATGATATGAAGAGAAAAGTCTTTATCCCTCCACTCATATATTTGGATCTCTGCGATCCTTTATCTACAAGCAACAATAATTATTCTCATTTTGCATCTAGAAACGTGACTAAAATATTTGTGATTTGAACTGAATTCATTCCACCATGAGTCGTACTGAATGGGAAATATACAAGTCATTGGCACACGTTTCCAATCTTGTGTTACTTGTAATCAGAGCAAGCTGATGTACTGTGGGACGTAGTTTACAATCAATGCTTCAATGTTTGCCTCGATTTATATAGTAGCTATATATTATATCGTCTTAGTTAACTGAAGTGTATAATATTCCATGCATTCATGATAATAGTCTTACACACTATTACCAACTATAGGCCAAAGCAAAACCCTTTATGTGTAATTTGTCTAATTGTTATCAATATTTGTGTGCTAAACAAAAATATCAAGTGGCGAGGCCAAGTATAAAAGTTGTTTCTCCTCCCCTGTACGTAAGGTTAAAGTTAGAGCTTAGGGCTGGAGTAAATGTAACACAAATAAACCTACATTTGGCACGTTGCCAGCAGTTCACAGTGACTCGCCAATACTCAGTGCCCGGATGTACTCATTAGAACTCACTCTGTACTCATTGTGTTACTTTGTAGTACAATGTGTTACTTTGTAGCACAGTGTGTTACTTTGTAGCACAGTGTGTTACTTTGTAGCACAATGATTTATTATATTATAAAGCTCATCTGTGGCCTGCATATTTCTGACCTGTCTTGTGTGCAGAACAGTTGTATCTCACGCTGTTAGACTCACTTATGGGTCAGATCGCCACAAAATGTACAATCGGCAGCTCTACACATTTAGTGAATTCTGCCAAATTAAGCTGAAAATGATTAATACTAGGTAAATTTGAGTATATTCGGTATTGCCTTGATTCAAAGGATGTGTTTGATTATGTTGAATTGTGTTTTGAGTCTCATTTTTGTATTAAATTCGGGTTATTTGGGAGGGTTTCTAAATGTGAATTGTGCATTTTCTGGAAATTTTCACCCATATAGTCTTTACACATATGGCAAGAAAATGGCTTCTGTGTGGAATCAAAGATCTTTGGTGGAATCCGTGTTAACATTTGCAAACATAGATTCATGTGTGAATAATGAGGTGTAGCGCCCCCTAGCGGCAAGGCATGCCTTGGATTTTATTTTCATTTCATTCTTTGACCTAAAAGCCATAAAACTAGATACCAAAATCGTTCATTCATATTCACCAGGCTATGATTTTGTTGTTGTTCATGTAATGTATATAATGGAAAATATACCAAATGAAATAATGATTCTAATAACAATTATTTTCTCGCTTAAGATATCCGAGTCTAGTGGAACATCATATATAATAAGAATAAGAATATATTCCTTATTTGCAAGACTAAGAGATACAAATTTGATAATGATGGTCAGATTTTATAATCTGGTCTTCCAGTACATGCCATGCTACAGACCTGATAGTAGAAACTAAACGAACTACTGTACTATGCCTAGCTAAAGGAAGAAATTCAAGACATGATTCTAAACACCAACTGGTAGAGAGTAAGAAATGTTGTAGTTTTAAATCTTAACGGACTGGTTATGCATTGTTTTTAGCCAAAAAAACAAAAACATGTTATATCGCTGTAATGTAATTGTATTGACAAATTTTCTCTTATAGTAAAGTGCTGTCTTTTTGAAACTATAATATTATATATATAACCTTTGTTGCATGTGGACTTTCGAAAACCTGAAACGTACCATAATCTTTATGGTCTTTCGAAATAAAATATGTTTTTTTAAAAAAAACATATTTATTTTCGCGCACTAAGTACTTTGACACCTTTTTGCGCGGATTTAAATTCGTCCAGCAAGGAAGTCACAGCTTGTTTATGCAATAATTATACCTTTCACACAGGATTTATTTTCACGCACAAAGGTGGGTGTGCTAAAATAAATACTGCGCTAACATTAATGCGTATGTACACCGTAATTAATATATGTTTGTCTATTATTAATGGCCTCCATATCTGCTCCACAGTTGACGGGTATTGTACAAGACATGGTGGACGGCAAACCCTTCATAGACAACACACTACAGGTAATTATACTCTATTTTACTGCTTTATAAATTATTTGTCTTTAGGAACAGACTGTTACATCCTCGTTCTGTTATAAAGCTGGTGTGGGGGATAGCTGGTACATGTAGAGATTGATAGTCTCCTGGAGTCCTGGGTGGGGAGAAGGGACAGGAGGACAGAGAAAGTACAGGAGACAGAAGTAAGAGAAGGGAGAGGACAGAGAAGGGACAGGAGGACAGAGAAAGTACAGGAGGACAGAATTAAGAGAAGGGAGAGGACAGAAGTAGGAGAAGGGACAGGGGGACAGAGAAGGTACAGGAGGGCAGAAGTAAGAGAAGGGAGAGGACAGAGAAGTAGGAGAAGGGACAAAGGGCAGAAGTAAGAGAAGGGAGAGGACAGAGAAGTAGGAGAAGGGACAGGAGGACAGAGAAGTAAGAGAAGGGAGAGGACAGAGAAGTAGGAGAAGGTACAGGAGGGCAGAAGTAAGAGAAGGGAGAGGACAGAGAAGTAGGAGAAGGGACAGGAGGACAGAGAAGTAGGAGAAGGGACAGGAGGACAGAAGTAAGAGAAGGGACAAAGGGCAGAAGTAAGAGAAGGGAGAGGACAGAGAAGTAGGAGAAGGGACAGGAGGACAGAAGTAAGAGAAGGGAGAGGACAGAGAAGTAGGAGAAGGGACAGGAGGACCGAGAAGGTACAGGAGATCAGAAGTTAGAGAAGGGAGGGGACAGAAGTAGGAGAAGGGATAGGAGGACAGAAGTAAGAGAAGGGAGAGGACAGAGAAGTAGGAGAAGGGACAGGAGGACCGAGAAGGTACAGGAGATCAGAAGTTAGAGAAGGGAGGGGACAGAAGTAGGAGAAGGGATAGGAGGACAGAGAAAGTACAGGAGGACAGAGAAGTAAGAGAAGGGAGAGGACAGAGAAGTAGGAGAAGGGACAGGAGGACAGAGAAGTGACTCCAAGGATTACGAAATGAAGACTGACCTGTATTGGTACTCTCATGAGTATACAAAGATAGCAGGGGGAGAGAAGTGGGCTGGGCCCTATCACTGATAGGCCCACCACACATGTTAATCATACAAGGGAGAAACTAATGGGGATGCTCACTGTATAACAGTTCATACGGTCATATATTTATCTTTGCTATATTTTGTAACCCAATATTGAAGCATGTCAGTAGGAATTAGAGTATTCCAAATCAGGGTAACAGCAGGAAGAAATGTGTTGATTCAATTCGACACATAAGCATGTCGACCCATTTGTCACTATTTATGTAATACTTATCAGAAGAATAAAAGATTTTCTATTCTATTCTCTTCCAACTGATTTCTGTGTTTATCTGGTTCTATTTATGGAGTATCACTATCAAGTGTTGATGTACTCGCTGTGTCTATTTCCACTTGTTTTTATTATGTACATTCCACCTGGGAGTGTGATAAAGTAGGTCATGTAAACATATCTATTATTGTACATTCCAATTGTTGTTGTTTTTAACTTTTAGATACTTTATGACGATTTAAAACCACAAACAGGTTTCTATTTCAACATTCTGTTATGCTAGGGACATATGATCAATATTAAATTGCGACTCTAAATTTATTACGGAGAACAACATAGTATTCTTCAACAGTACAAAAGAAAACAGATTTTTGCCCTAAAAATGGGATTATTTTTTTAAAAAAAGAATTGTGGTAAAAAGGCCATTAATG
Source organism: Sthenelais limicola (assembly GCA_942159475.1). Classification (NCBI taxonomy): domain Eukaryota; kingdom Metazoa; phylum Annelida; class Polychaeta; order Phyllodocida; family Sigalionidae; genus Sthenelais; species Sthenelais limicola. The sequence goes on along the minus strand of OW804094.1, from coordinate 2,946,101 downwards.
TGGTTCCACAGGTTGGTGGAACCATCCAGTCACAAAAAATCCAAATTATTGGTGATTAATTTGTATTAAGCCCATTTATTCACTATCCATGCTAGGGGCCAAATGTTGTGGAATTGGACATGATATTATGTTAAATATTCAGTTACTAACACTTTGTTCCACTCTCTCTATCTATTGTGAGATTGAACCTGAGTTTTACAATGTTGCAGGAGTTCAACACGTGGATGGTGGATCAAGGCTTGCTGCATGACGCGGTGAAATTCGCCTTCGTTACTTGCGGAGACTGGGACCTGAAGATAATGTATGTTTGTGCCTATACTAGTGGGGCTGATTGGATTCTGGACTGGCATAAGACAGTCGCAGGGATGAGATCTTCAATATTTCTACTGAAATCAGAATTTTTGGAACATTAAAATTCTCGAATTTCACCCAAATTTCATCATCTTTAACCTAAAATCTTTTATAAAAAGTTCTAAAATTTTCAGAAATATTGTTGCCATGGCCCCACTTTCATAAGAAATAAGGCGACCGATAGTGGGTGTGCTTCATGCTACAACAATGATTAGTGTTTTAAACATTAATAAGATGTATATCTATATCAATTAAAGTTAATAATGGATGTATGCTGTTGTTTCATTCCAATATTTAGTAGAAAGCTAACACAGTATTGTTGTTATTTCCACCACTAGGTTGCCCAACCAGGCCAAGTACTTCTCCCTCCAGTACCCTAACTACCTGCGGTCGTGGATCAACATAAAGAAGGTGAGAGTTCAGTAGTTGTGTTCATATTGTGGCCTTATGATGGTCAGAGATTCAAGTCTTCAGTGTGTCTACTCAAATCAACATCATTGAAAACTTGCCCAAACTATAAAATCTCCACCAAAATTCAGCCATTTGTGAGAATTTCGTCAAACTTTTCAAAAAGTTCTCACTCTCCACTTTGCCACTTTGCATAAGACATCATCTTATGCTGTGTTAGCGGGCATATTCTAGTGGAGGCTGTGTTCATGGCAAATAATGTGTAATGTCCCAAACACTCACCAGAGGGGAGCACCGGACAAGTGGTCCCCAGAAGGAGGCCAGGCAAATGTCTCATCCCTAGAATCTCTTTGAATTTTAAGTTTCAGAATTCAACAAAAGAGTTTCAAATAAATCAACTTCTTTGCTATTATTCAAATGTAACCACCCCAGTTTGAAACCTAACATTTAGTTTAGTTTTAGCCATTAAAAGGAGGGAAAAGTTGAACTGTTTAACACTCTATTCAAGGCGCCACTATTTGCCTACATAGCTCTACATCACAAGGTAGCGTAAATCTTGAAACAAACATGCCATAAACATTATAAACTAGTCTCCTAATTGCTGCTAGAAAGAAAGTGGATGAGGTGGGCTCTTGTTGACTTGCTACAAAATGACAAATGCTACCCAAAGTGTCTTTCTGTCTCTTTTTTCTCGCTCTCCCTTCTTCTCTATCTCTATTTCCTGGGTATGATCATAAACTGCCTCCCTCTCAGCTCTCCCGCCCTTGATATAACCTTCAGTGTGTTGATAAGGGCGTAAAGCAACCAATCTCACTCACTCACCCATTGATTTTTTTCTCCCAAGGTCAGAGGGAAATGTCTTGAAAAATTACTGAAAGGCGCCTGAAAAGTTTTTTTTACCAAAAGCACAAGGGTCGCTGACTCGGGTGAAGCTTCCAATAGAGCATTTACAGTAGTATTTCTGCCGTAAATGCACATGTTGATAAGTGTGATAGCGGTAGTGTTCCATCCAGTGCTATTGATTATGTGGGTAATAAGCAGTTGTGCCTCGTGTCTTGCTCCATGATGTAAGAGGGCGGAGTATGTCCATCATTATGACCTAACCTTTATGTCTTTATGTCTGTTACCTGTACCTACCACTGCATGAAGGGCAGTGATAATTCACTCACATTAGAACATAGTCATCTTCCTCTCTAAAGCATTTCTTAAGCAAATTAGCTGATATGATATATGATTCACAGGTTAATATAGTGAGTTGTTGTATGTATTATATTGTTACAGCTAAGAAATCATTGTCTCCAAGTCTAATATTTCTTAATTGCCCAAAATTGATTTCTGGATCACCAAGGCATATGATAATCATCACAAGTCCAGTCAGTTGTCAATAGTTGGCAGGCTTATATAACCAGCATGATGTGGAATGAATATAATTAGCAATAATTATTTGACTGAATTTACTTGATTTGAATCACTGTGATAAAAATAATCACCAACTCATACGATACGAGAGCTGAGTAATATGTATATTCATGCTACTTAAGCCGATCTAACCGGCACTAGTCCATGTATAGTATACCATTGATGTTAAACTTATAGTCAAAATTATTATCAAGTGTAGTATAGGACCTCCTGGAAGAGCTATGATTAGCGCAGATGGAGACCATCCTTTTTCCAGACATCTGTTTATATAACTCTGTATCTGTGTACTGGAAATAAACTATATACATACATACAATTTAATAGCTAATAGCCATGAAGACTCCAATAAACTATATACATACATACAATTTAATAGCTAATAGCCATGAAGACTCCAATAAACTATATACATACATACAATTTAATAGCTAATAGCCACGAAGACTCCAATAAACTATATACATACATACAATTTAATAGCTAATAGCCATGAAGACTCCAATAAACTATATACATACATACAATTTAATAGCTAATAGCCATGAAGACTCCAATAAACTATATACATACATACAATTTAATAGCTAATAGCCATGAAGACTCCAATAAACTATATACATACATACAATTTAATAGCTAATAGCCATGAAGACTCCAATAAACTATATACATACATACAATTTAATAGCTAATAGCCACGAAGACTCCATGTGGATTGTTGCATGGTGATCCTATCAGGGCAGACTCACGTCCCTTCTACTGTTGTGTATTGATGGTAAAGAGTTATTATTTATGACTTTCAGTCGTTTGCGGACATCACGGGGGAGTACAGTAAGGGCATGATGTCCATGCTGAAGAAGCTTGCCATCCGCCACGAGGGCAGACACCACAGTGGAATAGGTCAGTAGTCAACTTATTGCACCCATTTATTGCACCTCTCAAGAGAAATCCATGTATAATAAAATCCCTATTAGTGGTTTTGTCTACATTTCTACATTATTACTATAAAATCCCTATTAGTGGTTTTGTCTACATTTCTACATTATTACTATAAAATCCCTATTAGTGGTTTTGTCTACATTTCTACATTATTACTATAAAATCCCTATTAGAGGTTTTGTCTACATTTCTACATTATTACTATAAAATCCCTATTAGTGGTTTTGTCTACATTTCTACATTATTACTATAAAATCCCTATTAGAGGTTTTGTCTACATTTCTACATTATTACTGTAAAATCCCTATTAGAGGTTTTGTCTACATTTCTACATTATTACTATAAAATCCCTATTAGTGGTTTTGTCTACATTTCTACATTATTACTATAAAATCCCTATTAGAGGTTTTGTCTACATTTCTACATTATTACTGTAAAATCCCTATTAGTGGTTTTGTCTACATTTCTACATTATTACTATAAAATCCCTATTAGTGGTTTTGTCTACATTTCTACATTATTACTGTAAAATCCCTATTAGTGGTTTTGTCTACATTTCTACATTATTACTGTAAAATCCCTATTAGAGGTTTTGTCTACATTTCTACATTATTACTGTAAAATCCCTATTAGTGGTTTTGTCTACATTTCTACATTATTACTATAAAATCCCTATTAGTGGTTTTGTCTACATTTCTACATTATTACTGTAAAATCCCTATTAGAGGTTTTGTCTACATTTCTACATTATTACTGTAAAATCCCTATTAGTGGTTTTGTCTACATTTCTACATTATTACTGTAAAATCCCTATTAGTGGTTTTGTCTACATTTCTACATTATTACTGTAAAATCCCTATTAGTGGTTTTGTCTACATTTCTACATTATTACTGTAAAATCCCTATTAGAGGTTTTGTCTACATTTCTACATTATTACTGTAAAATCCCTATTAGAGAGTTTGTCTAATGCCTTAAGACCTTAATGGATCTCTCAGGAAGACCTGCTTAGGCAGAGAGTAGTATCCAATTTCGGAATGTTATCTGTCTGTTCTGAATAAAAATGCAATATATATAAGACCTGAGAATACGACCCCCGCCTTGTAGCCTCAGGTTGTCACCAAATAACAAGTAAAAATAAATTATTTTTTATTTTGTTGCAGATGATTGCCGGAATATTGCTAAAATATTGAAAGCACTAGGAGAGCGAGGATATGTGTTTCAGACAACAGGATCTCTACAATAGCCGGTGAGGGAAGGAATTACCAGCTTCATGTTTACATCATGTATCAACCTGCTCCTGTACAGTTACTCTATGATAGCCGGTGAGGGCAGGAATTACATGTACCCACCTGCTCCTGTACAGTTACTCTATGATAGCTGGTGAGGGCAGGAATTACATGTACCCACCTGCTCCTGTACAGTTACTCTATGATAGCCGGTGAGGGAAGGAATTACCAGCTTCATGTCTACATCATGTACCCACCTGCTCCTGTACAGTTACTCTATGATAGCCGGTGAGGGAAGGAATTACATGTATCTACCTGCTCCTGTACAGTTCACATCACATCATTATGTCTCATTAGTGATCTCATCATTTGTATTTAACACATGTCATTCTGTCTGGTATTTATAATTTCAGAGAATTTTGTCCCTAGAAGAAGTATTGACAACTTCTAATTCCAAGAAGGAACCTTCAACTCCCCCACTGAACCAGTGACAGAGATCCGGTAGTTAGGGTCAAAAGAGAGGGTAGCTAACATAGATCATTCTTGCTTTACCATGTGCTCACCAAATCTAGCCAAATATACATTAAAGCTCACATTATACAATAACTACAATAGATACATTGCACTGTTGGTGGGCAGGCCAAACAATAGGCAGATTCTGCAAGCAAACTTATGACAATTATCAGTATCTTTTTTGTGAATTAAGTCACATTTTCATGTATAAAAGATAAATTGTGATATGAAACATGTTGCTTGATATGTTATGTTACGTTTTTCCCGCAATGTTTTGCTGAACCTCTTTCTTCTTTTTAATATGTTTGTATATGAGAGATACAGATGTTTGCGTTTAGGTGTAGGTTAGAATTGCGGAAACTCCCTAATGTGTATATAGTAGTGGCATCCACTGTTCGTAAACTAGGACTTCACCTCAGGAAAGTTAAATGTATTGCAAGGGTTAAAGTACCTTGTCTCTCTAAGTCATAGTTTATTATTTATCTGTGGAGGAAAAGGGGATATCCTCCTCCTGCTAATAACTCCACAAAGTGTGGTCTCATCTATGTGGAGGAGAAGGGGATATCCTCCCCCTGCTAATAACACTCCACAAAGTGTAGGGTCATCTATGTGGAGGAGAAGGTAGTCTATTCTCTCCAGAACATGCAATATCAGCAGCTATCTGAAGCACCAACTTAGGTCTGTATATATCTAAAGATCTACCAACTGTTAAAGCTGCATTCTCTGCTATTCTGACTTGAATATGATAGTACCGCACAAGTAGTTGGTCTGGCCTAAAGGATCACATTGACCCGAGACGTTTCTTTTCACATGGCACACAAGCCGATAGATGAGTGTGTTATATCGAATCGTCAAGAAATGATAACAAAAGTCCTTTATTTACTTACAAAGTTTCAGCCATTCTTCTCTCACTGATGCCGGCGATGACACAATAGTGAACATGTAACGTCGCAACATTAGTAACGCTAGTAAGAGTCATTGACAACGCATTTTCCCATGTGGACGGGAACCAATCAAATGAGTATATTTTGCACACCAATAGGCCCACAGTGTACCACACAGTATGTGCCACACGCCTCTACATACAAATGTCATGTGATACACACTTCACCATGGAGTAATAGATATTACCAAATGTACTCATTGTTTGATTGATAGGACTGAAGTTAACAATATTACACTGCTGTTCTAAGTTTATACATCAATTTAAAGTCGAATTGGTTAAATGGCGCCAGTGAGCGATAATAAGAGTTTCAGATCAGTAGCTACAGATTGGAACAAAAAGGTAGAAAACCATAATAAGCCTGTGATCAATGTTAACTAAGCTTTAAGTCTGTATAATGTCTTCCAGGGGTGATTACAACAGTCAAATGTTGCTTTAATCCCCAATATTGGGAGAAATGGAGCTTTTGATGTATGTCTTCTACAAGAACAGTATGATAGTGTAACCTGTGAATGTGGCAGTCAAGCAGCACAGTCTAGTCCAGAAAGACACATTCCTGAGCATTCCAGTTCACCGCCTCCATCCTTTTCCTGGTGGGGCTCTCTACCCCAGCCAGGGTGCAGACAAAATTTTACCTTATTTGCAAAGAGGGAAGTATGTTTTTCATTTGAAAATATAAAGGTTGGCATCATACCTTTTTCACTGTATCATGAAGTCGGAATTATAAACCATTTAAAAATTGAAAATTGCTAAAAACATTGATGTTGCTTTCACAACCCATCCATAAAGAGCCTCACTAGAGGCATATTGTTGTCCAGAAGGGGAGACAAACACTTAACACTTAATGAGAAACACCTGGTCCCTAAATCTTAGGGACTGATTTGTGCCTTCTGGACTAGACTGAGCAATGCACAGCTGAGGACATGGCTATGGTTAACCAAAAAGCCCAGGACTGTGTGTACCCAAAACGCTAAAAACTACTACCCATCTAACTTGTGTAAAAGCGAGAGTCCAGAACCAGCTATCCTCTGCTCCTGCTCCAGAGTGCAGAGGCCGCCAGGATACCCACAATTTATAATATGTGAAATGCAAATGTTCCTAGCAAAGACTGCTATATTGGCAAGGGAGGCATTGTATGTTTATCACTTATCTCTGCATACTGTAAAATATATGTATAATAATGTATTGCTATACTTGTTCTTATGGGCTGTTCAAGATATTTGCAACCCTTTCATAAAATTCAATGAGTTTCAAGATGTTGATGTTCTATAAATCTGTAGGTGCTGTGTATATATTCACTGTACTTGATTCTCATGTGTCTATAGCCATTCCTACATCGGCAGTACATCTTAGGTTTGACTAACACAAGTAATCTCCAGACTTCGCACTCATATGCTCTTTAAAGTCTGTTATAACTTCCAGAGATGCCAAGTGTCCCGATTTGTCCGGGACAGTCCCGGAAATCAGCCCTGTGTCCCGCGTCCCGCCCGCAGTCAACTTTGTCCCGGAAAAATGTAATTTTGACCAGATAATATTTAACCCCTAAAGATACTTAAAATGCACCAGAGAGAAAGCAAAATCGCTTAGCTTCTGGGGCCCTAGGCGGGCCCCAGACCCCATGCCTCCTGGGTTGAGATACAGTAAATTAAATTGTCCTTAAAGCTCATGTTCAAATATTGAAAGGGACAGTATGCAACATAGTGAATTCGGTGATGAGAGACCATAGCCTAGGTATCGGGCAAAATGGAACAGTGGAGACCGAAAAGATTTTACAGAAACAAAAAGAAATGTCTTGAAGTTGCCAGTATAGGTGCAAATATTCATTGTCATTTCATTCATTTATAGAAAGATAAAATTATATTTTCACATAATCCCAAAGAAGAATAAAAGCTCTTTTGAATGCTATGTTGGAAACAACCTTACTGTCATAGGATTATTATGAAAGTCAGCAAAGAAAAACCGCCCTGGACGGTAATGGGCAAAACACTTCCCCTTTTTGACAGTATAGGGAATGCACGCCACTATTTAGGGGGTGCCCCCGGATATTTGTTAGTAAAATGAGTGCTGTTTGAGTGTTTTAAAGGGCCATCTAAATTAGTTTTATAGATACCATAAATATATCATTAAGATATTTGATTTCATTCAATAATATAGGAATTTTTGTCAGAATTGACAAGAATATATAAAAATCAACATTTTATCACTTATCATTGGAGACCATCAGGCACTTACAAATTACCAATCTCAGAGACCAACGGAAATTCTGTGGAGACCTGGGCGTCGATCTCTGGGTTATGTGGCACACTGAAGGGAAGTATCGAAATTCCAATCACAATATAACAATTACCTACATAAAGATATTCAAAATATGATTAATTCATGTATATCATTGGAGGTGTGTGGGGGTTGGGAGTGGGAGCATTTTAAGTATGATGGAGTGGCCCCCTCCCTGACCATATTCTGTATTGAAAAAGTATTGCAGCAGGCTAAAAATCCTAAATAGCCACCTTACAAGTTACACAAAACGTAGTGACATCCCTGGATCTGCTAGGTAGAAGTGAAAAATCTATAAAATTGTAGCACTAAAGTCTCTAAGGAAATTATGCCGAAAATACACCAAACCACCATTCTTCATATAAAACTAAAAGTAAAAAATGTTAAAAGTACAAGTCTATAAATTTTTTTTTTATGCGAATCAAAGTAAGAAGTTTATATTATCATTTGGACAATATTTAACCCCCTAAAATGCTTAAAATGTACCACAGACCAAAGAAAACCCTCTGGCTTCTGGGGCCCTAGGCGGGCCCCAGACCCCACGCCTTAATGGCTGGGATAGTGTCCCGCAAGCCTGACTCAAAAAGTTGGCATCTCTGAACTTCTTGAAGGCAAGGTTCTATGTTATAAAGTATTAGTTGGTATAGGCAGAGTATGAGCGGCACAATTACTTCAAGTATTATTATATTCTTCTTGCCTTTTTATAAGGCCTTGCATATTATTCACATATCATCCACTTTTTCAATTTTATGTCTATCTTCTAACTCCTCTGTAACTTACTATATGTTGTATTCACATGACGTCACCCAGTCAGTGGCTATCCTCACTAGCAGCCATACTGTGTGGCTACGCGGTAGAGAGCGGGAGCCCCAGATCGATGGGATTTCTGATTTCGAATGTTTGATAATTTGGCAATTATACTCATTATTCCATCATGACACACTAGAAAAGGACCATATAACCTATCAGCATACTTTGTATTACATTCTCTATAACTTTCGGAGGTGAAAACAGCCGGAAAACTGCATTTTCAAGGCTTGGAGCAACACATGTCCCGCTCATGTTTACAGGGGTTGACACACAGTATGGCGAGCGCTGGTACGTCAGTGAATACTATGTATTATATCCTGCCCAGGACTTGTGCTGTTACTGGGCAGATTATAATAAAGGTGACGTCACAACATGTCCACAACAAATGCTACAGTCTGAACACTAAATGGCTGCATTACTATGTACCGTCCGGAACCAGACCATTCACATTCTAATAAAATAAAGTTTTTGCCATTACATGTGTCATTTCAGTCATTCATGCCAAGTAGACATGGTGGAGTTGTATTCAACTAATTTAAAGCTACTCTCAGTTAGGATTTCTCAAGAACTAAGCATTTTCTATTTCTTGTTCCAACCGTTTTCAAACCATCTAAAAGTCATTTGACCAAATAGTTGGAGGATTTATCCAGTTGTTTTTCCTACAGGGCCGTCAAAACTGTCCTCATTTGTATTTGGAGAGCCCGCCCAAATCCTTTCCTACGATGACTTCACTTATTATTGCTCATCCACGAAATATTGCAGCCATTTTTATCATGCAAAAAAAATACTTATTAAATGTGTTAATGTTTAGCATCATTGTAATTGGCTTGATCTTATCTTTTCAAATATTCCACAAGTAAAATTATATAGACGAAACTATTGCTGAAGAATAGCCCCCTTTACAAATTCCGTCTCCAGTGCGTACCAGTAACTGCAGGATGAACTTCTGTCATTCTGCGCATGCGCAGTCCAGTTGACTCACCTAGCTATGCGGGCCGAACCGCACCTGGGCTACCGTTGGACGTGCAGGGGTGTGTGTGTGCCTAGGAGCACTCGGCCGCTGACCCCCTGCAGCCCGTACACCTACGCTTACTTGTTTTTGTTGATACACTGTTACGAAAGTTGCTATATGGGTCAGATTTTCAGAAAATGTACAATTCGTCTTCACCGATCCTCTCAAATAACCCACATTTGAGAGAGAAATGAGCTTCAAAATGCAGTTTAACATAACAGAACTGATACTTTAAATCAATGCGATACCAAATATACTCAGATATACCCGATATTCATCATTTTCCAGCCTAATTTAGGAGAATTTCCTAAATGTGTAGAGCTGCTAATTGTACATTTTCTGAAAATCTAACCCATATACTAAAATCTAGCAGATAAAATGTCCTCTTGTTAAGCATGACCAATCTTAACATGTCATTTGATAATATTGGATAGCTTACAGTATCATACAATAACTCAAATTCTGAGAGAAAAAGGAGAAAGTTAGAAGCCTATGGTTAATACATAAGGCTTCTGTGACCTGCCCGCTTAGCTCATAGTTCAGCCGTTTTCCGCCGCTCTTGGTATGGCGCTACTGTCAATATGTAAAGTACAGTATTGTTATTATGTGTAGAGCAAATAAGAAATAGGTGATTGAAAAACTTGACCTATAAAGGAAGCCAAATGTCCAGAATTTTAAGAATAGGTATGGAAGACTGAAACCAAGAATTCAGACAGAAAGTAAGCAGAAAACTTGGGATGGTTATCATATATTAATCATAATATGGAACAGATTATATAATAGGAAGAGACTGTAATTAATGGATGTAGGATATTAAGTGAAATCATGTGAACGGACTCAGGAACAAATGCAAAAACATTGCTCATCTAATTAACTCTAGCAAAACATGCCAAACTGAATGGAAAATAAGGATTTTCTACTTCAAGAACTACAATGAAGACATCGTGGAGAGGTCAAATAAATCTCGAACTAATCTTAGTTATGTATTTCCGATCGTTCTTCACCGAGTTGGAGGAAGAGGAAATACAATACCTGCGGTTAATTCTGTCTATATTACACATGGATTTAGTGCTAAAGGGAGCTGTGATATGACATTGTTATGTCCCAGTGGCAGCCATTTTGTTTTTAGAGAATAACAACCACCCGGGGGTCACCACATTCTGTTTGCATGGGATTTTGAAAACCTGATACCCATACCAAACACCATGCCAAATTACAATGATTACAATTCGTGCAACTTTTGGTGAATTCCCTCCCAGCTTATAGGGCGTGTATGTTCCAAATGGCCGCCACCATGATTGTCACGCACTTGCTGCTTCTTCCCGGAAAGGAAGTGACATCACTATCATTAAAAAAGCATTGGGCCAAAAAGTTTTCACTGTTTGTAGATTTCTCCCAAGATTTATTCTAAATTCCGATCACTGGATAGCCATATATAGGGTCAAATTATTCCATATATATTGACCAGAAGTTCTGGGACATTGCTGGGGCGATGGAGAGAGGGGATATTTATTTTGCTATATGCATTGTCCATGGCCGTGACGTCACTTCCTTTCCCGGAAGTGATACATAACGCGATTAAAAAGTAAAAGCGGTTGAGGACGGCCATGACACTTACAGGCCTATGCTAAACAATAGGCAAAATGCATTAATAGGGTTGCTAAAAAAAATACTAAAGAGAATCTAACACGAGGTGTTTTCAGTTTTCAGTTCCTTCAATTATAAGTACCAAGAAATATAAACCAACTCGGAGTACTGGACAAATGTCTGCATATTTATTTATGTTAATACAAGGCATTGTTTGGACCAAGTGGCGGCGGCGGCGGTAACTCTTCACATGAAGACCGTCTTTACAAAGTATAACCCATAAAGAATCCATTTTTACATGATGTATCATTTTGGCCACTAGACTATCTGGACGATCCATCGCTTAACACATGCAGTCAATCTCATAGCAATGAGTGTTGTACCACTACTGTACACACCTCCTCCTGCCCGCTGTCTCTAGTCACACAACACCATGATAGGACAGACATTACACATGTTAGGGCCTCAGAAAATGTAAACAGAGGTGGTTTATACACAACCAAACAGATTTTGTGAATCAATGAAATGCTAAATATACTCTGATACGCCCAGTATTTATCATTTTTCAGCCTACCGGTAATTTAGCAGAATTTACTAAATGTCTAGAGCTACCAATTGAACATTTTCTGACGCTCTGACTCATATATAAAACCTTGTAGACTAAGAATTTCCATGACAAATATTGGTATAATATATATAATAAGTAACTTCATCATTGTTCTGTTCTAATAGTGAATGAGAGACGGGCAGAGTATTGGTAACTGAATAAAATACATGTATGATATAAGTATATATAAAATAAAATACCAGTTATGTAGAGGTGTGTATATATTGACACACCCACCCACACCACATTTACCCACCAACATTTGCACCTGACACAGCTCACATGTACAAACAACAATCATCAACATTTACATTCAAGTAAGGCCGCCATTGCCATGCAGTCTAGGATCATGTCTATTTATAGAAAGGACGGGGGCTAAGGCAACAGCTGTTTCCGGTTAACTACCTCCCTCTACATAGAAAAATCTCACCCACGGTAAAACAATTATCTTTCCTTTTGGTGGGCAATAAAAGCTACTTAAAGCTGTAACACAAGCCTTTGTATCAATGAAACCATTAAAAAGACAAAGTACAGTCGTGTTTAAAACAACTATTGTTACAAAATAATCATATTTCTCAGTTTCTGAAAGCTGGTTTCCTAAAAAGAAGTTACCCCCATTACCTATAGTTCAGCTTCTAGGAACCGGAAACACCCTTTTCTGCCTAATGGGTCTCCTCCACTAACGTACATCACAAGTGACTCGCGATTTGATCACAAAATATTGAATTTTGTTCCCATTGAGATAGAATTGTCACTTTCACAATGGCCCCTGCACTAACATGCAGGTGATCCCTACACCTCGAGACAGAATCGCTTGTCTCTTGCGACCAAGTAGTGATACACACTATGCGGGGGGTCGTGGTCCTAGACTTAAGTACCGTACAGTCAGTAAATAACAGGACATGAATGGTATCAATACAAATTCCTTAATTACATATAAGTTGACTAAATAATTACCATTTACCTTGCAACCAATAGATTCACATTTAGATAACAAAATGGTAATTTCACATGATTTAGGTCCTTTGATGTCTATTTAATAACAAAATTAAAGAAGTATAGGTGGGTTTGGTATCGGCTACACCGTCATCAGGGCATATCTACATTAAATGGTGCATATCATAATATATGACAGACTTAGGCCCATTGCAGCAGGACCAATGGTTAACATGGGTCCAGGGCTGTGAATACTTCACACAGCCTATGTTGCCTTCTTGGCACACATTGTGTATGAAGGCTTACAATATATCATACAATAGAACCAGTACACTCTATTTGAGATCTACTTGGAGCGGCCTGCCCTAGGGTTACAATTGGGTTGCTTTGATGTTTACTCTAAGTAGGTCTCAAACAGAGTGTATTTACAACACTTGTTGTTGTCCTTTCTCAAAACAGGTAGACAGTAGTAAAGGTTAGTCAGTTGAGGCATAGCTGAGTAATAGGGAGGTTCAGCAAGTCTAACCTATACGTAAATGTAAACGTATCCGTATCTCTGATATACAAACATAGATTAAAAGGAAGGAGGTTCAGGCAAACATGGTGGGAAAAACGTAACATAACATATCAAGCATGTTTCATCTCACAATTTATTTTCTATACATAAAAATGCGACGTAATTCACAAAAAAAGGTACAGATACGGATACGTAGGATGTTTGTGGAACCTCCCTAATAGCTTATAACATGCGTTAGCCAATCTTCATCCATGATCCAAACTATAAGACCTTCCATGCTTCATTAGGCATGCTAGCAATAGGTTAGGTAGCTATATAACACATTGTACACGCGTGGGGCGTAAGGGCGTGAGTAGGGGCGTAAGTAGCACTTGAGCGGTAAGGAATGATGTACAGGCAACCGTAACAGGGCGTCCACATTTGTGATGTGTTCCAGGAAAATGTGTCATAAGTCGCAAAATATGGATTTTGAGATATTACCATATTTGAAAAGAGGAGATCAAGCTGATTCCAATGATAGTAAACACTAGGACACCTAATACATATTTCTATATTTTACGTTTGATATTTTCATTTTTGAAAAGTTTGCAATGTTTCTCGATGGGTAATTACCAGTGAAGTAACTCCATACGAAGGCCTTCAAAATGCAAGGATATATTTGATACAATGTCCCGAAATTTGTTACATGACTTCATATGAATATAAGTGCTAAACCCTCTAACAATCAGAGCATTTTAATAAAGAGATCTTGTGGAAAAAACACTTTGAAAAATATCAATTTTGCGACTTGCGACTGATTTTACTGGAACAAATCACATTTAGTGACCCCGCTGGTGTTGTGGACAAGTTCTGCGATTAGGTGAAACAAGAAATCGCTACTAACTCGCTAGTGTTTGAAGTCAGTAAGCAAAACAATTCCAGTCATGTCTTGTTGCTATTAAACTGAAATCACTTATTTTATGTCCTCTCCTCCCTCAGAACCACAGACTGTGGGGAAGTTAAGACAACAAGGCAGGGAATATTGCCTGCAGCATTGAAACATAACCACAAATAATGTTTAAAAGTTAACATGTAACAGGATAAAACATTGTGTATGACTGCTTGTGAACCGATAAATGAATTGAATCTTATAAATGCACTCACTTTAAAAGCATATGCTTGACCCATGTGTTAGTACTCTATATGCTACGAGTTTATTAGTTCATGATTACAACCCACAATGCTGTTCAAGCTGCCCAAAACCTCTACTTCTAGGAGGATGTAGTCGCCATGAAATATACAATTCCACTTCACCAATATAAATATCTCTCAAATAAACCAGCCTCATTTTAACAAAAAATGAGGCTAAAAAATCTGGTTTAACAAATACATTCAGATAAACCTAATATTCATCTTTTTCCAGCTTTAATTTAAGAGAATTTACTACATGTGTGGAGAATCTACATGACGACCCACACCCATCAGATCACAACACTCGAGGACCACGAGCGACTCGGAAGCGACTCGGTGTGAGATGTCAGGGTGAATGATACACGCTTGAGTGATTAGTTGGTAAAGGTTGACTTCATACCAATTGTCAGGTTACAGCAAAATGAGTCACAAGTCACAAAAAAATTATGTCTTTCAAAGTTTTTTTTTTTACAGGAATCCATTGTCAGAATGTTTGGTGCTTAGTGCTGCTAGTAGCATGAATACATGGACCAAATGTCAAGAAAATGTGATGTGTTTCAGGAAAATAAGTCATAAGTCGCAAAATTGATATTTTTCAAAGTGTTTTTTTCACAGGATCACATGATTGGAATGTTATAATTTTTGGTGGGTTAATCACTTATAGCTATATCAATCGATGTATCAAATTTCAGGACAATCTATGTAATATATCCTTTCTTTTTAAAGGTCCTTATATGGACTACATTTAGTTACTTTACTGTTTATTGACCCCCAGAAATATTGGAAACTTTTTTTTCAAAAACGAAAATATCAAACTTAAAATCTAGAAATACTTATTAGATTATTAGACTGTTTACTATCATTGGAATCGGCTTGATCTCATCTTTTCAAATATAATGGTATCTCAAAATCTATTTTTTGCGACTTATGACTCATTTTTCTGAAACACATCACATATATCTCTACATATCTAAGGAGTATATATTTTAACTAATAGTGATTAACCAGCAAGAAATATCACATCATGAACAAATATAGTAATCAGTAATCAGTAACTATTTCATACCATGAAATGTATCACATTATGAAATGTGTATTGAAATAAAACTGTATTAAAAAAAAAAATAGAACAAATTAAAAGTAGAGTAAACAAACAGTTGGTAGATCTACTCTACAACAATACAGAAGTAATTATTAGTTGTCCTTAATGTTTACCATCATTTGAATCTCCATCATCTCATCTGTTCAAATATGATGATATCTCAAAATCTATTTCTTGTGACTTGTGACTAATTTTTCTTCTGTAACACATCACAAATTACTATCAGGCCCTAGCCAGTCTAGGCTCAGAGCCTCTCAGATAAGAAGGAATAGTATGTCAGTGATTGGACGACTGTATAAACCTAGGGTATCCCCACCAAATGTTAATGGCTGTATAAACCTAGGGTATCCCCACCAAATGTTAATGGCAATCAACATGCTTGTGATGTATGCAAAACTCATGGAATGTCAAAAATAAACCTGGAATGATTTGTTTTCTCAAGTATTGGCAATGCCTTGCACAAGGGAATGTTTATTTCTACATATAAAACATCACATGTTATCAACAACCAATGGATGCACCAATGATAGAACTCCCGGCAAGCAAGAAATCCTCCTAAAATATAATTATTTTCAAGTCATGCGCATCGAAAAAACGATGAACAAAATCGGTATAAATGTCATAAGGAATGGACATGTTTTCAAGAGGAATTCGGTTCCTGATAATATATGATTCACATGTTTATGAAAAGTTGAATTGTATAAAGTTGTATTTCAAATTGCTGCACAAATGTAGAGGCACAAAATGAAGGCAGAATAGCTGGCTGATTTACCTTTGTGGACGGGTATAGGAACAGAGTGTTAACAGGCACTTTGATACAAGAAACACCAAACATATGGTCACACACAACCCTACAGAATGGTCCCCGTACTGTGGAAACCCATAATGTTCACTTCATTTTAAAAAGAAACAAGAAAAAAATATAGAATTCATTTTTTAATAAAGAGAAAAAAATCGAAAGTGTATGAACGAGACTTAAAGAAGAGATCTCACGAGAACTGAGCGCCATCTTGAATTCCTTCGTCAAGTTTAGTTATGAGCATGTTAATTATCAATGTTTTTTATTTGATGGCTATTACTGGCTGTAATGATAGTCTCTTTCTTTAGCCAAAATTATCAAAAATATCTTGATAATGGAGGTTTTGAAGATTAAGGAGAAGTTGTGATATTAACAAAAACATTGCGACCACTTTAGTGAACATCCTGGCTTCTGTGGATACAAGACAACACCAAACACAAGGTCACATGACATGTAGTAGCCTACTGATTGGTCCCATTTCAGCTTCATCCAAAAACAGGGCAAAAGTCATCCCCAAGCAACCTTCTTGCACATGCGCACAGAGTTTCAGCCCTAAGGAATTAATTAAGTAGGTCATTATCAGCCTATAAAGTTATAACCTATAACTCAACGTAGAAAAGCTAGGTAACAAAACGAACGTTTAACCAGTCAACAACAGAATTGAAAGCTACACACCACAGCAGGGTAGTGGGAGCTATAGCTCAGTTCACGCATATCTCAATATAACAGTTAATAGGGGATTTGCATATGCCACTGCGCATGTCTGCTACAGTGCATCATGACCGGGATGGATTCTGACATACAAATATTTGGCAACAATTTTATCGAAAATTGCAAGCATGTTTTCGCCAATATCATAGTTTTAATAAAAGGCCTATGAAAACCAAATGCATGATGGGAAAGATGGCGGCTTGTGCTATGGAAACATATGGATAACACATGGATATTGTCGTTAGATCATTCCATGCTAAACATGGCATGTTTTCTATAAATTTTAGACTACCATTATTCCCATAATTCCATGCGAATCAAGATTCAAAATGGCGGCTATGAAAATCCCCTATTGCAACTTGTTCAGACTAAACAGCAAGGAGCAGGCTAGTCAAGGACCCAGCAAAGTTAACATGGAGCACAGTCCAGGAGCAGGCTAGTCAAGGACCCAGCAAAGTTAACATGGAGCACAGTCCAGGAGCAGGCTAGTCAAGGACCCAGCAAAGTTAACATGGAGCACAGTCCAGGAGCAGGCTAGTCAAGGACCCAGCAAAGTTAACATGGAGCACAGTCCAGGAGCAGGCTAGTCAAGGACCCAGCAAAGTTAACATGGAGCACAGTCCAGGAGCAGGCTAGTCAATGACCCAGCAAAGTTAACATGGAGCACAGTCCAGGAGCAGGCTAGTCAAGGACCCAGCAAAGTTAACATGGAGCACAGTCCAGGAGCAGGCTAGTCAAGGACCCAGCAAAGTTAACATGGAGCACAGTCCAGGAGCAGGCTAGTCAAGGACCCAGCAAAGTTAACATGGAGCACAGTCCAGGAGCAGGCTAGTCAAGGACCCAGCAAAGTTAACATGGAGCACAGTCCACCCGTAAGAACAGACTACGCCGAGCGGACGGCCGATGCTTCTGCGGCTTAAATATTTCACAAATGTGATGTGTTTTAAGAAAATGAGCATAAGTCGCAAATTTGATATTTTTCAAAGTGTTCCTTTCACAAGATCACATTATTGGAATGTTCTAATTTTTTAAGAGTTTATCACTTATAGCTATATCAATCGATGTATCAAATTTCAGGACAATCAATGTAATATATTCTTTCGTTTTGAAGGACCTCATATGGATTACATTTAGTTACTTTACTGTTTATTGACACCCAGAAATATTGGAAACTTTTTTTTTCAAAAACGAAAATACCAAACTTAAAATCAAGAAATACTTATTATTTTATTGGACTGTTTACTATCATTGGAATCGGCTTGATCTCATCTTTTCAAATATAATGGTATCTCAAAATCTATTTTTTGCGACTTATGACTCATTTTCCTAAAACGGATGACAAATATGAGCAGACATTACAACAATATTTTTGTGTTTTTATATCTGAGAGAAACACCGACATGTATACATACGTGTTGAAATAACATTAGCTTTAATACCATTTACTCCAATCAACGAGTTTAATTTACTCTCGTTGCTCCAATATACAGTGAAACAGAAGGTGTCGTAGTTTGGACAGGTTGTACCATACACACTTGTAAGCATATATATATATAGACCCTTTAACTGATGTCACTCACTCGTCATAAGCTTAGCACAGGAAAGCGATGAGTTCATGTTGTGGCGAATATTTAATCCCATGACATGAAATGCTATTGGAATAATAAAGGATAAATGAACTATGGGGGTAGGCTTTTCTTATAATAAATAATTTCCTTTCAATAATTACCTTCTTTTTATCAATAGAACCATAGATTTACATGCTCATATTCAATGTTTTGATAATAGTTTGAGGACAAACTATTTAATTATACCACAACATCAATCAACAGTAGGGTGCTTAAAGAGTCTCTACGCCGGAGAAATGTTTAAACTTTTGGGTTTTTGGCCTGCAAAAGGGTCTAGCCATTTGTACACACACTCACACATTACATACTTGCATCTCGCTGAATCATTATTAATCATAGCGATACAGGAAGGAACATTGCCAGAACCATGAGGCCACACTACCTCCTCCTCCTGCTCCCACTCGGCTCTACCAGACACATCACGCCACTCATCTACACTGGGCTGCACCAGGGGGAGCCACTCAATTACTTCCACAAACGCCGCGCGGGATGCGCGATGCCTTCCCGCGCGTTTATCCACAAATACTGCGCACAGCTGCAAGGTTTTCTCTCTAATTCACATTAAAAATTCGCGACATTTTTGCTGTGGCGTTAGTGAAAATAACTCTTGACATGCCCCTTGTCATTATCATTATTATCTATTATATTTATTATCATTATCATAAAGAGTAACCACAGTAACATTGGGTCATCTTGCTCAGTAGTCACTCCTCTTGTCACCATGAGCGACGGGAGTGCCTCCATCGGTTATCAGCAACACTAGCACCCAGCAGTCGTACACAGGCAATGATAACTTGTTCTACAGGGGGCGGGTAGAGGGAGTCAACGCCACCAGGTGGCGGCACTATACACACCAGGTGGCGGCACTATACACACCAGGTGGCACCACCATACACACCAGGTGGCACCACTATACAAAAGCTAGACTGCCTCATAAAGGCAGAACTGGGATCCACCAGAAATAGTTTTAGAAATTAATTGTTAATTTATGTAGATGTGATAGACTAAATAGGCAGCTGGGAAGACCTACTCTCTTTCCAGGACATGCCGAAGCTGCCTTTAACATTTTTTTCATTTATTTCAAGAAATAATAAATTTAATGGTGGATAAGTTAACATCCATGGTGGTATAGGTGCATCCATTCACTCCCTGTACCTACAACCCCCTGCATTATTTATAATAAATCTTCATCTAAAATCCATGCACATGAATTCTGACGCCGGTCGTAATCATCATCATCATCGCGTCTGATCGACCTCAACGAGCTTGATTTGTTTAAAGATTCCTATATTGTGGGATGGTAGTTTGTACAACAAGAAGAAGACATTTAGGCTGGTTTAGAAGTTCTCAGTGAACTCCTTCACGTTGTCCTTCTTGAGGCGGCCCTGCTTGGCGTCTGTAATGGCGCCCCACAGGTCAAACACAAACTCCTCTGAGAAACCAAACATGGCCAGCTCAGAGTCTTGCACTCCTACAGAGAAATCTGACGGGTTCTTCTTGGTCGATCCGCATTCCCAAATTGTTTGTGCTGTAAAGAGAATACAAGATTTGTTAGAGGTTATATGAGAGTGACAACATTTCCAGATTTTTTAAAAGAGTCTGAAGGGGTTAAAGTACCTAACAGAGCAGTGTAAAGTTCTAAAAGCTCTACTTAAGAAGTAGACTGGTGTTAATGTTTATATTAAAATTTTATCTTAAGAAGGAAAAGGTAAAGGGGTTATCATATTCGCAATTCGAGTTAAGTTTATACTGTGATGATATGACTGTATAACATGTTTAGATAGGGGTTATGAAAGAAAATTGAAAATCCAAAAAAAATACAAATATGGGTTAGAGCAGGATGTGCCTTAGAATTGTATGAGCCCAGATGGCAGGTATGTTCGAATAAAACCTTTAAAAACAAAAAACAAAAAAACATTTCCAGATTTATGCATGGGTTAAGTTGCCTGAAAAACTTTTTTTTATTATTATTTCATTTAAGGCCTATCACATTTAAAAAGACAAGAAACACAAAGAAAACGAAGAAAGAAAGCGGCAAGTACCCTACTGAGGTGTTTTAATGTGTTGCCTCTAGTACAGTTGCTAAAGTATTACTATAGTCTACATAGAAAAAAAAACAAAAAAAAAGGCAGAATACACAACAACAACAACATAATTCCCCCTTGACATAAGAGCCTATTTATAACGATATCCTCTGGACAAACACTTAGTCTGGTAACAATGTTGAATCTTTTGTCATAGATATTTGATACAAAATGGTTTGCGTGTGAGTGCACGGCGCAGGTGGTGGGTTATTTTATTACAGCACTCCAAATATATACCGACGTACAAATGTTATAAAGGTGTAATATACTGGTCTGCTATTTCATTTTAAGCATGTCATATAATTTACAAAACGAACATTGTTACTTTGTTGTTAGAACTAGAACCGAATTAATTTAAATACCTTAATGCTAAATTTAATTATTTAAATCAGGCTAGTCTGAGAATATTTATGCTTGATGTATGAAAATGTCTACTTGTCCTGAATAAAATATTTTTAAAATCAAAATCAAACACGAAATAAACGATTTAAAAACTAAAAATTCAATTCAATCCATCAACTCAAATTGAAGGCAGAAATGATGTTGAGAATAGACATAGATTTTTTTTTAAAAAAAAAGAAAAAAAAAGAAAAAAAGAAGAGAATAGACATACAATAAACACTTACATCGAGTACCGGGTTATGACCTATTTGACTTTACTTTCAAATGATGATACAATTCAACTATCGCTGGCCGAATACGAGAATTTTTGTCATACCTTAGCCAACTCTGCTTGTATCAATAAGCTACAATCCGTATTGAATAGAGCTGTAAGACTTATTTATTTTAATACAAATAATCATTAAATAATCATAAAATGTACAATTCCTCCCAAATAACCCACATTTAAGACAGAAATGAGCTTCAAAATGTAGTTTAACAAAGCAAAACAGATACTTTAAATCAACGTGATACCAAATGTACTCAGATATACCTGGTATTTATCATTTTTCAGTCTAATTTAGCAGTATTTCTTTATAATGTCTAGAGCTGCCAATTGTACATTTTCTAAAAATCTGACCCATTAGTGTAAGTAGGGCGAGGTGTGGGGTAATGGTCCGTGTGATACGGTGCTTTAACACTAGAGGGGAAAGATGTACTGACATATATGGGTCAGATTTTCAGAAAATAAAAATAAATTAAATCTGGCTCTAAATCCCTTTCCCCGTAGGCCCTTGTAAATGCTGAATCCCGACCTAAAATAGGCCCCAGTCCCGGTTCCCGAAAGGGTATTCCTTACCCTGAATATTGGGAGGAATCCGATGATAGAACATTATCCCTATGGGTCAGATTTTCAGAAAATGTACAATTGGCAGCTGTACACATTCAGGAAATTCTCCTAAATGAGGCTGAAAATGCTGAATACTGGGTATATCTGAGTATATTTGGTATCCCATTGATTTAAAGTATCAGTTCTGTTATGTTAAACTGCATTTTGAAGCTCATTTTTGTCTTAAATGTGGGTTTATTTGAGAGGATTGGTGAAGGACAATTGTATACTTTCTGAAAATCTGACCCATATGGAGGCAGTGCCAAGATAGCAGGAAAGTTGAACCATTAGTGTAAGTAGGACGAGGTGTGGGGTAATGGTCCGTGTGATATGGGTCAGATCTTCAGAAAATGTACAATTGGCAGCTCTACACATTTAGTAAATTCTGCTAAATCAGGCTGCAAAGTGGTCAATACTGGGTAAATTCGAGTATATTCGGCATTGCATTGATTCTAGCAATCTGTTTGGTTAGGTTGATATGTATTTTGAACTTTATTTTCGTCTGAAATTCGGGTTATTTGAGAAGGTTGAAGTTGAATTGTACATTTTCTGAAAATCTGACCCATGTAGTGATTTAACGCTGGAGGGAAAGATGTACTGACATACATTTGTGTCAACCCTAATACATGTATTGAGGCAACATGTGGGTCAGATTTTCAGAAAATGTACAATTCGCCTTCACCAATCCTCTCAAATAACCCACATTTATGACAAAAATGAGCTTCAAAATGCAGTTTAACATAACAGAACTGATATTTTAAATCAATGGGATACAAAATATATTTAGATATAGCTAGCATTCTTCATTTTTCAGCCTAATTTAGGAGAATTTCCTAAATGTGTAGAGCTGCCAATTGTACATTTTCTGAAAATCTGACCCATGTAGAGAGTAGCACGGGGAGTTGGTGGTGAGGTGAGGCATGGCATCTAATTACACCGCCGCCATAACCACCAACATCACATGTCAAACATGTGCAGGTTTAGTCGTCCTGCTTCAACACATAACATGTATCCACAAGGGCCAGTTTAATTTGATTTGAATATCATTCATATAGAAATAGCTAAATAGCGTATGTATATTAGTGTTGAACGACAAAGTTTGAGACGTCTGAATTATTTTGATATTGATACCATTCTGCTCAATTGATTATTTGTATTTGAATTATGATGTTGATTTTGGATCTGGCAACGCACGAAAAGCACCATATTATGGTCATGCGTAATTTACTAATGATTGTTTAAAATGTTTGTGGCCAGTAAAAATATTTAAAAAAAAAATAATATGAATGGGGCCATTAATATGGCAGTAATGATATTAAGGCTAAATACAGGTGTTGTCCCTGCACTGGGGGCGGGGCGGGGCGTAGGGGGGGGGGGAGGGTTGCGTAAGGGGGGGGAGGGTTGCTTTAAAGCTGTACTCTCGGTTAACATCAGTTAAACACTAAAAATATTCCACTTTAAGTTGCATACAGTTCCAGCCCATCTACAGGTCATTTGACCAACATTTTGGAAGATTTTGTTCAGTTGTTGTTGGTAAACGGTTCCTGAAACGTCCTTGTTTGTATTTGGAGTGCTTGTCTGAATCCCTTCATGCGATGACTTTCCTAATAGTATTGCTCACCGGCGGCAGTTTTCTCTCAGTGGTTAGACTTCAAACATGTTCAAATTCTTGTATAAACACATACCATCAGCAGAATATTGATACACCCAGTCCTATATGTCATAATATTAGTAACTCTTGTATAACCACATACCATCAGCAGAATATTGTTACACCCAGTCCTATATGTCATAATATTAGTGAATTGGGTAAGATTTGCAGCGTTAACACTATATTGTTGTATATGTTTCATTACGTAATATATCAGGGTGAGACGAAACTCACCACGATGCAATACCCTTCTTCTGTTGATTATTATATAGGTCAGATTTTCAGAAAATGTACAATTCACCTTCAGCAATCCTCTCAAATAACCCAAATTTAAGACGAAAATCAAATTCAAAATACAGTCCAATCTAACCAAACAGATTGCTAGAATCAATGCAATGCCGAATATATTTGAATTTACCTACTGACCAAATTGCAGCCAAATTTAGCAGAATTTACTAAATGTGTAGAGCTGCTAATTGTACATTTTCTGAAAACCTGACCCTTATACAATATTTTGTAAAGACTTACATAATTCAGAATCGTTAATTCCCATGTATTTTTCTAGCAGGTTGTTTATCTTGTCACACGCAACGTTTACGACGTCATCCGGCTGCAAAAGAAAGAAAATTTAAAAGTTAAATGAGACTTAATTTAAAGTTTATGATTGCACTTCTAGTGGAATGAGGGAATAAATGAGATGTAGGTCACTAGTTCGGACAGTTTACTTCCGTCGCTTGAAAAGGACAGTGCTTCGAGCAGAGGCTCGCTTATTTATGACTATTTCATCGATTTCATTTTATGAAGAACATATGGTGCAATCTTCGGATCCAAACATACACTTTTTCATTAGCATTAAAATCAGACCAAGTATTTACACGAAAACGAAGTGATAATTGAAATTGAATATCCCTCCGTTATACAATATAACATATTTATTTAAATTTAGAATTGTACGATATACTCCTTAGGATAACCGCAGATATGCACGGATTTTGGAATTTGATACAAGGTACGAGCAGCGTTTAGCACCCCAAGAATGAGAACATTCCAACAAAGAGATCATGTAAACCAGCTATATGCTCTCATTAAGAGTTTGTCTATATTATTATAATTTATCCAATAAATGTTCACATTTCAATGATTTACCAAATAAATATCCCCATTTCTATGGTTTACCAAATAGATATCCCATTTCTATAATTTACATGATAGATATCCACATTTCTATATTTTACATAATAAATATCTACATTTCTATGATTTGCCAAATAAATATCTACATTTCCATTATTTGCATAATAATTGTGTATATAAAGGTGGGCGGACTTACTACTTCCACTGTGGCTGGACCTTTAGATCTTAATCGTAACGTTTCCTTTCCAGTTCCAATACTTCCTCCTCCACTTTTCCTGGCATTAGATGGACCAATATTAGCTGCAAAATAAGACAATAGTAAATTAGACACAGAATGAATCACAAACTATATCTTTCTGCATCCGTTCTTATACCCCTTTCACACTACACCTTTCAAAGTGCTTCGAAGCGCTATGAAGCGCTTCCCCGAGGTCGGTTCTATTCACACTGCACTCTAAAGCGCTTCCAAACCGAATCCAAAGTGAAGTGAAGCGACTTGAGTAATCCACCTACTTGAGGTGAATTATACAAGTCGCTTCGCTTTCTCAGTGCTAATTCTGCTAGTGTGAATGGAACCGAAGCGAAGCGAAGTGGTTTCTGACGTCATCAATCAGCTGCGTTGCTTATAAACACATGGGAAAGACTACGGCGACTTGTCTGCAGTCTGAATAGAACCGACTTAGTCAAAGCGCTTTGAAGCGCTTCTCTGCTGCAGTCTGCATGGGGCGAATTATATAAACCAGTTCGCAATGATTCGCTTCGGTTGTGTAGTGTGAAAGGGGTATTACATTCAGGAGAGTAGTATGGAACATATGGGTCAGATCGTCAGAAAATGTACAATTTGCAGCTCTACACATTTAGGAAATTCTGCTAAATAAGCCTGGAAAATGATACACACTAGATATATCTGAGTATATTTGGTATTGCCTTGACTCGAAAGACCTGTTTAGTTGTGTTGCATTGTATTTTTAACCTCATTTTTCTCTTAAATTTGTTTTTTTTAGAGGATTGGTGACGGTGAATTGTACATTTTCAGATCACCTAACCCATATTATAGTATAGAGGTGAAGTCACCAGAAAATGTACAATTGACCTTCAGCAATAGTAGCCTTACAAATAACCCAAATTTCAGACAAAAATAAAGTTCAAAATACAATTCAACCTAACCGAACAGATTGCTAGAATCAATGCAATGCCGAATATACTTGAATTTACCTAGTATCGACCAAATTGCAGCCTAATTTAGCAGAATCTAGTAAATGTGTACAGCTGCCAATTGTACATTTTGTGAAGATCTGACACATAAGGATAATGTTAAATTAAGAGTAAACAAGAAAATATTACTTTCTCACATTCAGGAGAGCAGTATGATATTCATGGATAACCTTGGGACTGTACAGTTAAGATATATGTTAGGCCTTGATACTCTTAACGAAATATATTATCCAAGTTAAAAAATAAGTTCTATAAAAGAAGGGAAAAGGAAAATATAATGGACATTTTGAATACCATGTCTAGATGTATGACGAAAATGGAATCAAGAGTTATAAATTCATTTACATGGAAAACAATGTTCAAATAAGTTACTCGTGAAAAGTGATTTTAAAATGGATTGACATTGAATACCTCAGTGGTATACATTTAGTTTTAACTATTTTATTTCATCAATTGTAGTTGCACTCTATATTTTCAAGAGGTACAACATCACATATTTATGTACTTTAGAATAGTATTATAACTTCATCCCAAGTCGCTACCTGAGGTTGTCATAGACCCAAGACGTTCAAGGCATTTATTGAACATATACATGTTACCTCATCTTATAGCTTTACCAATAGACAAATCATGAACTTTACTTATGTACTCAATGCTGTAATACAATTATTCTATATAGTGTCAACATATTGGAAGTTGACCATGGATTCAAAGTTGAGGATGCATGATGGGAAAGATGGAGACTTGTATTATGTATTAGCCTTCTATGTATATATCAAGGGAACGGCTGGAAGACCAAGGTGTAAAACCTAGAGCCCTGTAGACCTGTTCATCAACATAATGTAAAAACCTTGATGATGAATAAAAGATTTTTCTATTCTATTCTATTATATTATATAAGCCCAAGCAGCTGGTTGTCTTGGATATGTTTACATGAGTAACATGGAAGAGGCCTTACATTATATATAAGGGTCATATTTTCAGAAAATGTACAATTGGCAACTATACACATTAAGTAAACTCTGCTAACTTAGGCTGGAAAATAATAAATACCGGGTATATCAGAGTATATGTGTTTTCTGTTGGTATAATATATCTGTTTTACTATTTTAAACTGTATTTTGAACATCATTTTTGTCTTAAATGTTGGTTATTTGAGAGGATTGGTGAATGTGAATTGTACATTTTCTGAAAAGCTGACCCCTCTAGGGCTCCTGATGGGGGGGGGGGGGGGTACTGCGTCGATTTGTCGTGCTAAGGTTGAGCATTTGTCCCTTGTCCCCAGAATCCCATGTTGATTTGTCGCTCTAGGAAAGGGTCTATGTCGTTTGTCCATCATAAGAAATGGCTATGTCAGTTTGTAGATTCTACCCCTTATAATGTCGATTTAGGCATCAGGACCCCTATATATCTCATATATTCCTGCGACAATCAATCTGTACCCCACTAGTACACAATGAACCATTCACCCACGTGTATACCACACAGTACTACTGCTGCTACACCATTATAATACATACACTTGAGTGAAATCGCCAGAAAATGGACAATTCGTCGACACCAATCTACTCAAATAACACAAATGTAAGACAAAAATCGGGTTCAAAATTCAGTTCCCCATAACCAAACAGATTGTCTGAATCAAGGCAATACTAAAAATACTCAGATATACCTAGTATTTATCATTTTACAGCCTAATTATGCATAATTTACTAAATGTGTGGATCTGAAGATTGTACACTTTCTGAAGATCTGAGCCAGTTGTCGGTGCATTCCACCAGTTCAGTCAGTCACACCATATTCACCAGCAGCCATGTATAGCCATTATACATGGTAGAGCCAACAATATTTGTAAACAAACAGGTGTATTTCCACCATGACAGGTGGATCCATTATGTCGAGTGACACAATATGTGCTTCCAGTAAAAATTCTACCAAGGCCTTTTTATGCATTGGCAAGAGAGACTATACATAGTATTCACTGACGTCACGGCGCTAGCCGCGGCTTGCCATAATGTGGGTCAACTTTAGCTGGACATGAGTGCTCAAAGCCTAAAAAATGCAGTTTTCACCTCCGAAAGTTTTAGAGAATGTTATATACTGTATGCTGATAGGTTATATGGTCATTTTTTAGTGTGTCATGATGGAATAATGAGTATAATTGCCATTAGCAAACATTCGAAACGGGAAATCCTGTCGATCTAGTGTCTCCCGCTATCTATGCTGCCACACAGTATGGCTGCCAGTGAGGATAGCCGCTGACTGGGGTGACGTCATGTGAATACTATGTATATATCAAGGCCAACATATCGGCCTGAAAGTTGACCATGGAGGCACAGTTGAGGATGCATGATGGAAAAGATGGAGACTTGTGTCAGGGAAACATGTATGGTACATGGATATTGATACTTTGATAAATAATCCATGATAAACATGGCATGTTTTATATAGATTTTAGACTACCATTAGTCCCATAATTCCATGCGAATCTAGATTAAAAATGGCGGCTATGCAAATCCCCTATTGCATGTCTGCCTGTCTGTGCACGCATGCGTGGAGGGTGTCTATATTAGGGTGAATGATTGTCACACAAAGACGCCAGGGGGCGCAGGTGTCACTACTACACTTCAGACTTACTGCTTGACAGCCTAACCAGGCCGATGGCAATCTCTCATGTCTATATGCTTGACGTGTATCATTTAGACATCTCCCCCAGCATGGCAGTGTGTTGTGTACACTTCTTGCTACTGTTTTAAATCGAAATGTTTTAAAGCTATTTTCTCAGCTCTTACAACAGAACAAATCTTACCGAATTCCCTCATATATCTTATAGAATTCCCTTAGATATCCTATGATGTTAACCCCACTTTAATGGGACGATTTTGTTAAATTTTGACTTTGCCTTGTTTTTACTTAATGTTTTACTTGATGCAAACCTCTATTCTTTTCATACGGTAACGGCTGGAACAACTGGATTACATCCAGAAGCATGTTAGCCCTTTTGTCACACCTCATATACATGCATACCTTCTGACAAATAAAGGGTTTACAAATCAAATTAAATCAAATCTTATTTCTATGTAAAGCTTGGGTTCATGTCCCTCAGTAAAGCATCACTCCGTGGGAAGACTATGGGGCCTGTTCACAAATAGGGATATCCTCGGGATATGTTCTTTTAAACTGTCTACTCTATCCCTCAAGGTAAACTTAATTACATGTTGAATACGAGTAAACTTGACTTGTGTAGCACTGACTCAGTAGGTCAGTATAATGGGGGAGGGGAGAGAGAGGAGGGGTGTGAACTTTAATATGATATTTTGTTTTACAATGCTATCTCTAGTTCAGCTCATACTGTTAGTTTTCCACTAGTGCCTGGGGGAGAAGGTGATACTTTACCAGGACTAGTACAGCTCATACATCTGGTCTTCCACTAGTGCCTGGGGGAGAAGGTGATACTTTACCAGGACTAGTACAGCTCATACAGTTGGTCTTCCACTAGTGCCTGGGGGAGGAGGTGATACTTTACCAGGACTAGTTCAGCTCATACAGCTGGTCTTCCACTAATACCTGGGGGAGGAGGTGATACTTTACCAGGACTAGTTCAGCTCATACAGTTGGTCTTCCACTAGTACCTGGGGGAGGAGGTGATACTTTACCAGGACTAGTTCAGCTCATACAGTTGGTCTTCCACTAGTACCTGGGGGGGAGGGGATACTTTACCAGGACTAGTTCAGCTCATACAGTTGGTCTTCCACTAGTACCTGGGGGAGGAGGTGATACTTTACCAGGACTAGTTCAGCTCATACAGTTGGTCTTCCACTAGTACCTGGGGGAGGAGGTGATACTTTACCAGGACTAGTACAGCTCATACAGTTGGTCTTCCACTAGTACCTGGGGGAGGAGGTGATACTTTACCAGGACTAGTACAGCTCATACAGTTGGTCTTCCACTAGTGCCTGGGGGAGGAGGTGATACTTTACCAGGACTAGTTCAGCTCATACAGTTGGTCTTCCACTAGTACCTGGGGGAGGAGGTGATACTTTACCAGGACTAGTACAGCTCATACAGTTGGTCTTCCACTAGTACCTGGGGGAGGAGGTGATACTTTACCAGGACTAGTACAGCTCATACAGTTGGTCTTCCACTAGTACCTGGGGGGGAGGGGATACTTTACCAGGACTAGTACAGCTCATACAGTTGGTCTTCCACTAGTACCTGGGGGAGGAGGGGATACTTTACCAGGACTAGTACAGCTCATACAGTTGGTCTTCCACTAGTACCTGGGGGGGAGGGGATACTTTACCAGGACTAGTACAGCTCATACAGTTGGTCTTCCACTAGTACCTGGGGGGGAGGGGATACTTTACCAGGACTAGTACAGCTCATACAGTTGGTCTTCCACTAGTACCTGGGGGAGGAGGGGATACTTTACCAGGACTAGTACAGCTCATACATGATACAGTCGGTCTGCCATTATTGTGTCTTCTTATAAATGACTAAACAAAAATGGTAATCAATCAATTAGTCAAATCAATAAATACTCACAAAATCCTGATTTCATAGGAGAAATAAGTCGGATGGTAAACGTCGTTCCTTTTTGAATCTCTTTAAGCATCTTGGCGACCTCAAAATGCCGACAGCCGACTAGACTGGTTCCGTTGATCTTCTCTATGTGGTCGCCCACACAGATGCCCTCTATCCGGTCCATGATGGAGCCCTCCTTGATGCGCTTTATAAAGGCATAGCCGGCACCATTGTCTGTGATGGTCAGTCCCAGAGCATCCTCTGTCTTGTCCACGTCCACCTCCTTGGGCCGCCCCTTGATGTGCGCAAATATGAAGTCCTCGAGGCCGATCTGACCACCCAGCAACCGGTTCATGTCCACCTTGTGTGTGTTCAACGTGCAGAATAGAATCTGGAGGAGGAGAAGGGAAATAAAGACATTAAAGTATTGTAATTTATCCATGTGCATTTGATATTTAATATAATTTATTCATGATCATTTGCTATTTAGGGTAAATTATTCATGAGCATTTGATATTTGATATGCGTGGACTGTTATGCGTTTTTCTCTTCACCATTGATTAACTGAATTTATCCTGTTAAATGTTTGTGGCCAATAAAAATATTTAAAAAAAAATGAAATTTAATGTAATGTATATTCATGATCATTTGATTTTTAATGTAAATTATTTATAACCATTTGATATTTATGTAAAATTCAACAATCTAATTAAAATACAAAAGCCTGAGACAACAAGATTAAGTACAAATGTAAGGTAGGAAGGAAGAGACAGAAACAATAATAAAATAATGGCGCGTCAGTAAAGTGTCAAAAAGTAACATAATCCAGGTTTGATCATTTAACTAATGTTTATAATTGTACATGCTGCCCAGATGGCACGATATTGAAATAACGATTTATGTTTTTAAAAAACAACTGAAACAATATCCCATTTTATTAATTAACCCACATGCTAATTGGGAACTTACCAATATTGGTAGTCCCTTATATTATCTGTAATTTGCTGCTTAATTACTGTTATATTATTTATCCTTTAACTCTATTTGTTCAGCTCATGTGTCCACTTTATGGTAACAGCTGGACGAACTGGACTTCTAGCGACCTCAGTGGCGGCACCTATGTTGCCGTCTCGGGAACTCTCCTGAGATTTGGGGCAGTCGCACCTACCGTTCCCGGTTGGGGCAACATAGAGAGAGCTTGCCGGTATATTCCATCTAACTTTTTAAAATCACATGTCACGAACAGTTCCAGTCCCGCCATCCCCTCCCCCCGACTATAACCCTACTGCTTATACAAGGCCGTTGTCCACAGAGCTGTAGAATAAACGATTTCGGCCACTTTTCACCACTACACATGGGTTGGCCCTACTCATATCACTAGCAAACTTCAGCCTCACCACCACAACAAACTCCATAGCTCAGAGGCTAGAGCACTCGTCTGCAGGCGTGAAGGTTGAGTGTTCAAACCTCGCCCGGGTCCGTCAGCTTTTTTTTTATCATCCTCTACTTGTTGGGCCGTGTAGAGCTGTCACTACACGGCCCGGGGGTGGGTGGGTTTGAAGGTTTGTGGTGAGGGGAAAGGCAGGCTATAGAAACAAAATATCCATATAGTGTTTTAATGTGTACCAACAATAATACAAAAACGGCCTAAACATTATCTAAATTACATTCGCAAAGCGCCGACTAGCAGCCGCCTACTCTTCTGGACAGTTGTATAACTTTTTGTCAATAATCTTTTCTACATTATGTAACCCATCGACAAATAAAAACTCAAATCAAATCAAATCACCACTTGAATATGGAGTATCAGTGTTTAATATAGCATGACCCATCGCTCACTGCTGTATACATGTAGTATATATCAGAGCTATGATATGTAGGATATGCCTGTACAATCGGGACAAGTTGGAGGACCTGGAAAAGCCTTTCTTTAGAAAATTTGAACTCTTTCGATTAAGTATTGTTTCAATTCCCTTCAATAGACCCACGCATCCATGATGACCAGAATCAAAACACTTCATTGTATTGTATTGTGTATTGTTTATTTCCAGAATCTGTACAAAACCAACACTGCATTGTCCCAGCTCACACTTTCTAAACACTAAAAGTTCCAGCATTGAAGATTTTTTTCAAAAATATTGTTATTGGCCACATTTTATTATATACACGCATTGCTCTGACAACATCGTATCTAGAGTGGTTTACACATGGTGCATATTTCACTAGTGATTTACATGGGGTTGTCATGGCAACCAATCTGTTTTTTGCTAAGATTACCGGTAAAATTCAAATTTATGACTCGATTTTTTTTCTATTTTCATCATTGAAAGCATGTATAATAAATCTGTTAACTCACTCGTTGGTTTCAGTCACTTAGAATATTGCACTCGTTGCTATGCAACTCGTGCAATATTCACCCTCCTTCAACCAACAGGTTAGTTAACCTGTATATATTTAAGAGTTGAGATAATATTAAACAGATAGCAGGGTGTGATATCTCCACTCACTAATGCTATACTAACCTTCTGTATGTGATATGAATAGCAAGACTCAATTTAATTCAAAATATTATTTATTTATACCTCAGGGTGTTGTACAAATAGGAGCCTTACATACTGAATATAATTCAAGGTCAAGCAAACACACATCCAGGAATGTATATATAGTGCTTCCGTGTGGCCTGACCTACTTGTATTTTATTAGAAACGATGAATTTGCAGCCCCATGATTTAGTTCCCAAGATTTGATTTTAAAGAGGATATAATTTAAATTTAGGAAATGGATTTTGTGTTATTGGTGGCAACGCATGGTAATATCTGCTCTGAAATCTACAAGAAAGGAAATTATTGAAAATTGGGCAAAGGGCAAATGTGCCCGAAACGTCGGACCCCAATAAAACTGAACAAAAACTCAGATCCCTCTCCTTTCCAATCCGTTCTGGGGCTGAACCCCACTAATTTATAGAAATTATTAAATAGCATACACCATACTTCTAACTACCTTAGTAATGATCGTCAAGTAATTCATACTATCAATGAACCTCA
Organism: Sthenelais limicola; assembly: GCA_942159475.1. NCBI lineage: Eukaryota > Metazoa > Annelida > Polychaeta > Phyllodocida > Sigalionidae > Sthenelais > Sthenelais limicola. The sequence goes on along the minus strand of OW804094.1, from coordinate 2,912,226 downwards.
CATAAAATAATAATATTTGTGGCTACTTAAAACAATTATATTCACAATTATATTATAACCCATCCCCTCCCAATACTACGAGACATACTTAATTTATGTGATGTGTTAAGGCAAATGAATCACAATTCAGATACCACCATATTTGATAAGATGAGATCAAGCAGATTCCATTAATGGTAAACATTATTCGGACATTTGATATTTTAAATTTGATATCCTTATTTTTCTAAATAGTTTGCAATATTTCTGGGTGGACCATTACTAGTAAAAGTAGCTAAATATACTCTATAGGATTACGTTAGAAATGCAATGATATGCTTAATACACATTCTTGAAATTTGGTAAATACATTCATACGAGTTTAGACGGTACACACCCCAATGATGAGAACATTCCTACATGGGTGAGATTTTCAGAAAATGCACAATTGGCAGATGTTCACATTTAGTAAATTCTGCTAAATGAGGCTGTAATTTGGTCAATACTAGGTAAATTCGAGTATATTCTGCTTTGCATTGATTCTAGCAATCTGTTTGGTTAGATTGAACTGTATTTTGAACATTATTTTTGTCTGAAATTTGGGTTATTTGAGAAGATTGGTGAAGGTGAATTGTACATTTTCTGAAAACTTGAACCACATAGAGATCTTGTGAATGAAACTCATTGAAAAATATCAATTTGTGACCTGTGACTTGTCCTGTAACACATACTTATTATGTGTGAATATGAGCCCATCTTTAATTATTATACTATAACGGGTAGTACTTCTCAGCATGTAGTGTCTATTCAATTCCAGTCCCCCCCCCCTTCATCCCCCTCAGTGACATTGCATCAGCCCAGTAAAGCTCAGCTGCTGTAAGTGTGCAATCTTCCAAAAGGAATAGCATTGAAATAGCTTCAAAATCACTTCTTTGAACAAAATTATTTTGGGGAAATCAATACCCAGGTAACCTCACTTGAGATCTATATAAGCCATCTTGTACGCCATATCGGTATGACACCTGTACATGCGGCCAGTAAAAAACTTTTTAAAACCTTTGTGCAGAGCATTGGATGTCGTAAATCCATAATTAATATAGTGTGGATGGTGCTTGCACGTGTGGAATATATATAGACTGACGTGAGCAGGAGGAAGTGGTTGGCTGCACATAAGGGTCAGATCTTCAGAACATGTACAATTGGCAGCTCTACATATTTCCCAAATTCGGTTAAATTTAGCTGAGAAATGATATATATGCTAGGTATATCTGAGTATATTTGGTATTCCAATGGTCCAAACAATCTGTTTGGTTAGGTTGAACTGTATTTTGAACATTATTTTCGTCTGAAATTTGGGTTATTTAAGAGGAATAGTGAAGGTGAATTGTACATTTTCTAACTTCACCCATATACACACCTACACTCATACAGCGATGAGTCAACGACGGGAGGGTTTTTGTGTATTTTTGGTGCAAGTTGGTTTCACCCTCCTTCACTCATGTCATGAAATGAGGCCAAATAAACGTATAAGGAATGTGGGAAGGAGCGGTAATTATAATGTTATTGCACGACTAGAGTATAATACTGCAATATAACCTGCATTAATCATGGACAATGTCATATGGGTCAGATTTTCAGAAAATGTACAATTGGCAGCTCTACACATTTAGTAAATTCTGCTAAATTAGACTGCAATTTGGTCAATACTAGGTTAATTCGAGTATATTCGGCATTGCATTGATTCTAGCAATCTGTTTGGTTAGATTGAACTGTATTTTGAACTTTATTTTTGTCTTAATTCTGGGATATTAGAGAGGATTGATGAAGGTGAATTGTTGTACATTTTATGAAAATCTGACCCACATGTAAGTGGTATGGCATTGGTCTATTGCCAAGAATATCATCATTTCATGGACAATTATTATATCTAATTAACAAGAGCCATTCTACGTATTTAACCTCTCCTGCTGGCAATATTATAACATAATGTATATGTGCTGATATAGTACTAATATACAGTTAATTATGTTAGAATATTGAGGTTAAATGGGCTGATACTAAGTGATCCCATGAAAGGGTTTGGGCGGGTCCTTCAAGTACACATAACGACGTTTAGAAGCTCTGTAGCAAACAGAACCAGACAAAATCCTCCCAATATGTCAGTCTTGAGTTGTTGCTCAACAGACTGTCTCCAGGGATAGAAATCATGGAGTAGGAAGTGGGGCCATGGCAAAAATACTTAAATATTTCTGACAAGGATAAAAGCCCCCATAGGTAGTTGGTGGGTTCGGGAGAAATTTAAGATAAGATGTTTTTTATTTGCCTTTTCGATAAGTACAAATGAGTACAAACGAGTACTATATAAACAGACAAAAGGGTCGACATATCTTTATGGACTACTTAGATAGAGTACATTTCTTCCAGCTGTTACCATACGTTATTTTGATGATTTTAATCTTGGAAAGTTTCAACGAAATTTTGTGAACTGTTTCTAGGAATTTCAGATGTTTTCAGTAAACTTTGGGTTGAAAATGATGGAATTTGGATGAAATTCAACAATGTTTATAAGGTTTGAAAAATACTGATTTCATCCCTGTGTCTCAAGTGTATCTGATTCAATACCGGGTGAGATCAGCAGAAACTGTACAATCGCCAGCTCTACAGGAAATACAGGAAATGGTGCTAAATGTATTTTTGTTTTTTGCTACCCACGATGAGAGCCTATATTTACGGGAACAATACGTGACAAGAGGCAGCCTTATCAGTAGCACAGGTAGATACACGATGCCTTAATCCGCTCCACATGGATCAGGATAATCCCTGGTACCTGACATGCAATTGATTAGATGCAACACACAGTGGAACAGTATATAATATCAACCCATGTTGGTATGCGGAGGGCTTATTATATCATATGTTTGTTGTATTTTCCAAAATTGTTCATAAATTCAGCCATCAATATAACATCAACACAGGCTAATTAAAGGAACATAAGGACACCAATTTAAACAGCTTCAACCCAGAATTACTCCCAAATTAACCTAAAATATTGTTTTGAAGTTTAAATCAGTACATCATAACATATCTACATCAGATTATCCATCTCTAAACCAGACTCAAAACCAGACTTAAGCCAAATTTCCCCTCAATGCTGTGGGCCAACAAAGGTAAGTGTCCCCCACCACACACACACACACACACACACACACACACACGCCTAGAAAAATAGTTTTAAGCTGTTCTCGTCCTCTGTTCTACACAAACCCTAGAAAAACCTCACCCTACTTAAAAAAGAAATGACTTTGTCTAATTATTTTTTAACAACAAAAGCTAATTAAAGTGGGAAGACAAATCTCCAAAGCAGAAAACACCTAAACAGTACGTACTCTTGCTTAAACCACCTATTTTTACAAAATTACATTTTATTCAGTCCCTGAAATGTGGTTCCCGAAAAAAGAATTTATTAAAAGTTACTATTCCCCCATATCTGGTAGGAAGACCTGTGGTTCTCGCAGATGGAAAAATTCCTTTTTCCAATAACACAAATGTAACTCTACATAAAATTGGAAATAAAAGTTATTATTACATACGTATACCTAGCATTCATCTGCTACTATCAATAACAAACGCATCTATTTTTTAATTTCGTTTTGCCTAAAGCTAACAAAGGAGGGAATAAGTATGTTTTGACTGATATGACTCCTCCTTCAACATATGGGTCAGATTTTCAGAAAATGTACAATTGGCAGCTGTACATATTTAGTAAATTCTCCTAAATTAGGCTGCAATTTGGCCAATAGTAGGTAAAGTCGAGTATATCCAGCATTGCATTGATTCTAGCAATCTGGTTAGTTAGGTTGAACTGTATTTTAAACTTTATTTTCGATAGAAATTTGGGTTATTTGAGAGGATTGGTGAAAGTGAATTGTACATTTTCTGGTGACTTCACCCATATCATCCCTATCTCTCAGCTTATCAGGGAGTATGTGAAGGCCTTGGTAAATACCGACCCTGGTCACAAGACGTTGATTTCATGTGCTAAAGTGGCTCAAGGTGTGATGACTGGTACCGCAACCATTGTCTGGAGTACGGAGAGACCGGAAGTCACTAGAACTCTTCTGATAAGAAGGTGTAAAAGTGGTGTGAGCGGTCATCTGTGTACCTTGGCCCGCATCAGATGTTTTGGCGTTTTTTTATTGAATTATTTTTTTTATTTTTTTTTTAAAAGGGCCACTATTATTGCAATATGTGGGTCATACATATTTGCAATTGATTAAATAAAAAATGCTATTCAAAGTTTCTCGGAACAATATAGCTACACTTTTAATAGAATATTGAGAGAGCAACATGTGTTTCTGGCTAATGTACAATCATTGAAATTGAAAATAAATTTATTCCAGTCTCTGACTGCTATGAAGGAAACTCCCCGACGAGCGGGAGGTTTTCAGTACATTCAGACTTGAATTACAGTCTTCTGGGTTGAAACGAAATGATAAACCAAGGACTTGATGTTTGTGTTTGTGCTTCATGATCAAATTATAATATTGATATTATTATTATTGATTTATCCTGTTATCAAGACACAATGGAATATATTTTGAGATTGTTAATTAATTATTGTTTATTTCCAGTCAAGTACATAACAATATATATAGCGGGAAATACCCCATCTAATCCTAGGTGTGTTAAGGAGCTCGAGGTGAAGAGGTGGTTAAGATTACCTTAATGAGTAGATAAGCTTTGATAAGTCATAACTTGATAAGGGACTGTTCATTTTTAAACACTGGGGTGGGGGGTGGGGGGTCAGGGAGGGGGCACCCTTTTTTTGTAGACTCAGAACTACAATGATGTAGGGGGGGGGGGGGGTCATGAAAGTTAGCACAAACGTTCAAGGGGGCGGGGGCAAGACGTTTTGTACAAGACTGATTGAGACAAGAGTGATTTGAAACCTTGTTGTGGTGTAACCTAGCAACCGCCACTGGCGAACCAGGCGTCACTACACAAATTATAGAAGTATTACAAATCAGCAATACACACTATATTTAAAGTTTGATATTTTTATTTTTGCAATATTTCTGGATGGCTAATTACCAATAAAGTAACTAAATATACTCCTTACGAATGTCTTCAAAATGCAAGGATATATTTAATACAATGTCCCAAAATGTCTTACTCGGAATTATATGACTATGAGTGCTAAACCCTCTAAAAATCAAGATTTTAATAAAGAGATCTTGTGGATCAATTTTGCGACTTATGACTCATTTTCCTAAAACACATCACAAAGGTGCTCTAACATTTAAAGATACAAATGTCATCCAAGCCTTGATCAGCGCCCCACGCGGGGTTTGTTTACACTACATGACCTCGTTTTGGCGGACCGTGTTCAACGGTGGGCATGCGCAGTGTACACAGATCAATATACACAACATATCAGCCAATCAGCGACGTATCGATTACACGATATCGATTACCTAAAGTAATTAATTATGAGTGAGTTTATTTACTGCTGGGGCGGCACTTACACTACATTGTTGGACACATACGTTACATTGGAGGGGGGGGGCGGGGGGAAGGAGGGAGGAGGGGAGTGGGGGGAGGGGGAGTGGGGGAGGGGGAGGAGGGAAGGGGAGGGGCAGGGGGAAGGGGCGGGGGAGGGAGGAGAGGGGGAGGAGAGGGAGGAAGAGGAGGGGGAGGAGGAGAGGGAGGAAGGGAGGGGAGGAGGAGAGGAAGGGGAGGGGGAGGAGGAGAGGGAGGGGAGGGGAGGGGAGGCGGGGGAGGGGGACACTCTAGGTACAAACCCTCAGATCAGATAATAAGGGTATGTCAGTGTTGTGACTGGATCAATCTAGTTTATTAGACAGAGGTGGCGCCTCCCGTGGCGGCAGCATACACTACATTCCTCCCTGCTTAAACATTTTGTTCAGACAATTTATAAAATAATGTTTCTGAAAATGAAACAATATTATGTTGTTAGATTTACTGTCTTTGCTTTATATGCAATGTCTTTTTCTTGCTGAAAAGTCTCTGGTCTTCTTTTCACTTGTGAAAGTCTGATATTTACGATATCATTAGGAAAACAAATTCAGGGTTTAACCCAAATGTCTTTGATGATAAAAATTCTAAATTACTAATAATCAGAATAGAATATAGAATCACTAATTATTTGATATCAAAGTAATAAGATGTCACTGATAGTTCTGGACTTGAATAGTTCATTTATGAGTTAGCACATAGTCATCAAGCTTTGGTGGTGGTCTACTTGTTCTTGATGATCTTCTCACTTCTGGCACTGGTGATTTTGTAACTTTAATGGGAGACACCCTTGGTGTGTCTGGAGCTTTGTCTCTAGGGATTTGGATCTCTGGAGGAGGGACAGGGACCGGAGGTTGTGGCATAGCTGTCTCTGGCTCTGTCTCCTTGAAGGCGTTGAACTTATATGGCGCTGGGTGCTGGTTGATTTCATTTAGTGGTGGAATGTTCTCATTCCTTTCATCTTCCTCGAAATCATCTGCCGTCTCACCTGACTTCAAGAGGTGATCAACATGGACATAACGGATGTTTCGTCCAACTCGAACAAGATATTGGACTGGTCCATTTCTATGGACTATTATACCTGGCACATACTTAATATCAGTTCCTCTACAGTTCTTCACTCTCACCCTCTCGTTTTTTCCAAATTCCCTGAGCTTGGGAACTCTTGTATCCCTGTACTCTTTCATCTTTTCCTGTTTTTGCTCAACCTCAGCCCTAAGGTCAGGCTTAACTAATGTTAGTCTTGTACGAACCTGCCTTTTTAGGAACAATTCAGCAGGGCTCAGTCCTGTAGATGTGTGCGGTGTGGAGCGATAAGACAGTAAAAAGCTACACAGTTTTTGCTGTGTTGTGACTCCTGGTTGGGCTTCCAAGGAATGTTTCTTTAGTGCAGTTTTTAGCGTTTGTACAGCCCTCTCTGCGGCACCATTCGATGCTGGGTGGTATGGGGCAGTTAAAGTATGTTTTACTCCATTCTTATTGAGAAATTCTTGGAACTCGTCAGCTATAAACTGAGGCCCGTTATCGCTTACAAGTTCGCGGCATAAACCATACCTTGAGAACATTTCTCTCATAACCTCTATGGTCTTCTGTGCGGTCGTCGATTTCATGAGAATAACTTCCATCCACTTTGAGTGAGCATCAACTGCTAGGAAGAACATCTCTGATTTGTACTCAGCGAAGTCGACATGGATTCTGTCCCATGGTCTTTCCGGGTACTTCCAGGGGTAGAGTGGAGATGGTGGAGGGTCATTCTTCAAAGACAGGCACACATTGCATGATTTTACCAGACTCTCAATACTTTGATCGATACCTGGATACCAAAAATAACTTCTGGCCAGTGCCTTCATTCTTACTATACCAATGTGTTCATGATGGAGTTCTTCTATCATCCTTTGTTGTAGCTTATGTGGCACTACAATTCTCATTCCCCACAACAAACATCCCTGGTCACATGAGATTTCATTTCTTCTGTTATAATATGGCAATAGTTCATCATCTTCGATGTAGTTTGGCCAACCATTTAGACTGTACTCAAGAACACGGCTGAGTGTTCGGTCTTTCTTGGTGCATCCTGATATTTCTTTTGAACTTACAGGCATATCATCTACATGAGAAAAATAGTTGACCTCAGATTCTATGTTTTCAGTAGCTCTTTCCACTGGAGCTCTGCTGAGGTAATCTGCATTACTATGATCCTCTGATCGGCGATACTGTACTTCATAATTATATGACATCAGCAACAATGCCCACCGCTGTAATCTTAGCGCAGCCAGTGTTGGCACTGCTGTCTTTGGTCCAAGTATAGTTGAAAGTGGCTTGCTATCAGTCACAAGGGTAAACTTTCTACCATATAGATACTTGTGGAATTTCTTTATTCCATAGACAATGCCTAGAGCTTCCTTTTCTATTTGCGGATATCCTTTTTCTGCCTTAGTTAGAGATCTGGAAGCAAACGCAATAGGTCTTTCATCCTCTCCATCTAAATGCGACAGTACAGCTCCCACTCCGTAGGGGCTTGCGTCACAGGCTAATATGAGCTTCCTGTGCGGATCATAGTGTGTTAACACTCTATCGCTGGTAAGGGTCTCTTTTACGATTCGGAATGCTGTCTCACAGTCTTTGTCCCAATTCCAAGGAATTTCGTCTCTCAGTAGGTTATTCAGTGGTGCAAGAGTGGTGGAGAGAGACTTCAGGTATGGCCCATAATAGTTCACCATACCAAGGAAGGTACGTAGCTGTGAGACATCTTTGGGTGCTTCTGTGCCTCGAATTGCTTCCACCTTTTCTGGGAAAGGATGTCTTCCTCTCTTGTCAATTACATGACCTAGATAGCGCACCTCTGACTTCATGAAGGAACATTTCTCCCTCTTGACTCTGACATTGAACTTTTCCAAGCGTTCAAGTACCTGCTTGAGTCTCCTCAGGTGTTCTTCATCTGATGGTCCGGTTATCAATATATCGTCTATGTAGCAACAGACCCCAGGAATACCTTGTAGTATTTGGTCCATGATGGACTGAAAGATGTGAGGCGCTGTTTTAATACCATAGGGTAACCGTGTCACTTCATATAGACCTTTAACAGTGTTTATCGTCAGGTATTTTTGGGATTTTTCCTCAACTCTGACTTGAGCATAAGCTTGAGATAAATCAAGTTTTGTGAATTTATCCCCATTTGCAAGTGTGGCAAAAATATCTTCGGCGGATGGTAGTACATAATGACGGTCAACCATATCAGCATTTATTGTGACCTTATAATCACCACAGATCCTTATCTTACCATCACCCTTTGGTACAACGACAACTGGTGAAGCCCAGTCAGTTTTCTCAATTTTCCTGAGTACACCTGCTGACTCAAGTCTATCCAGCTCTTTTTTTACCTTATCTACCAATGCATAAGGAATAGGTCTGGCTTTGCAAAGTTTCGGGGGGCTTTCTTCCATATCGATGCGTGCTTCAAAGTCTTTTATTTGGCCCATGTCTGCCTTGAATACTGACTCGTATTTCTGTAATAGCCCTTGTAGGTCATCAGTTTTTACTGAGAATATATTTGCCCAGTTTAGCCGAATGTTATGAAGCCAAGTACGACCTAACAAAGCAGTCCTTCTGCCCTTTGCTATAACCAATCTGAGATTTTGGCATTGGTCTCCATATTTCACGGTGACTGGTATTGAACCCAATAGTTCCACAACATGTCCAGTATACGACTTAAGATTTATGTCCGGGTCTTCTAATGGAATGTCACTGAAGAATTCATAGTACATATCTTCACCAATGATTGATGATCTAGATGCTGTATCAAGAATGAATGTCATATCGATGTTATTAACGGTGACAGGTATGGGTATTTCCCCATTATCTCTTTTTACTTTGTTGTCTTGTAATTCGTATAAGGAGGAGTAACTGACTTCCTCTTCTGGAAGGTACTCATCTTCTAGTTGGTTTGTCCTTCCTTGCGTCTTATACAAGTTATGGCCCCGACCTCGACCATGACCTTGATGATGCCCTCGTGGCGGTCTACTACTGTATTGCTGACCTGGTAATACTTTTGTTTTGCAGGCCTTAGCTATGTGACCGACCTTCTGGCACTTGTAGCACGTTTCTTTGATGAATGGACACTCTGTGGGTTGATGAGTTCCTTGACACCTATAACAGCGTGTTTTACCGTGTTGTCCTCCATGGCCTCTACCTCTTGGCTTGTAGCTTCCCCGATTCTGCGCTCCTTTGTAGTTGCTCACTCGATTGACTTCCGATGTGGCTTTCATCTTTTGCGCATTCAGATGTGCTGCATCCATCGTTGTTGCCATCTCCATAGCACGCTCCCATTTCAGACCTGCACCTTCACTTAACAGTTTATTCTTAATGGCCTCGCTACGCACTCCTGCTACTAATCTGTTACGTAGTCTCTTTTCTACCTGATCGGCATCCCCAAATCCACTATGGATGCTGAGCTTTTTTAACGCAACAATAAAATCAGGTATTGACTCATTTTCTTTTTGGCATCGTGTGTCAAAGTTATAAGATTCCGCCAATTCATTTGTCCCTGACATGTAGTGAGCATTCAGCAAAGTACACAGAACAGCATATGTCTTATCAGTAATATCAGCTGGAGTACATAAAGACACCAATAGGTCCACTGCCTCAGGTCCCACTAGTGCTATCATGGCATCTACTTTGTCTGCATCTTTAATATCGTTGATTTTCATCCAGGAATCCAACCTAATTTTGTAGTTGGCCCACTTCTCTTTCTCACTATTAAAGTCACTCATAGCACCAATAACACTTTTAGCCATTGTTTATGCTGGGTATGCTTACTGACACAGATGGATGTAATTGTCCTATCACACAGTTCAAGATATGAATGTTTAGTCAGGCAGGGTGTATTTTCCCAACAAACCTTCACTTAAATGATATCAGTCTATTTCCTCCACTTTATAACTGTTCAGTTCTTTTCACAACTAGCCTATACAGAGTTCATAGTCATAGCATCATAAGCATGGTCAAGCAACTGGTTTCAACTTGCATATGTATCCGGCCTACAAGTCATGTGGAAGTATGATCAAATATCTACTAACAACAGTTCATTTGCACAATATTTCACAATTCAGTACTTTCCTTCTTTGTTTCCCTGCATTCCTGCTGAAAGAACTTCTCTGGTAGAGCTAGGATGCTTGGTTATTTGTGAAAAAAAATCGCGGGGGTTATTCCATGCTCGTCGCCATTGTTGTGACTGGATCAATCTAGTTTATTAGACAGAGGTGGCGCCTCCCGTGGCGGCAGCATACACTACAGTCAGTGTTTTAATGGGAATATAATGACATCTTGCGGTCTTAATGGAATTATAATGGCACTTTGCGTTTGAGGCGAGAGGCTTTCCCTTCGTTTGAAGGGACTTTATCAACTTTGGGCCTAGACTTGGGAGGAGGAGGGAGGAAGGGGAGGAGGGAGGGAAGGAGAGGCGGGGAGGGGAGAAGGAGGGACGGGGGTATGAATGTATTAATAATTCTATTTTGGTATTGATACAATTACAACTCAATAATTATACACATAATCTGTGGCTAAAAATAGTATCAATCTCTTATCTTATTTATTCCATTTGAGGCCAAATAATTTATTAACTTATTATAAATCTTGAATGAAACCTATCCCTGTTGTGAGAGCTTTTTTTGACTATATGTCAAAACTGTGAGAAGGCTAAACCCTATTTAAGCTTTCACCTTTTGGAACAATGATGCTTAGATTGTTTGATCTTAGAGAAAGAGGTTTGATGCATCAACAGTACTCGTATAATGCTGATCACAAATCGGTACATCCATACAATCTAATCTCTAAAAGAATAAATTAATTGTTTAGCGACCAGACCGTTGGTAATGTGTCATCTATCCATCTCTCAGACAGACGTATAGTGAAACAGGCTGTGGAATCCACGTGTATCCCTAGATTGGACTCTCGCTGTTAGAATAAAATACCTCACGATATAAACATTCAACTGTTGGCATAGTGCCAAGTCTAGTTGACAGTAAAATCCAAGTTTATGACTCGTCTAGACTATTGCACTCGTTTCTACGCAACTTGTGCAATATTCACGCTCCTTCAACCAATACTCGTTAGTTATTATACACCTGTATTTATTGTGTCATATATATGTACTCCTAAGTCAATTTTCAATTCATATTGACGGGGGGTAGTGATTCGAACTAGGGGGTTTGACATGTCTATATTAGGGACAGATCCTTCTCTTTAGGTTATTTGAGTACATGGAAACTTACATATAGTGTGCTAAGCAAACCAATGTGTATACAAGTGGTTATATATAGTTGATGGTTATAAGCACTATATATAGTATTTTAGTGATTAACATATATAGTAATTAATGGCTACTGACACATGTAAGTATTGGTGATTATATATGTATATATAGGTGATTATATATGTATAGGTGATTATATATGTATGGGTGATTGCACTGGTACCCACAAATATAGGCACATGGTGGGGGGGGGGGGGGGGGGTTACACTAACACCGAGCACTTGCATTTATGGCATGAAATGCAACAGGTAGGGGTAGGGGCAGGGGGGAGGGCGAGTGTATTGACCACTGCAGTGTCCAGCATAAAGACTAATGGATTGCCTCCTGTTACTGACTGTACCAATACTACCATGCAGGCGCATGCTTTATGCAAGGCAAATAATTCAAAACATTATAATCCTATTAGGACGCTTACTCCAGGGCCGGGAAAGCCCTAAGCGCAGTAGGCGTCCAATCACTAACCATTCTGATCTAACCATACCATTCTGATCTGAGAGGCTGTGAGACTGAATATGGTTAATATGATTGAGATCATGCATGATTTAGACGTACAGCTGTATTCACCCAATACAATGGTCTATAAACAACACAGGTTTGCCATGAAACGTGTGTCATATAGTATAAACAGGCATTAATGACCCCCAGTGTAGCATGTACAACAATGGCTGACAGTGCACTAACTATAGCCTGTGTACAGTAACGCACGCATTAGTATACAATGGAGCCAAAAGCTGCCTTTATGTCACAAAAAACATGTCCATAAATGACAGTTACATTTTTAGCACGTTTTAGAGCAGGGAGGTCAGATTACTGTGCATATAGATCTATATGGGTCATATTTTCAGAAAATTGACAATTGGCAGCTGTACACATTTAGTAAATTCTGCTAAATTCTGCTGCAATTTGGTCAATACTAGTTAAATTCGAGTATATTCGGCATTGTATTGATTCTAGCAATCTGTTTGGTTAGGTTGAACTGTATTTTGAACCTTATTTTTGGCTTAAATTTGGGTTATTTGAGGAGATTGGTGAGGGTGAATTGTACATTTTCTGACGATTTCACTCATATAGGAATGATGTCAGACTGTGGGTAACAATAGAGCATGAGGTAGAGTGGTTGGAAAGACTGCAACAGTCAATCCTTGCTATCAAGGACCCCTATAGTACATGTACAGAATATTTTAAACTTATTTAAAGACAAATATCAGACTTTGAGTTATTTAAAGACGAAATAAGTTCCACTATGAGTCAACATATTACACTCTATGGTGTATGGTGCATGGTGCAGATTCCATCTCCTGATTCTGCTGAACGCTGGTATTTACCTTTATACAACAATAGAATCAATCTTTATACAATAGACTCATCTCCCTACTGTGGTGTGGGTCCATGGGAGGATCACAGAACAAGACATGAGTATAAGGCGGGTGTGCCATGCTGAATACCGCCTCCCCCCCCCCCCCCCCCCCCCCCCCCACACACACACCCCACCCCCACCACTGTTATTATACCTGCTTGTGTCAATGCCCTAGGTATCTAGTCAGTTACCTGCCGTACTAGGTATAACACCATATTATACCAGGAATAAACATCTTTATTACTTGGTTACCTGTTGTTACTCGGGTTGTAAGGCCACTATGTATATATGGGTCAGATTTTCAGAAAATGTACAATTCAACTGCGCCAATCTTCTCAAATAACCCAAATTTTAGACGAAAATTAAGGTCAAAATACAGTTCAACCTAACCAAACAGATTGCTAGAATCAATGCGATGCCAAATACCCTCGAATATACCTAGTATTGATCAGATTGCAGCCTAATTTAGCAGAATTTACTAAATGTGTACAGCTGCCAATTGTACATTTTCTGAAGATCTGACCCATATGTGCTTTAGAGTAAAAGACCGTGTGTCTAAGTCAATACACATGGCTGGTAACATAGCCACACATGGGCGTGTCCCCAGCCACCAACAGGTGAGGAGCAGGTGAGCTACTCACCTGTCTACCACTCTATACACACCTGGGTACCACCTCCAGGGTGCAACACTCCAGGGTGCATGCAGGGATACACCACCTGTTGGGAGGGTACAGGAGGAACACAGCCAGGTGGTATAGGTTACTTGGGTCAATCAGTCATTAATACAAGCACACATTACATGGGGTAGTAGTATAGTAGCAACATCTAATGGTGTATTAATGTCCTGAGGTTTGGGGGCTGAGGCTCTTTATTGCCCCCTAACTCCCGAGGCCTACATGAGTAATGTGGTTTACACAGACTCTATATAGTACCAACGAGGCTTCATTGAAGAGAGTTAGAAGTATGCTAGATGCTATACCCGAGCTTGTTTGCCTGACCCTGGAGCACTCAACCCTCCACCTCCAGCTACCATTATATAGTTTATGACAGGTTAATTAGACACCGGTGTTTTCTCTCTGATGTCGAGGAGTGGATGAAGGAATGGCCACTAGTTCTTGTTAATCTGTTAACCAGCCTCATAAAAGAACAGCTGGATTATGATATGACTCTGTCCCCGCGACCAAATTGGGACGATAATTCCTCCTGTCTTAGCAGAAATAGGATATCAGGTCTCTCATCCCGTTCCAGTCTACCGCCATAGGCGGTGGTGGGTGACATTTAATGGTCAAAAGATCACATCTTACCCCCACTTCCCCCCACTTTCTTGTCAAGGAATAGGGCGCTAAACTATACCAGAGCCACTGGATGCTAGGGGTCAACAACTGGGACACTCACTGTGTGATACCTGTTACATTGGATTACGTAATACATTCCAGTTAATTGTTACACAATTAATGACTGATATTGAACCCAGAGGTGAAGCTGGGGGATTATGAACACATAAAAACACCAGATACATGGGTAAGATTATCAGAAAATGTACAATTGGCCTTCAACAATCATCTAAAAAATAACCCACATTTCAGACAAAATGAGCTTCAATGTGCAGTTTAACATAACAGAACTGATACTATAAATCAATGTGGTACCAAATATACTCAGATATACCTGGTATTCATCCTTTTTCAGCCTAATTTAGCAGAAGTTACCAAATGTGTAGAGCTGCCAATTGTACATTTTCTGAAAATCTGACCCATATATAAGATTTTGCTTCTTTTGTAAAAAAAAATTGTTTAAAATTGTAGCCAATAAAGAAATGTTTAAAAAAAGTATAAAAAGTAGGTGACTTCTGTATTCTAGTTCTGCCTGTAACTCTCCAGATATAGACAATCTCACACTAGTATTACCCATGTACATACAGTGAGCTGAGATGGAAACTATTCAGTGAAGAGCATAGTTTATGGCAGGATAATTCTAGAACGGCGATTTTTCTTTGATGTTGATGTGTGGAAGAAGGAATGCCATTAATTGCTATTCCTGTCTTATCATTAACAAGACCATATAAGCCTGCCCCTCCACATTTCTTTACTAACCACGTAGGTGGCGAGCCCTCTCAGGGGACCCAGGGGGGCGCAGTTAAATACCAAAACAACAGCCCTTTTCCTCCTACTCCCTTTAAACTTATCCTGCTCAAAACTATAGTAGGACACGTGACAGCAATAAAAGTGAGTCACAGTAGCCTAGTGAGCGCCCTCTCCCGGCAGTCACACCATATGTCAATAGACCAGATCAAGTGGAGTCCAATGATGGTAAACATGAGGACGTCTCATAAATATTTCTCTATTTAGCACTTCTATAAGTTTTTCTATGTATTTTGAACATAAAAAAGTTTAGTAATATTTCTGGGTGGACAACCACAAGTAAATTAGTTCAATATATTCCCTAAAGCTTACTAGTAAAGTCCTTAGAATAACCTCAGGTATGCATAGATACATTTAATACACTCTCCCCAAGTGTTCTTTTGGAAAAAACATTGGAAAAATATAATATTTTGACTTATGACTCATCACCTATTCCCAGATACCTGTGAACCCCCACACATGGTGCAACATCGCCGGTTACTGACCCATGCTTCATTCAATATGTGGGTGGATCAGGGTCAAGATCTCAGTCCTCCATTTCTTATATGGGGGTGGGGGGATTGCGGGATGGGGGGGGGGGGGGGTCCATCCCCGCCCTATACTCTACTATAACCACACCCACACCTATACACTCCCATACTGATCTGTATGTATCTTGTTTATTCTATAAGACATCAAATATATTTCCACATACATGTGATATTCCACACATTGTGGCTTCCTGACCCATGCTTCACTATATGGGTAGATCGGGGTCAAGAGCTCAGTCCTCCATTTCCTATATGGGGGGTGGGGGTGGAGGGATTGTGTGGTGGGGTTCAATCCATGCCCAACCAGCCCTATACTCTACTATAGTACCACTACTCACGCTATAATCACACAGTAACATGTACACCCCCTTACCGAGTCTATTAATAGTATACTGACATGTACCCGTGTGTATAAGCCACCCACACCTCCACACCCCAGTCACATGTATGCACTGTTACCAACAACATGTACACACAGTCACATTGCTCTGGGTGGTGCTCAAGGTGGTGCTCTCTCATAAGCTTCCTTAAATCATAATACTAGTATAATGAACTCCTGAACACACAGACAGGTAGATAGATAGATAGACAGGTAGATAGATAGACAGACAGGTAGATAGACAGACATGTAGATAGAGATATAGACAGGTAGATAGATAGATAGACAGGTAGATAGAGATATAGATGGACAGGTAGATAGATAGATAGACAGACAGCTAGACGAGAGGTTGTCAGTGGCATAACAATAATTATGCAATGCATAAAAACCGTAGCTCGCAAATTCGACACCAGCGCCGTTCGCCGAAAACCTATTGGGCAGAATCCGCTATAATTTCCAAATAACCCTACATTTCCTATGTGGCCAGACTCTTCACCTATCGCAGTGTCCAGATTATAAGTTATAAGAGCGATTTCACCAAAGATTTCAAGTCTTACTAGTATGATTACTGAATACCAGACCGCGTGCGGTTATGCCTCTGTCTCTCGGTACTTTTCAAAGCGGACATTCTGGCCGTCACTCTCGCACGGTGACTCGGCCGTTCTCGGTAAACTTCGGGTAACTTCGGTAACACATAGCCTCTGTTTCACCTCCCACATTCTCAGCCAATCACAACTCATCTGACTATGGAGGGCATCGCCATTGCCGTATGATCGGCGATGGGGTGCACATGAATTTAAAGCTAAAAACCAAAATGATTTTGATGCGTCGGGAGACGCAATGGGGGAGAGGGAAGCAGGTAGGGTGTTGACAGTGTTAATCTAACAAAAGAATCCATATTTATGAACGTAACGCATTGTAAATAGCCCAATACTTCCCATCAAATTGTCACGATAGACCTACTCTGGTGCCACATACTCTCCTGGACAAACAGGTAGATAGAAATATAGACAGAGGGATAGACTAGAGGCAGGCAGACAGACAGACAGACAGACAGGCAGACAGACAGGCAGGCACTACCTATTTCCCTATGTGCCCAATGCCAAGGTAGAGTCGTCTACACTCAGATTAAAGTGGGTTGAACAAATATGGCTCACCTTGGAGTAAACATTAGACCCCCCCTCCCCCTACACACCCCTCCCCCTCCCCCACCCCCCTACACACGGTAGTATAACATATACCTGCCTCTCCCACCCCCCTCCCCCTACACACGGTAGTATAACATAGACCTGGCTACAGTAGACACATCCGTCTGTTGGCAACATCTAAACTAGGCAATGGAATTCACATTAATGTCACTCTATCCTGGCTGGCCTGTTTGGCACCAATAGTGCTGGTATTAATTAACATTTGTATAGTCACCATTTGCAATCTTGATTCGCATGGAGTGAGTTGCTTTACGCATTTAATATGGTTATATCAAGGGCGGGAGAGCTGAGAGGGAGGCACTTTATGATCATAAGAGATAGAGAAGAAGGGAGAGAGAGACAGAGAAAAGATTATGGGACTAATGGTACAGTGTAAAATCTATAGAAAACATGTTTTGTTCAGCATGGAATATTTATCAATGGTCTAATGTCAAAATCCATGTGTTTTATTATATGTTTCGCAAGTCTCCATCTTTCCCATCAAGCTGTGATATTGGTGAAAACATTCTTGCAATTTTCAATAAATAAAACAATAAAACATTCTTGAAATTTTCATAAAAAATGTTGCTAAATATTCGTATGTCAGATTTCAACAGAATCCATCCCAGGATGCACTACAACAGACATGCGGCATATGCAAATCCCCTATTAAGATGACAGAGGGAGAAAGGGTTTGACAGATGCACTGCACAATTCAGACTATCATACCGCTATACTATATGATGACAAGTTGATTGAGATGGTAGTATACTACCCCAGGAGTTATTGGAAGACCAGCTATAGGAGCTGAACTAAACAGCCTGGTAAAACATCATAGAGCAATAGATGGTAGTCTACTACCCCAGGAGTTATTGGTAGACCAGCTATAGGAGCTGAACTAAACAGCCTGGTAATACATCATACAACAATAGATGGTAGTATACTACCCCAGGAGTTATTGGAAGACCAGCTAATGCCTATAGGAGCTGAACTAAACAGCCTGGTAAAGCATCATACAACAATAGATGGTAGTATACTACCCCAGGAGTTATTGGAAGACCAGCTAATGCCTATAGGAGCTGAACTAAACAGCCTGGTAAAGCATCATACAGGAATAGATGGTAGTATACTACCCCAGGAGTTATTGGAAGACCAGCTAATGCCTATTGGAGCTGCACTAAACAGCCGCATGATTTAGTCAATACTGCTACATTAGGCTGGATAGTACTAGGTGTACTTGTATATACACGGTAATGGTAAGCCTACATATAATCATTTGCACGAATATAATTATGAAAATTGAACATTGAAAAGTAGTTAAGAGAAATGTTCTCTCGTGTGATTTTCTTTTATCGGTAATTATATACGGTATGTATAATTATATATCGCTTGTGTAACTAATTCTCGACCAAAACCACTGACATGATTCTACCGTCATCATGTATACAATGTCATGTTATGTAAATTAATTAATTTTGTGATTTAACTTTAATCGAGCTACATGTGATTTGATATTTATTTGAACCAAGTTCCACCAGAATATCAGTCACGCTGAAACAGGACTTAATAAAATTTATTTAAAAAAATGAAATTCATGTTTGCTTGAAGCTTGCGGGGAATGCCAGGCGTGACCAGACTTATATATATGGGTCAGATTTTAAGAAAATGTACAATTCATCTTCACCAATCCTCTCAAATAACCCAAATTTAAGACAGAAATTAGCTTCAAAATGCAGTTTAACATAACGGAACTGATACTTTAAATCAATGCGATACCAAATATACTAAAATATACTCAGTATTCATCATTTTTCAGCGTAATTTAGGAGAATTTCCTAAATATGTAGAACTGCCAATTGTACATTTTCTGAAAATCTGACCCATAATATATGGTGTGTAATTGAGGGGAAGGAGATGTCATGATCACAGTGTGTCACGATTACCTGTACACATGTAGGTCAGATTATCAGAAAATGTAGAATTGGCAGCTGTACACATTTAGTAAATTCTGCTAAATTAGGCTGCAATTTGGTCAATACTAGGTAAATTCTAGTATATTCAGCATTGCACTGATTCTAGCAATCTGTTTGGCTAGGTTGAACTGTATTTTGAACTTTATTTTCGTCTGAAATTTGGGGTTATTTGAGAGGATTGATGAAGGTGAGTTGTACATTTTCTGAAAATCTCACCCTTATAGAGTGATTATTTGCAACAGTGAGTCCACGGGGATTGTTTATTTCTGCACATCGCTACAACTACGCAACACATTTTCAATAATTTGCTTGCCGCGGCCATGTCACTTACACGCCATGCAAGACAAGACATTAAGTAATTCCAATAACTTGTACCTATTATTATATATTTACTAAATCAATTGAGATTTGAGAAGATTGGCGAAGGTGAATTGTACATTTTCTGAAAATCTGACCCATATATGGTGTGTAATTGAGGGGAAGGGGATGTCATGATCACCGTGTGTCACGATTACCTGTAGTACACATGTAGGACCAAGGTGCAGGCAATATGTACAGCCCTTATTAGTCATTCACTGTAACGTGCCTCAGCCTATACCTGTAGTACACATGTAGGACCAAGGTGCAGGCAATATGTACAGCCCTTATTAGTCATTCACTGTAACGTGCCTCAGCCTATACCTGTAGTACACATGTAGGACCAAGGTGCAGGCAACATGTACAGCCCTTATTAGTCATTCACTGTAACGTCCCTCAGCCTATACCTGTAGTACACATGTAGGACCAAGGTGCAGGCAATATGTACAGCCCTTATTAGTCATTCACTGTAACGTACCTCAGCCTATACCTGTAGTACACATGTAGGACCAAGGTGCAGGCAATATGTACAGCCCTTATTAGTCATTCACTGTAACGTCCCTCAGCCTATACCTGTAGTACACATGTAGGACCAAGGTGCAGGTAACATGTACAGCCCTTATTAGTCATTCACTGTCCCTCAGCCTGTAGTACACATGTAGGACCAAGGTGCAGGCAACATGTACAGCCCTTATTAGTCATTCACTGTAACGTCCCTCAGCCTATAGTACACATGTAGGACCAAGGTGCAGGCAACATGTACAGGCCTTATTAGTCATTCACTGTAACGTCCCTCAGCCTATAGTACACATGTAGGACCAAGGTGCAGGCAACATGTACAGCCCTTATTAGTCATTCACTGTAACGTCCCTCAGCCTATAGTACACATGTAGGACCAAGGTGCAGGCAACATGTACAGGCCTTAGTCATTCACTGTAACGTGCCTCAGCCTATACCTGTAGTACACATGTAGGACCAAGGTGCAGGCAATATGTACAGCCCTTATTAGTCATTCACTGTAACGTGCCTCAGCCTATACCTGTAGTACACATGTAGGACCAAGGTGCAGGCAACATGTACAGCCCTTATTAGTCATTCACTGTAACGTGCCTCAGCCTATACCTGTAGTACACATGTAGGACCAAGGTGCAGGTAACATGTACAGCCCTTATTAGTCATTCACTGTGCCTCAGCCTATACCTGTAGTACACATGTAGGACCAAGGTGCAGGCAACATGTACAGCCCTTATTAGTCACTCACTGTCCCTCAGCCTGTAGTACACATGTAGGACCAAGGTGCAGGCAACATGTACAGCCCTTATTAGTCATTCACTGTGCCTCAGCCTATACCTGTAGTACACATGTAGGACCAAGGTGCAGGCAATATGTACAGGCCTTAGTCATTCACTGTAACGTGCCTCAGCCTATACCTGTAGTACACATGTAGGACCAAGGTGCAGGCAATATGTACAGCCCTTATTAGTCATTCACTGTAACGTCCCTCAGCCTATAGTACACATGTAGGACCAAGGTGCAGGCAACATGTACAGCCCTTATTAGTCATTCACTGTAACGTACCTCAGCCTATACCTGTAGTACACATGTAGGACCAAGGTGCAGGCAATATGTACAGCCCTTATTAGTCATTCACTGTAACGTGCCTCAGCCTATACCTGTAGTACACATGTAGGACCAAGGTGCAGGTAACATGTACAGCCCTTATTAGTCATTCACTGTAACGTGCCTCAGCCTATACCTGTAGTACACATGTAGGACCAAGGTGCAGGCAACATGTACAGCCCTTATTAGTCATTCACTGTGCCTCAGCCTATACCTGTAGTACACATGTAGGACCAAGGTGCAGGCAATATGTACAGCCCTTATTAGTCATTCACTGTAACGTGCCTCAGCCTGTAGTACACATGTAGGACCAAGGTGCAGGCAATATGTACAGCCCTTATTAGTCATTCACTGTGCCTCAGCCTGTAGTACACATGTAGGACCAAGGTGCAGGCAATATGTACAGCCCTTATTAGTCATTCACTGTAACGTCCCTCAGCCTATACCTGTAGTACACATGTAGTACCAAGGTGCAGGCAATATGTACAGCCCTTATTAGTCATTCACTGTGCCTCAGCCTATACCTGTAGTACACATGTAGGACCAAGGTGCAGGCAACATGTACAGCCCTTATTAGTCATTCACTGTGCCTCAGCCTATACCTGTAGTACACATGTAGGACCAAGGTGCAGGCAATATGTACAGCCCTTATTAGTCATTCACTGTAACGTCCCTCAGCCTATAGTACACATGTAGGACCAAGGTGCAGGCAATATGTACAGCCCTTATTAGTCATTCACTGTCCCTCAGCCTATACCTGTAGTACACATGTAGTACCAAGGTGCAGGCAACATGTACAGCCCTTATTAGTCATTCACTGTGCCTCAGCCTATACCTGTAGTACACATGTAGGACCAAGGTGCAGGCAACATGTACAGCCCTTATTAGTCATTCACTGTGCCTCAGCCTATACCTGTAGTACACATGTAGTACCAAGGTGCAGGCAATATGTACAGCCCTTATTAGTCATTCACTGTAACGTGCCTCAGCCTATACCTGTAGTACACATGTAGGACCAAGGTGCAGGCAACATGTACAGCCCTTATTAGTCATTCACTGTGCCTCAGCCTATACCTGTAGTACACATGTAGGACCAAGGTGCAGGCAATATGTACAGCCCTTATTAGTCATACACTGTAACGTCCCTCAGCCTATACCTGTAGTACACATGTAGGACCAAGGTGCAGGCAACATGTACAGCCCTTATTAGTCATTCACTGTGCCTCAGCCTATACCTGTAGTACACATGTAGGACCAAGGTGCAGGCAACATGTACAGCCCTTATTAGTCATTCACTGTGCCTCAGCCTATACCTATAGTACACATGTAGGACCAAGGTGCAGGCAATATGTACAGCCCTTATTAGTCATTCACTGTGCCTCAGCCTATACCTGTAGTACACATGTAGGACCAAGGTGCAGGCAATATGTACAGCCCTTATTAGTCATTCACTGTAACGTCCCTCAGCCTATACCTGTAGTACACATGTATGACCAAGGTGCAGGCAATATGTACAGCCCTTATTAGTCATTCACTGTAACGTCCCTCAGCCTATAGTACACATGTAGGACCAAGGTGCAGGCAACATGTACAGCCCTTATTAGTCATTCACTGTAACGTGCCTCAGCCTATACCTGTAGTACACATGTAGTACCAAGGTGCAGGCAATATGTACAGCCCTTATTAGTCATTCACTGTAACGTCCCTCAGCCTATACCTGTACTACACATGTAGGACCAAGGTGCAGGCAATATGTACAGCCCTTATTAGTCATTCACTGTAACGTGCCTCAGCCTATACCTGTAGTACACATGTAGGACCAAGGTGCAGGCAATATGTACAGCCCTTATTAGTCATTCACTGTAACGTCCCTCAGCCTATACCTGTAGTACACATGTAGGACCAAGGTGCAGGCAACATGTACAGCCCTTATTAGTCATTCACTGTGCCTCAGCCTATACCTGTAGTACACATGTAGGACCAAGGTGCAGGCAACATGTACAGGCCTTATTAGTCATTCACTGTAACGTGCCTCAGCCTGTAGTACACATGTAGGACCAAGGTGCAGGCAACATGTACAGCCCTTATTAGTCATTCACTGTGCCTCAGCCTATACCTGTAGTACACATGTAGGACCAAGGTGCAGGTAACATGTACAGCCCTTATTAGTCATTCACTGTGCCTCAGCCTATACCTGTAGTACACATGTAGTACCAAGGTGCAGGCAATATGTACAGCCCTTATTAGTCATTCACTGTAACGTGCCTCAGCCTATACCTGTAGTACACATGTAGTACCAAGGTGCAGGCAATATGTACAGCCCTTATTAGTCATTCACTGTAACGTGCCTCAGCCTATACCTGTAGTACACATGTAGGACCAAGGTGCAGGCAACATGTACAGCCCTTATTAGTCATTCACTGTAACGTCCCTCAGCCTGTAGTACACATGTAGGACCAAGGTGCAGGCAATATGTACAGCCCTTATTAGTCATTCACTGTAACGTCCCTCAGCCTATAGTACACATGTAGGACCAAGGTGCAGGCAATATGTACAGCCCTTATTAGTCATTCACTGTCCCTCAGCCTATACCTGTAGTACACATGTAGTACCAAGGTGCAGGCAATATGTACAGCCCTTATTAGTCATTCACTGTGCCTCAGCCTATAGTACACATGTAGTACCAAGGTGCAGGCAATATGTACAGCCCTTATTAGTCATTCACTGTAACGTCCCTCAGCCTGTAGTACACATGTAGGACCAAGGTGCAGGCAATATGTACAGCCCTTATTAGTCATTCACTGTAACGTCCCTCAGCCTATAGTACACATGTAGGACCAAGGTGCAGGCAATATGTACAGCCCTTATTAGTCATTCACTGTCCCTCAGCCTATACCTGTAGTACACATGTAGTACCAAGGTGCAGGCAATATGTACAGCCCTTATTAGTCATTCACTGTGCCTCAGCCTATAGTACACATGTAGTACCAAGGTGCAGGCAATATGTACAGCCCTTATTAGTCATTCACTGTCCCTCAGCCTATACCTGTAGTA
The DNA here is from genome assembly GCA_942159475.1 of Sthenelais limicola. Taxonomy (NCBI): domain Eukaryota; kingdom Metazoa; phylum Annelida; class Polychaeta; order Phyllodocida; family Sigalionidae; genus Sthenelais; species Sthenelais limicola. The sequence continues at coordinate 2,887,804 of OW804094.1, read as the reverse complement.
CACATGTAGGACCAAGGTGCAGGCAATATGTACAGCCCTTATTAGTCATACACTGTAACGTGCCTCAGCCTATACCTGTAGTACACATGTAGGACCAAGGTGCAGGCAACATGTACAGCCCTTATTAGTCATTCACTGTAACGTGCCTCAGCCTATACCTGTAGTACACATGTAGGACCAAGGTGCAGGTAACATGTACAGCCCTTATTAGTCATTCACTGTGCCTCAGCCTATACCTGTAGTACACATGTAGTACCAAGGTGCAGGCAATATGTACAGCCCTTATTAGTCATTCACTGTAACGTGCCTCAGCCTGTAGTACACATGTAGGACCAAGGTGCAGGCAATATGTACAGCCCTTATTAGTCATTCACTGTAACGTGCCTCAGCCTATACCTGTAGTACACATGTATGACCAAGGTGCAGGCAACATGTACAGCCCTTATTAGTCATTCACTGTAACGTCCCTCAGCCTATACCTGTAGTACACATGTAGTACCAAGGTGCAGGCAACATGTACAGCCCTTATTAGTCATTCACTGTAACGTCCCTCAGCCTATACCTGTAGTACACATGTAGGACCAAGGTGCAGGCAATATGTACAGCCCTTATTAGTCATTCACTGTAACGTGCCTCAGCCTGTAGTACACATGTAGGACCAAGGTGCAGGCAACATGTACAGGCCTTAGTCATTCACTGTAACGTGCCTCAGCCTATACCTGTAGTACACATGTAGGACCAAGGTGCAGGCAATATGTACAGCCCTTATTAGTCATTCACTGTAACGTCCCTCAGCCTATACCTGTAGTACACATGTAGTACCAAGGTGCAGGCAATATGTACAGCCCTTATTAGTCATTCACTGTAACGTGCCTCAGCCTGTACTACACATGTATGACCAAGGTGCAGGCAATATGTACAGCCCTTATTAGTCATTCACTGTAACGTCCCTCAGCCTATACCTGTAGTACACATGTAGTACCAAGGTGCAGGCAATATGTACAGCCCTTATTAGTCATTCACTGTAACGTCCCTCAGCCTATACCTGTAGTACACATGTAGGACCAAGGTGCAGGCAATATGTACAGCCCTTATTAGTCATTCACTGTAACGTCCCTCAGCCTATACCTGTAGTACACATGTAGGACCAAGGTGCAGGCAATATGTACAGCCCTTATTAGTCATTCACTGTAACGTACCTCAGCCTATACCTGTAGTACACATGTAGGACCAAGGTGCAGGCAATATGTACAGCCCTTATTAGTCATTCACTGTAACGTGCCTCAGCCTATACCTGTAGTACACATGTAGGACCAAGGTGCAGGCAATATGTACAGCCCTTATTAGTCATTCACTGTGCCTCAGCCTATACCTGTAGTACACATGTAGGACCAAGGTGCAGGCAATATGTACAGCCCTTATTAGTCATTCACTGTAACGTCCCTCAGCCTATACCTGTAGTACACATGTAGTACCAAGGTGCAGGCAATATGTACAGCCCTTATTAGTCATTCACTGTACCTCAGCCTATACCTGTAGTACACATGTAGTACCAAGGTGCAGGCAACATGTACAGCCCTTATTAGTCATTCACTGTGCCTCAGCCTATACCTGTAGTACACATGTAGGACCAAGGTGCAGGCAATATGTACAGCCCTTATTAGTCATTCACTGTAACGTCCCTCAGCCTATACCTGTAGTACACATGTAGGACCAAGGTGCAGGCAACATGTACAGCCCTTATTAGTCACTCACTGTAACGTGCCTCAGCCTATACCTGTAGTACACATGTAGGACCAAGGTGCAGGCAATATGTACAGCCCTTATTAGTCATTCACTGTAACGTGCCTCAGCCTATACCTGTAGTACACATGTAGGACCAAGGTGCAGGCAATATGTACAGCCCTTATTAGTCATTCACTGTAACGTGCCTCAGCCTATACCTGTAGTACACATGTATGACCAAGGTGCAGGTAACATGTACAGCCCTTATTAGTCACTCACTGTCCCTCAGCCTATACCTGTAGTACACATGTATGACCAAGGTGCAGGCAACATGTACAGCCCTTATTAGTCACTCACTGTCCCTCAGCCTATACCTGTAGTACACATGTATGACCAAGGTGCAGGCAATATGTACAGCCCTTATTAGTCATTCACTGTAACGTCCCTCAGCCTATACCTGTAGTACACATGTAGTACCAAGGTGCAGGCAATATGTACAGCCCTTATTAGTCATTCACTGTAACGTGCCTCAGCCTATACCTGTAGTACACATGTAGTACCAAGGTGCAGGCAATATGTACAGCCCTTATTAGTCATTCACTGTAACGTGCCTCAGCCTATACCTGTAGTACACATGTATGACCAAGGTGCAGGCAATATGTACAGCCCTTATTAGTCATTCACTGTAACGTCCCTCAGCCTATACCTGTAGTACACATGTAGTACCAAGGTGCAGGCAACATGTACAGGCCTTATTAGTCATACACTGTGCCTCAGCCTATACCTGTAGTACACATGTAGGACCAAGGTGCAGGCAACATGTACAGCCCTTATTAGTCATTCACTGTCCCTCAGCCTATACCTGTAGTACACATGTAGGACCAAGGTGCAGGCAACATGTACAGCCCTTATTAGTCATTCACTGTCCCTCAGCCTATACCTGTAGTACACATGTAGTACCAAGGTGCAGGCAATATGTACAGCCCTTATTAGTCATTCACTGTAACGTCCCTCAGCCTATACCTGTAGTACACATGTAGTACCAAGGTGCAGGCAACATGTACAGGCCTTATTAGTCATACACTGTGCCTCAGCCTATACCTGTAGTACACATGTATGACCAAGGTGCAGGCAATATGTACAGCCCTTATTAGTCATTCACTGTAACGTGCCTCAGCCTATACCTGTAGTACACATGTAGTACCAAGGTGCAGGCAATATGTACAGCCCTTATTAGTCATTCACTGTGCCTCAGCCTATACCTGTAGTACACATGTAGTACCAAGGTGCAGGCAATATGTACAGCCCTTATTAGTCATTCACTGTAACGTCCCTCAGCCTATACCTGTAGTACACATGTAGTACCAAGGTGCAGGCAACATGTACAGGCCTTAGTCATTCACTGTAACGTGCCTCAGCCTATACCTGTAGTACACATGTAGGACCAAGGTGCAGGCAATATGTACAGCCCTTATTAGTCATTCACTGTAACGTCCCTCAGCCTATACCTGTAGTACACATGTAGTACCAAGGTGCAGGCAATATGTACAGCCCTTATTAGTCATTCACTGTACCTCAGCCTATACCTGTAGTACACATGTAGGACCAAGGTGCAGGCAATATGTACAGCCCTTATTAGTCATTCACTGTAACGTGCCTCAGCCTATACCTGTAGTACACATGTAGGACCAAGGTGCAGGCAATATGTACAGCCCTTATTAGTCATTCACTGTGCCTCAGCCTATACCTGTAGTACACATGTATGACCAAGGTGCAGGCAACATGTACAGCCCTTATTAGTCATTCACTGTGCCTCAGCCTATACCTGTAGTACACATGTAGGACCAAGGTGCAGGCAATATGTACAGCCCTTATTAGTCATTCACTGTGCCTCAGCCTATACCTGTAGTACACATGTAGGACCAAGGTGCAGGCAATATGTACAGCCCTTATTAGTCATTCACTGTGCCTCAGCCTATACCTGTAGTACACATGTAGTACCAAGGTGCAGGCAATATGTACAGCCCTTATTAGTCATTCACTGTGCCTCAGCCTATACCTGTAGTACACATGTAGGACCAAGGTGCAGGCAATATGTACAGCCCTTATTAGTCATTCACTGTAACGTGCCTCAGCCTATACCTGTAGTACACATGTAGTACCAAGGTGCAGGCAATATGTACAGCCCTTATTAGTCATTCACTGTAACGTCCCTCAGCCTATAGTACACATGTAGGACCAAGGTGCAGGCAACATGTACAGCCCTTATTAGTCATTCACTGTGCCTCAGCCTATACCTGTAGTACACATGTAGGACCAAGGTGCAGGCAATATGTACAGCCCTTATTAGTCATTCACTGTAACGTCCCTCAGCCTATACCTGTAGTACACATGTAGTACCAAGGTGCAGGCAATATGTACAGCCCTTATTAGTCATTCACTGTCCCTCAGCCTATACCTGTAGTACACATGTATGACCAAGGTGCAGGCAACATGTACAGCCCTTATTAGTCATTCACTGTCCCTCAGCCTATACCTGTAGTACACATGTAGGACCAAGGTGCAGGCAATATGTACAGCCCTTATTAGTCATACACTGTGCCTCAGCCTATACCTATAGTACACATGTAGGACCAAGGTGCAGGCAACATGTACAGCCCTTATTAGTCATACACTGTGCCTCAGCCTATACCTGTAGTACACATGTAGGACCAAGGTGCAGGCAACATGTACAGCCCTTATTAGTCATTCACTGTAACGTGCCTCAGCCTGTAGTACACATGTAGGACCAAGGTGCAGGCAATATGTACAGCCCTTATTAGTCATACACTGTAACGTCCCTCAGCCTATACCTGTAGTACACATGTAGGACCAAGGTGCAGGCAACATGTACAGCCCTTATTAGTCATTCACTGTAACGTACCTCAGCCTATACCTGTAGTACACATGTAGTACCAAGGTGCAGGCAATATGTACAGCCCTTATTAGTCATTCACTGTAACGTCCCTCAGCCTGTAGTACACATGTAGGACCAAGGTGCAGGTAACATGTACAGCCCTTATTAGTCATTCACTGTAACGTACCTCAGCCTATACCTGTAGTACACATGTAGGACCAAGGTGCAGGCAACATGTACAGCCCTTATTAGTCATTCACTGTCCCTCAGCCTGTAGTACACATGTAGGACCAAGGTGCAGGCAATATGTACAGCCCTTATTAGTCATTCACTGTAACGTGCCTCAGCCTATCCTCCTCCTCCCTTTGCACGTCAACACTGACCTAACATTCCTCTGTCAAGGCAGTAGTTACTATAGGGCAACAATGAAAATAGGTGTGTTTCCCATTTACCCTTCTCCCTCTACCTAGAAAAACCTTCCCCTACCTAAAATTTGTTTGACCATACCTGTTTTGTTTTTTTACCAATTACCTTACTTTTGGGGGGATTTTTTGACAAAAAAAATATAATAAAAGCAGGTAAACAGGTTTCCTAACCTGGAACTATCAACAAGCGCATTTCCCTTGTTTGAAACAACTATTGTCATAAAGTAGACATTTTTTTCAATTCCTGGGAGGTGGTTTCCTAAAAACTACCTAGTTTTCAACCAGATAAATCGGTGTGTGGAGCCGTATTGCAGGCCTGGCAATATATTAGATTCCTCAGTCAACGGGGGTGACCCTAACATATGGTAGTTTTATTCCAGATTTCGTTTTTTAAACAAAAGAAATCAAAGATTGCGCAAGTCTGTAGTGACTCTAATATGATAGTATTTTGATTACTTTCACTTTGACAAAGATAAGAGTTTGTGTACTTAATGACTTGCCTGTGTAGGTAGGGACTGATAAGCACTGCAGGGCTCTAGGTGACTAGGATGTATACTCTCCTTGGCTACATACACTGTAGATATAGCCTCACCAGGATACGCACTAGTCGTGTGGCACTTTTTATATTTTGAAAGGATTAGAAAATATCTGCGATACTTGAACCTGCACCAATTGCTCTTAATAAGTTGATATATGGGTCAGAAAATGTACAATTGGCAGCTCTACACATTTGGGAAATTCTGCTAAATTTGGCTGAAAAATGACCGGGTATATTGAATATATTTGGTGTCACATTGATTCATAGTATCAGTTCTGTTATGTTGCATTTTGAAGCAAGATTTTTGTCTTAAATGTAGGTTATTTGAGAGGATTGGTGAAGGTGAATTGTACATTTTCTGAAAATCTGACCCATTTGTTGGGAGCCGCATTGAAGTGCATGATTATATTTCTTTTGGCGAAATCCAGCATCACTTGGGAAACGTTGGCTTATCATCAGAATGTTTTAATTAAAATGAACAACTTATGATGATATTGTCAAGGAGATGACGTCAGACCTTGACTACACGAGCACGTTTCTCTGACGTCATATATTAAACATCCTCCACCCACCAGGGCTTCTCCCTTGAGTTTCCTCAGCCATACATTAGTAGTAATATAAATTTATTTTACTACTAAGGTCATACGCTGGATAAATAATTACCAACGTGATTCACCAACCATACATAGATTAAGCAAACAAATAGGTGTGTTTCCCATTTACCCCCACCCCTACCTAGTAAAACCTTCCCCTACCTACATTTTTTTACCATACCTGATTTTTGGGAGCAGGAAAAACAGGTTTCCTAACCCGGAACTGTCAAAAAGCACATTTTCCTTGTTTAAAACTACTATTGTTATAAAGTAGACATTTTTTTCATTTCCTGGGAGGTGGTTTCATTAAAAAAGGATTACCCCCCCCCCCCCACCCACTACCTAGTTTTCAGCCAGATATATCAGAAACACACCTATTATTTTGTGGGGGTGAACCTAGGCCTGGTTTGGGAGGATGAGAGTAAAGTGATTATCCCAGGACGAGTCCTCTGTAGTTATACTTGACCGAACGTTCACATTGTATTGTGTTATATCATGGTGGGAGCGACAGGATATTGAGGCTATTTATAAGTTGTCCATATTAAGGATTAAATTAAACTATTGATAAATAAAATATATAAATAGTTGAATGTTATTGCTAGAGGTTATATAATAGCGTTGTGTGACAATACTAACTATAGACATGTATACACACTGGGTGCTATAGTACTGTACACATGGGGGCTGTAAGTGACCACCACCAGGGGGCAGTACTGTATGTACAGGTGGGCAGTGGACAAACGCACTAATTGTCTATTGTCTACAGGTGTGTAGAGTACTGACTGTGTATTGCCTATACGGGTCAGATTTTCAGAAAATGTACAATTGGCAGCTCTACACATTTAGTAAATTTTGCTAAATTAGACTAAAAATGATGAATACCAGGTATATTTGAGTATATTTGGTATCGCATTAATTGACATGCACACCTTGTCAAAAAGGAAAAAGGATATTGCAAAAAGGAAAAGGATATTCGAAAAGGAAAAGGGATATTCCAAAAAGAAAACTCTCAGACTTTTCCTATTTTGCATAAATATCCTTTCTGATTGGGGACAAAACACACCTCACAACAACCCCACTTCAACCTACCACCTCTAATAGGGGATTTGCATGTCTCACTGCGCATGTCTACTGCAGTGCATGCTGGGATGGATTCTGTTGAAGTCTGACATACAAATTTTGCCAACATTTTTATTGAAAATTGCAAGAATGATTTTACCAATATCAGAGCTTGTATAAATGATCTATGCGGTTTGGAGCGATCGAGAGCCTTTCCCTCAGCTCCTCTGAGCCTAGACTGGAGATGCTTTCCCTCAGTTTGGAGGGACTGTGTCAACTCTAACTCTAAGCCTGGACTCGGGCCTGGACTGGAGAGGCTTTCCCTCAATTTGGAGGGACTCTCTCAACTCTGAGCCTAGACTGGAGAGGCTTTCCCCTCAATTTGGAGGGACTCTTTCAACTCTGAGCCTAGACTGGAGAGGCTTTCCCCTCAATTTGGAGGGACTCTCTCAACTCTGAGCTTAGACTGGAGAGGCTTTCCCCTCAATTTGGAGGGACCCTTTCAACTCTGAGCCTAGACTGGAGAGGCTTTCCCCTCAATTTGGAGGGACTCTCTCAACTCTGAGCTTAGACTGGAGAGGCTTTCCCCTCAATTTGGAGGGACTCTCTCAACTCTGAGCTTAGACTGGAGAGGCTTTCCCCTCTATTTGGAGGGACTCTCTCAACTCTGAGCCTAGACTGGAGAGCCTTTCCCCTCAGTTTGCAGGAACTCTCTCAACTCTGAGCCTAGACTGGACAGGCTTTCCCCTCAGTTTGCAGGAACTTTCTCAACTCTGAGCCTAGACTGTAGAGGTGGCCTGATGCCACCTGATCCTATGCCTCTAATCTACGTCTCTGGTTCCACGTCCTGACGTTGTCGTTACCACGTGGTTGCCATAACAACACGACGGCAGATTCAGGTATCAGCATAGAAAATTAGAGAAACCAGCTGTTACTGTGTGACCTGGTTACAGGGACAGCATACACATCGTTATGGGCCGGATTTTAGGAAAATGTACAATTGGCAGCTGTACACATTCAGTCAATTCTGCTAAATTCTACTAATAGTCCATATACATGGGTGTATTTGTTATTACATTGATTCAAATATATGTTTGGTTAGTTGTGTTAAACTGTATTTTGAACCTCCTTTTTTGGTCTTGAATTTGGGATATTTGAGAGGATTGGAGAAGGACAATTGTACATTTTCTGACGACTGCACCGTGTCCAGCCTCTAGCCCTGATCTGTGTATATACGTATATGTGTTTATACAATTCCCTGATCCTAGTACATTGACCTTTAATAGCCACAGAGGGTTGGCACAGACAGGGGGGGGGGGGAGGTTCAATAGGGGATTTGCATAGCCGCCATTTTGACTGTTGATTTGCAAGGAATTATGGGACTAATGGTTCAGTGTAAAATTGATGGAAAACATATTATGTTCAGCATGGAATATTTATCAATGATCTCATGTAATTAGACATAAGTTTTACAGGATTCCATGAAACACAACTTCATTTTTTCCATCCTGCATTTGGTTTTTATAGATCGTTTACACAAGCTGTGATATTAGTGAAAAGCATAGTGGCAATTTTAGATACAAATGTTGCTAAATATCTCTATGTCAGAATTGAACTGAATGTATCCCAGAATTCCCTGTAACAGACATGCGCAGTAAGACATGCAAATCCCCTATTAAAAGGGGAAAATTAAACCATCTAACGTCATATAAGTGATCTAAAAATAGAGTGAACTGTGTTGGAACTGTGTTTATCAACCACATACCAGGAGTGGGTCAATGTACAGGCAGAGTAGACTAGGCACAGTACACAGATACTATAAGTGCAGCGAGGCCAACCTCATAACATAGAGCCTCATGCCCGTCCCCCTATTATAAATCTAATTCTTTGTTCTTAGTATGACAATTTATCTTTAAAAAGAAGGTAACGTGTGAAAAGTTGAAAACATCCATGCTGGATAGCGCGTATTTTTCCTTTTGATCTAACTTAATTATCTTGCTTTAAATGGAAAAAAATGACCAGCAGCAATACCTGATGAATCAATTTAATTGTGACAACATTATGTAAGGATTATAGTGTGTACACTAGTTTCCCTGTAGGTATAGTGTGCCATTAATTGTAGCAACAGGTGGTGGGCTGGAACACCTACATAAGGTGGGGAAGATCCTCCTCACTGTCTAATGTATACTGGCAATGAGGCATCAATCAATCAATCAACCAATCAATACTAATCTACTGCACTCATCAGCAGTTATATCAGTGCATGAACTGTGCCATGACAACATGAACGGTTTTAAACAAGTGAAAAGTAACAACCACGTGGTCTTCAGACCAGTTCCACGTGTGACTGTGTTAGGATTTGGGTGGAGGGGGGGGGCTGCGTCACCTGAGAAATTGTATATCAGTCTTGAATAAAACATATTAAAACGATTTATAACAAGGTTCAACTGTTGGTAATACAGCTATTGGGTGCACAGGAATACACTTGTTCAATGTTAGACTTCATTAGTTCATATCAATTAAGTTGATTTCTTTGGTTGTCCTCAAAATGTGCCCACCTGGTAGATTGCCGAATGATCCCATTGCACGGTTTGTGTACAAGGGATTTCTTACACACCGAGGTAATCCTTACTGCTCCGTACAGATCCCCCCCCCCCCACCCCACCCCCGGTACATGTAGCGCGGACCTCCTGATGCCCGGTACAGCGCAGCACGTGACACCACATAACCACAGTGTATGTGGGTGAAATCGCCAGAAAATGTACAATTCAACTTCATCAACCTTCTCAAATAACCCATATTTCAGATGAAAATAAAGTTCAAAATACAGTTCAACCCAACCAAACAGATTGCTAGAATCAATACAATGCCAAATATACATGAATTTATCTAGTATTGACCAAATTGCAGCCTAACTTAGCAGAATTTACTAAATGTGTTGTTGTTGTTGTTGTTGTTGTTGTTGTAACGTTTTTATTTCTCTGACAGGTACATCTCGATGTTGCCATCGCATTTTCGTTTGTATCCTTGATGATTCTTAAAGATATATGCGGGTGTCAACACCCACGCCACCTAGCGGCTCCTATTTTTCTTTGAAATATTTCATTGTAATCATAAGTTGAGATGTATTTGTGCACCATTTTCAATATCTACAGGGTTTATTTTTATTACAGCAGTTTTGGGTCATGTTTTTTAGGATTCATTTTCATTGATTATGCTGCTTGATTACTAAATTTGGGTGATGTGGTCAATTTCAAATGACCACAACTTTTTTTTAACCACGTCAACATACTGTTTTTCTTTGGTAAATCTGTAGCATAATATACCAAATATATGTGTAGAAAGTATTAATGAAAAGTCACCGATCATTATTTTTTTACATAATGAAATGTGAAGAAAAACACATTTTTCCATAGACTTCAATGCTAAAGCACTGTTATTTTTAAGTGGCTGTAGAAAAAAAAGTAAGTCGATGAGATGTACTTTTTTTTTCATTTCTTGCTTTCTTATGTAGTCAGGAATGATCCCTGAACGTTTCATAAAAAAGTCACCGACCAATTTTTTTTCCATTGAACACCCACATATACCTTTAACTGATAATACTTTTCATTTTACATTAAGGTATGTTTGTTTATAAATTACTATTTATACAAGATATGAGATATAAAAGTATTATACATCATGGTACTAGAATATATGTAATATATATTATGCAAGGTGATTCTTTATGCAAATTTCATTAGATACTTTATACATTTCTTGAAATTCAGTTTGAACATATTTACAGATTTTTGGTGTTAGTACATACCGTTCCTTCAACCTCAACCTAGCACCCCTCCCCACCCCCCCGCCCCCATGTCTTCCACTATTCATTATTAGTTGGTTCCACAGTTTCATACAAAACCGTGGATGTCTGTGGTTATTCTATTGTTTTATTATCAGACACAGTTTCCATCAAAACCGCATTTGAACTCTTGGTTTCATTCAAAACCTAGAGGGTATTTTGGGGTGATAGGACAAGATCACCATTTAGGAGATCTCTATTTACTATCTCTGTTAAAACATTTTTGTCTTCTATTTTTTGGATATTGTTAGGGAGCTTATTCCATATTCTTATGGCTCTATTATGGAAGTTTTGATGTAATTTCTCCGTTTTATATGTGACCTGATTAATGTCCTTTCGATTTTGAGAGTGCCTTGTTTCTTTATTTTTCCTGGCTAAATTGTTTTTGTCTTGAGCAAGGTTGTGGGCATATTGTATTAGATGTAGCATTCGCCTATCTGATAGAGGGAGTAGTTCCAATTCGTTTTCATATTCTTTTGTGTTTGTTCTTTTGGGTAATTTCTTGATAATTCGTATTGCCCTATTCTGGATAGTTTGCAGTTTTCCTGATAATTTCTTAGTGCATGAGTCATAGAAAATGTCTCCGTAATCCATGAGTGGTAAGATTGTTGTTTTGTATACTAGTGTTGATATTTTGGTAGTTAGTGAGTTTCGGATTTTTCTTAGTTGGTTTGTTCTTAGGTTTGCCATTACTGTTGCTTGTTGAATTTGCTTTTTGAAAGTCAGACTATTATCTATGTGGATCCCTAGATATTTGTATGTTACTACTGATTCTAATTCCTCATTTTGGATGGTGTATTTGCTAGTTCTATTATTGGTATTTTTATTTCTCTTGCATTGTATAATCATGCTGTTTGATTTTTTTGTATTGATTGTTATCTTGTTTTTCTTACACCAACTTTCCAATTGTTTTAAGTCATCTTGGAGAGTGTCCGATTTCCTAGCACTTGGTGTTTCTGTGAATAATATGGTATCGTCTGCATACATTTGCACCGAGCTATTTCTTATATTATCTGGTAGATCATTTATATAGAGTAAGAACATTAAAGGGCCAATTGTTGTCCCTTGGGGTATACCACAGGTGATTTTCTTAGCTTCTGATATTGTATTATTGCAGATCGTTTTTTGGTATCGGTTTTCTAGGTAATTATTTAACAGTTTAGTCAGGTCTGGGCTATTGAAGTTCTTTTGGATTTTTGTTAGTAGTATCTGGTGATTCACCGTATCGAATGCTTTTTTGAAATCAATATATATTGCATGTACGTGTTTGTTATTATGTATGGCATTATATGTGTATTGGAGAAAATTCGTAACTGCTTGGGTAGTTGATTTTCCATATCTGAATCCAAATTGGTTTTTATTTAGTTTGTGATTGTTTTCGAGATATGATGATAGATCTTGGGCTAGCACTTTTTCATATATTTTTCCCATGATGTTTATATTGGCTATGGGGCGGTAATTTGTGGGATCATTTTTTGTTCCTGCATTTTTATAGATTGGAGTTACTATGCTCTCTTTCCAGCTAATGGGTATTTTCCCGGTTTTATTTGTGAGCTCTAATAGATATTTTAGTTGTGGTAGGAGAGCTTTTAGGGATGTTTTGAGTATAGTGGTTTTTAGGTTGGGGTATCCTGGGCCTTTAGTATTTTTTATATTACTTATAATTTTCTTTAATGATTTAATGGATATTTGGGTGAATTGATATGGATTATCTGGTTTTCCCTGCTGTATGGGTTCTGTATCATTGTCAATATCTGGAATAGCTTGTGCTAATTTTTCCCCTATTTCTATGAAAAATTTATTAAAGTGATTTGGGACATCTGTGTTATTGATTTCTTGACCTTCTATGTTTAATTTGATCTGATCCTTTATTTTTGTTTTTTCGGGTGTAATGAGTGGTGATAGGATCTGCCAGAACTTAGCTGGGTTGTTTTTTGTTTCTCTTAAGGTTTCTTTTATATAGTTGCTTTTAGCTTTTTTGAGGTTTTTTCTTGTTGTTAGTCTCTGAGCTTTTGCTTGGTCCCATAATTGGGGGTCTTTGTGTACAGCTGCAAATTGTACACTTTCTGAAAATCTGTCCCATGTACACAGCCCGTCCGCTCTAATTACCATACCTTCATAATCACGCTTTTTTCACTCCACTTAAGCCTCAAATCTTCTCTCTATTAGTTTACATTTGGAATCATGAATTATGCAAATTGTCGTACAAAGGGTCATATAGGGTAATGATAGATCTACACTTCATTGGTACAGTCTTGGCTCTCAGATAATAATGGTATGTCAGTGATTGGACGCCTTCTGCGCTAATGACTATCCCGGCCCTGGAGTAAGCGTCCTAGTGCGTTTCTAAGAGCATTTTGCGGTTTGGAGAGAGAGGCTTTCCGCCAGTCAACTAATAATTCATCTCAAATTTATCATCGATTGTTAAAGGTCTCTCTATTCAGGCCGTATAACTGCACTGTTCACAGCGATCGTGACAAATATGTCTATACAGAGATTACAGTATGATACGGCTCAGACAGGAAACCTCCCCCATGTCAGCACACGGGTCAGATTTTCAGAAAATGTACAATTCACCTTCACCAATGCTTTCAAATAACCCAAATTTAAGTGAAAAATGACGTTCAAAATGTAGTTTAACACAATAAAAGATATATTTTTAATCAATACAATGCCAAAGATACTCTGAAATATAGGCATTTATTTATAATTTTTCTTCATAATTTAACAGAAGTTTTCACATTTGTAGAGCTGTCGATTGTACATTTTCTGAAAATCAGACCCATATACTGTAGCTTACAGCTATGTATTGTAATCAGTCACATACTGAATCGGCTTATATAAGCATCGATCTCAAATAGGCTTATCATACATGATCTAAACATCAACAAATGTAAAAGTAAGGATTAGAAGTCTGTGTAAGACGTGATTTAGAAGAATGTTATTTTCTAAATATGTAGAGGTAAAATGATTTGTATTTGTTAAAATATGTTTATAAAATTAAAGCTGTACATTATTTCAAATTGGAGATTAGACATATCACATTTGTGAAAATCTGCCAAATAAAATTGTTTTTAAAAAATCTATTCCTATAGTATTTAACCAGAGTCTATTTGAATAGAGACGAGAATGTCCTCCTTATTAATGTCCCTGGCTTCTCTATACAGATTGTTCCAAAGTGGACTAGATTCGGCGTGTATTTGCCGATCTCTCAGGGGTGTGTGGGTGGGGGGGGGGGGTAAATTCTCCAAGGGTGTGAAGTGAGGGGTCGGGGGTCGGGGGTCGGTTGCCTTACGTGGGTGAAGACGCCAGAAAATGTACAATTCACCTTCACCAATCCTCTCAAATAACCTACATTTAAGACAAAAATAAAGTTCAAAATATAGTTCAACCTAACCAAACTGGCAAACAGATTGCTAGAATCAATGCAATGCTGAATATACTCGAATTTACCTAGTATTGACCAAATTGCAGCCTAATTTAGCAGAATTTACTAAATGTGTAGAGCTGCCGATTGTACATTTTCTGAAAAACTGACCCAGGTCCTGTTTTGACCTCGTATATAATTATCATATATTCTACATGCGTATATTCTACCCCCAGGCGGCTATATACTACACATGGAGGGCCTACCTATAGAACCACGCAGGTTGGAGTGCAACCACTGAACCACCACTGACCCCGTCATTAAGGCTACCTCAAGGTCATACAAGGTCACGGGGACCAGCCGTCCATGACCAGTGCACCCTCCTCATGACGTGCAACCATTATCTTTCACATCAATTAATTATTAATTAAATAAATAATTGATGTTGATATTAATTGCTGGTCGGCCGTATTCTCCCATAGTCTGGCACTGATTTATGGGAGCTGGGGGTGATCTCAAAGCCTTGAAGATCAGATAAGAATGGTGTGTTAATGATTGGACGCCTACTGCGCTAATGGCTGGCCCGGCCCAGGAGTAGGCGTCCTAATGGGATTACAATGACACTTTGAGGTTTAGACCGAGAGGCTTTTCCTCAGTTTGAAGGGATTCCCTTATCTCTGAGCCTAGACAATTTACTAGACAGGATCTATTGGAGGTGCTGAGAGGACCACCCTATTTCATAATATCGTATTGTAATGTAAAACTAAACTGTAAATGAATTGTAATTGTACAATGAAATAAAGTTATTTATATATATAGACTGTGAGAGGCTTTCCCTCAGTTTGGAGGGACTCTCTCAGCTCTGAGCATAGACTGTGAGAGGCTTTCCCTCAGTTTGGAGGGACTCTCTCAGCTCTGAGCATAGACTGTGAGAGGCTTTCCCTCAGTTTGGAGGGAGTCTCTCAGCTTTGAGCATAGACTGTGAGAGGCTTTCCCTCAGTTTGAAGGGACTCTCTCAGCTCTGAGCCTAGCCTGTAGTTGCAGTGGGTTGCAACGTAAGCTCACTTATTCCAATCTTGCGTTACATTCAGTTCGCTGCCCCTCGACCTTACAGCTCTCAGATCAGGCAAACAGGTCAGGTCCAGACACCCACATTCCTGGATCCACATCCAGCGATAAGCTTAACAACAAGGCTAAGACAAAGGCTAAAGTGTTAATGACCCCCTAAGGCTTAGGGGTCCAAAACTGCCTTCTGAACCTGACTGCAAAGACTAATAGACATTTTTTTTCAGTTCCTAACAGGTGGTTTCTAAAAATAATAATTAAAAATAAAAGTTATTAGCCCCTACCTAGTTTTCAGCTATATAAATCGGAAATAGACCTATTTGTTATTATTTGGCCTCACTAAACTGAGTAACAATCCATTCGTTCACCAAGCTCTAAATCTACATATATATAAATGTAGATTGTGTATTGATGCTAAGGGACGCTATGTATAAGAAGCGTCGGCAGTGATATGACGTAACAGGATATGTGACGTACAGGTAGCGTTCCTATCTCATTAGCATAATTAGAGGTTTTTGAAATACATGTATTGAACCTGAAGTTGACTGGTTGTGTACACTGGTATTATGACATAAAGTCAACCTTCGGTTCCTCATCCGCTCTTTAATCCCCCCCCCCCCCCCCACACACACACACCTACACACACACGGGGGAAGTGAGGTTAATCCTACCATACAATACACCATTTGGGTGAAATCGTCAGAAAATGTACAATTCAACTTCACCAATCTTCTCAAATAACCTAAATTTCAGTCAAAAATAAAGTTCAAAATGCAGTTCAACCTAACCAAACAGATCGCTAGAATCAATGCAATGCCGAATATACTTGAATTTCCCTTGTATTGACCAAATGGCAGCTTAATTTAGCAGAATTTATCAAATGTGTAGATCTGCAGATTGTACATTTTCTAGCAATCTGACCCATATAATCCAGCATATAATGGTTAACAGGATCAACCTGTGGATTATAAGCCTCTCCCTTAATACAGCCGCTAGGGGGCCTGCATGCCATTTGCCCCCTACTACAGGATTAGGACATGGAGGCTATTAATCCTTTTAGTCTCTGTCTAAGGTGGATATAGCACCAGGACTGTCAAGGTACTTCTGAGATACAAGCATTGGGCAACAATTGTAAAAGGTTGACCAACATTGAGGGGTCACTGTGTCACTGTTTGGTGCATAATCCTAAGGCAAAGCCCAGATATTATCTTCAAGCAGTGCACCACCAGGCCCCTTTCTCTGCCTAAGGTGATTATAGCCTCGAGACCGTTCATGCAGAGAGTATATATGTGATGTGTTACAAAAAAATGAGTCACAAGTCGAAAAAAAGAGAGATCAACCTGATTCCAATGATGGTAAACACTAGGACATCACATAAGTATTAACTATTTCTATATTTTGTATGCATGGCAAAATCAACGAGAGTAATTTCAGTCTCGTTGGAAAAATATAGCAATATTTCTTGATGGTCAATCACTAGTAAAGTAGTTAAATACACACTGAGAGGTGCAGGGGTGCTATAACACTATTGGGTTCTATTAACTGTTAAATACTTAATGGTGATCCACAACTGGTTTATATGTCAATAATCTGCTTTGGAATATAATAAATCGAGTGAATGAAACTCACGGCTAGTAATTCAATATTCATCTCATCTCATGAATATTCATTAGTTGCAGGGAGTTGTATTGCCACTAATAGTGTATTCATATCTCCCCTACTAACCCAGCCTGTACATGGGTCAGATTTTTAGAAAATGTACAATTCGCCTTCACCAATCCTCTCAAATAACCCACATTTAAGATAGAAATGAGCTTCAAAATGTAGTTTAACATAACAGAACTGATACTTTAAATCAATACGATGCCAAATATACCCAGATATACCTGGTATTCACCATTTTTCAGCCATTTTTAGCAGAATTTACTAAATATGTAGAGCTGCTGATCGTACATTTTCTGAAAATCTGACCCACATAGAGCTGTGTAGAGGGACAATGGGAGGGGAAGTGTGCTACCAGTGCCGTGTATTAAACACAGGGCATTTAGTCCTCTATAGCTTTACCCTCACACATGTACCACAGTCACAATGTACCTGTATATGTGATATTTCACAGACAAAAAAGTACATTTCTGTTTTGTTAGTATGTTTTTATTGTATCTGGCGTCCATTAGAAGACCTGAGTAATCAGAAATGGACAACCCATTGTGGAAACAAAATAAAGAATACAATGAAATTCTGCTAAAAAATGATAAATTTTGGGTGTATCTGAGAATATTTGGTATTACGTTGATTTAAAGTATCAGTTCTGTTATATTAAACTGCATTTTAAAGCTCAATTTTGTCTTAAATGTGGGTTATTTGAGAGGATTGGTGAAGGTGAATTGTACGTTTCTGAAAATCTGACCCATATATAAATTATATATAAGAATCTGTTTTCTATTTCCACTTATCTACAAACTACTGAGTCACATGTCGCAAAGTATGGATTTTGAGATATCATCATATTTGAAAAGATAAGTTCAAGTGGATTCCAATGATGGTAAACATCAGGACACATAATAAGTATATTTGTGTATACATGATAATAAAGTTGAGACAATAATTCTGCTTCAGGGCCTAGTCACCTAAGTTGAATCACGTGAGAATCGGCTTAGTGGACTAGGGCCTTTAGTCATTCTTGAGGGTCGATTACTAGGAAAGTAGTTAAATATACTCCTTAGGGTAACCTCATGCAGATATGCAAGGATATATGGGTCAGATTTTCAGAAAATGTACAATTCACCTTCATCAATCCTCTCTAATATCCCAAAATTAAGACAAAAATAAAGTTCAAAATACAGTTCAATATACTCGAATTTACCTGGTATTGACCATTTTGCACAATTTACTAAATGTGTACAGCTGCCAGTTGTACATTTTCTGAAAATCTGACCCAGTATGCCCCAAACTAGTTAGCGAGGTTTGACAGTGCGTGGCCAGACCGGACGTAGGGAGAGAATAGGCTGATTAATACACACCTTCACAGGTAAAAACCACACAGGAAAATGTCGTCTGCTTTTTTTTGTGTGTATGAAATGGAAATAAAATCTTATAATAATAATGATGGTGAGGCTAGTTAGCGAGGATTGACTGTACGTGGTGAGCCAGACCGGACATAGGGGAGAGAATAGGAATTATAATGAGCACTTTACGGTTTGAGGCGAGAGGCTTTCCCTTAGTTGGAAGGGACTCTCATCTTTGGGCCCAGATTGGTAACATTCTAGATGTTGTTGTTGTTGCTACTTTTATTTTGACAATCAGCGGACAATGTCAGTGGGTCAAACTCCCTGAATTGGGAGGATTTCAAGCCCTAGTTAGCGAGGTTTGACTGTACCTGACGAGCCAGACCGGACATAGGGTGAGAATAGGCTGATTAATACACACAGGTATGTCCTCCTCCACACCGGCACAGGTAAA
Organism: Sthenelais limicola; assembly: GCA_942159475.1. Lineage (NCBI taxonomy): Eukaryota > Metazoa > Annelida > Polychaeta > Phyllodocida > Sigalionidae > Sthenelais > Sthenelais limicola. Next base: position 2,868,833 of record OW804094.1, on the reverse strand, counting down.
AACCACACAGGACTAAATGTCGTCTGCTCCTTGAACTGGTTCCCAAACTTGTCAAGCAGAACGCCACCCATCGTCATCTAACTGAGTTATAATACAATATATCACAAGATATTTAATAAGTGCTTAAATGACGTTTGATATGTACGTTTTAATTGGCATTGTTTCAAAATTCCACTTTTTATTCAGTTTGATATAGACACCGATTGCCCTACACAACTTGGAGTAAACAACTTGAATAGAATCCCTGAATATTGGTCCTACCTCATGGGGATAATTCAATTCAATTCAATTAAAGACATTTTTTATTTGCATAGATGATGACTACAAAAAGGAAGGCCCAGTTTTGAAACCTAGGTTCCAAGTCTTCCAGTGGATTCCTGGTGGTTGGTTATTGCCAAAACCGATTTACAATAAAATACTTCGATATAAATTTCATGGCTATCTAATTTGATATTCAAGGGCTATTTTCTACCTGTCTATGTTTAGCTGTTTCTTTATGGGTAGGCTTAGTTGAATAATATATAATAACATGGGAATAACCCCGGGATAACCCTACACTGTTATTATTCAAGGTTAATCCTGCACATTGGTATGCTAGCCCTTTTTTTCTTTTTTTTAATTTAGTATTTTTATACAGCACATCTTCTGTAATAACGACAGTTGAGTTATCAACGAACAAGTACAGTGTACAATGAAGTTCTAATAATCAATTGAGGACATTAACATTGAGATGGGGCAATAATTCCAAAACAGTATATCTCATGTCTAATGTCGATTATCATGTAATGTTTTGACTTGTCCCCTAACTAGTAACCATTATAATCCCCTACACCCTCTAACCTGCCCTTGTCCTTATACGGGAGACTAATACCACCCATATAACCCTCTGTGTAAACCCTTATGCCTACATGTATCATGTACTGAGTGACTGGGTACAAAGTCGCCCTAATATTCTACTGTTGTATGTAATCTCCTACACAACCCTTATACATGTACAGTGGAACCTCTCTATTGAGACCACCCTTGGGACTGAACCATTTGTGGTCTTATAGCGAGGTGGTCTTATTAGAGGGGTTGATCTAATAAGGGGAAAGCAATTCAGGACTGAGAGAAACTGGTCTTAATAGAGGGGTGGTCTCTTATGTGAGGTTCCACTGTATATATAATAGAGGGGTGGTCTCTATAGAGGGGTGGTCTCTATAGTGGGGTGGTCTTTATGTGAGGTTCCACTGTACATATAATAGAGGGGTGGTCTCTATAGAGAGGTGGTCTTTATGCGAGGTTCCACTGTATATATAATAGAGGGGTGGTCTCTATAGAGGGGTGGTCTTTATGCAAGGTTCCACTGTATATATAGTAGAGAGGTGGTCTCTATACAGAGATGGTCTCTATAGAGAGGTGGTCTCTATAGAGAGGTGGTCTTTATAGAGAGGTGGTCTTTATGTGAGGTTCCACTGTTTTGGTTTGGTTTGGCTTGGTTAGTTTCACCTCCGCTAATAGTAATTAAAAGTTAGCAGATATACTGTGGTTAGGTGCCACTGTATATATAATAGAGGGGTGGTCTCTATAGAGGGGTGGTCTCTATATAGAGGTGGTCTTTATGTGAGGTTTCACTGTAAGTTGGTATATTTGTATACGAGGTGACATTTTATAGATCGCATGAAGTGGTTTGTATGAAGTCACCCCCATAAACCTATGTATAAAACCTGTCAGTGTATAACTATGTAAACGCTATGACTAGGTATAAAGCCACCCTAGTAAACATTCTGTAATACCAAAAGACTTATCACAAAGTCTATATATGTAACATTCTATTACTCACTTTATAAGGATTATTGATATATAATAGTTCTCATAAGTACTGTAAATCACCCATCCCCTAGTCTCCCTAAAAAACCTAGTAGGGTGAAGTCGTCAGAAAATGTACAATTCACCTTCACCAATCCTCTCAAATAACCCAAATTTCAGACGAAAGTAAAGTTTAAATTACAGTTCAACGTAACCAAACAGATTGCTAGAATCAATGCAATGACGGATATACTCGAATTTACGAGTGTCGACCAAATTGCAGCCTGAATTTAATAGAATTTACTAAATGTGTACAGCTACCAATTGTACATTTTCAGAAAATCTGACCCAGTATGCCCTAAACTAGCTAGTGACCCAACATTAGGGTTAAACCACCTTAATTAGGGTAACCTGGGATAGAACACTTATATCTACTGAACTTACTGTACTAAATCTATTTGTATGTGGGTGAAGTCGCCAGAAAATGTACAATTCGCCTTCACCAATCCTCTCAAATAACCCACATTAAAGACAAAAATAAGGTTCAAAATACAGTTTAACCAAATATACTCAAATATACCTGGTGTTCATTATTTTTCAGTCTAATTCATCAGAATGTACTGAATGTGTAGAGCTGCCAATTGTACATTTTCTGACGATCTGCCCCATATGTAGTGGGTTCCAACCCCCCCCCCCCCCCCCGCCCCCAGGTACTGTAAGGTGAACTAGTCCTGGTTAAGATGTAAAAGCAATCCTCCTAATTAGTCATAGACTTTTAAACCTGGCGACACATAGCCTAATTAGTCATAGACTGTGGTGGCACGATCTCTGGCATACTTTAGTACCATGCTAAGTACCCGGATCTACAACTACAAAAAGTAACCCATTAGTACAAATACCTGATGATAATAGTTGCAACTAAATAGAAGCATTTAAATTGTATATTTGATAGTCGGACAGGGTGCTTGCACACCCGCTGTATATGGGTCAGATATTCAGAAAATGTACAATTGGCAGCTCTACACATTTTAGCAAATTCTGATGAATTAGACAGAAAGTTCGTCAATACTAGTTATATCTGAGTATATTTAGTATTGCCTTGATTAAAACAATCTGTTTGGTTATGTCGAACTGAGTTTTGAACCTGATTTCTGTCTTAAATTTGGGTTGTTTGAGAGGATTGTTGAAGGTGAATTGTACATTTTCTGAAAATCTGACCCATATACATGTACACTTTAGTACACATTCTTTGTATCTTGTATTTTATCCTGTATTTTGTATTCTGTACCTGATAATTTACTCTAATTTACTAGTCAACTTGTATCACCTAGTACCGTTCTTTCTATCAGTATCTGAGTATATGTAATCAAAAATTTATGGGGTGTTCGGAAGAGCTGTGACAGTCACAGGCAATATTCCTTTTCCATTCTTCTTTATCTAATATGTATGATAATGATTGTATATGTGAAACGGAAATAAAATCTTATAATAATAATAATAATAATGTAATTCTGATGTACCATCTGAATCGCCAATTAGGCATAGCAAATGTATGCATATTAATGATGTTAAATTAATTTAAATTCTTCTTGACGGATCGTATTGACTGGCTATTTATTTGGGTTCCCATGAGATTATCATTGTATGGAACTAGACTTAATAAAATTTATTTTTAAAAAAACTATTATATAAAGTTGGTTATACCAGTGAGGTGTATACACCATATAATTTCTTAGTGATCACCTGGTTTTACTTGTGTGAGGAAAGAAGTTTCTTATTCTTTTTTTTTTGTTTTTACGACAACTTCTTTTATTCAATCTGTCAACAATGTCATCTTCCTCCGGGACAGCTATACATCGAGAATTACACACGTCCCTCTTCTGCATCATGTTTGCTCGATAATTTTATATTTTTCTCAGTTTTTATTCTTATAACATTAACACTAGAGTACCACTGTTACACAATTTGCTCATATATATATTACAACACAACTGTCTTCATGCATTACTTACTCACTTGTCTACCGATTTTAAGGTGGGTAGGGTGTCGAAAGATTATTTATTCTGGTCTATTAGATCCGTCAGATCCGAGAATATTTTTCTCCACTTCCCATCCTCTTCCCTGTCTATTGTCGTGAGTTTATTCTGATATAGAATGATTGAGATCTTAGATCTCAGTTCATAACAAAAGACGAACCATTCTAACATGCCTTTATGGAAGAGTTTCTGGCGATGTATAAAAGCTTTTGCTACAAGAATGATCCAATTTATTATCTTACTATTTGTACCCATCTTGTCGAATCCGAACATGATGTTTATTCTTTCAACATTAAATTCTCCATTGGCATTTTTTTTGATCACCTTTTTCCCACTTGGGTCCTCGTTTAGGTACCCTATAGAGTCTATAAACTCAAAGATATTCCTCCACAAGGTTTTTGTTCTTCCACACAACATGAAAAAATGTACGACATCGTCTCTTTCAGTACAGAATGAGCAAACAGGTAGTGGTTTGATACCAGCATTTTTTAGATAGTAATTGCAAGTGATAGTTTTATGAATAATCCTGTATTGTAACACCTGAAGTCTTGTTTCACAAGAGGCTTTGTATGAGATTAAAAAGACTTTTTTCCAGTCTATTTGACTGAAATCTTCGTCACCCATGTCTAACAGCTGCTGCCACGAGTTAAGTTTCTCTCGTTTTACCTTCATACTTTCTATTAGAGCATTATAGATCTTTTTGCTGGAACATGTCATTATATCTATACACTGGCTGTTGATGTTTATATCTATGTTCCCTTTATCCTCGCAGGGGGGGGAATTTTGTATGATCGTGAGCCATTCTTTAGGTATGGCTTTTTTCAAATCTTTCATCATATGGTAGTCAGGTATAAATCCATATTGTCTTTTTACCTCTAAGATCGACATCATTTTACCTTGTTGGTTGATCAAATCACCTATACTTGTAATTCCATTTCTCTCCCAGCTGTGATAGTAAAACATTTTTTTTTTTTCTCTAATTAGTCTATTTGACCATATTCTTTCTCTCAGTATTTGATTTCTCGAAACTGGCTCTTTATTGTAGAAATATTTATTCCATATTGAGAACACCTCTTGGTAGAAACTATTCAACGCTTTACGTGGCATGCTTCTACACAACAATACATCTTCTGCTTTCTTCGCAGTGGGGGAATAAGAAGCCATTTCTCTAAATGCTTTACCTGTACTATCTTGGAGTATTCTTTGTACCCACTTTAGGCGGTTAGTGTCAATTACTTCCTTAATAGTCCTTAAACCCAGCCCACCGTCTTCTGCCTTTTGGGCTAAAAACGCTGTACTGATTTTGTGGTCTTTATTTAACCAAACAAAGTTCAACATAATTTCATGGATTTTACTTTGGATCTTCTTTGGTAATGCAATACATGCCAGCACATGCTGGAAAATGGGGAGCAGGAATACATTGCACACTAATACCCTTCCCTTGATGGTAAGGTTTCTCCTTTTCCATTGGTTCACAATTAACTTGGTTCTATCCAGTAGTTTTTCACTATTTACGACTGATAGTTTTGTCTCGTTTCTTGGGGAGAGAAGAGTCACCCCCAGCACATTCATTTTATTCGTCCAATCTATTTTGAGTATTTCTCTGTTAGTTAACTTAATTTCTCCTATATTGAATCCCTTGGATTTTTTCGCATTTAATTTCAAGCCTGAGGATAAGGCATATCTATCTAGCATTTGAATAATCTTATGTAAGGAGAACTCATTTTTGACCATGACGGTCATATCATCGGCGAACTGCACTAGTTTTGACTCCTCTCCCCCCCCTAGATCAACTCCCTCAATGTCGACATCCTTCCTAATTTGGTCAGCTAGTCTTTCGACGCATAAAACAAAGAGAGATGAGGAGATGGGATCTCCCTGTTTCATCCCCCTTTTTATATCAAACCAACTAGACGAAAAACCGTTATTACAGAATGTTGCGACCGATTTTCCCATGAGGGTTTTAACCCAGGATACATATACATAATCCATTCCATGCGCTAACAGTGTGTTTTCTAGAAAATTCCAACAAATAGAATCGTAGGCTTTTGTGAAGTCTAACGACACCACCAGGGCCTGCTCTTCCCTTTCTTCTATCATGGACACTATATCGTCGATTCTGCGTATGGCAGTGCCTATATATCGGCCTTTAACAAAGCCATACTGATCCTCTCCGATCAGCTTTGGTAGTAAGATGTTCAACCTATTTGCAATTACCTTCGATATAATTTTATAGTCTACGTTGAGCAGAGTGATGGGTCTCCAATTCGCCAAGAAGATACTGTCCGCATCTTTCTTGGGAATTACATTGATGAGACCCCTCCTCTGCTCACACGTCATCTCACCCTCCTCAAGACAAGCATGCAACATCTCCATAAACATATCTCCAATTACAGGCCAGAATATTAAATAAAATTCAATAGTGAAACCATCACTGCCCGGGGATTTGTTCTTTTTAAAGGTTTTCATCACCTCTTCTACCTCTTTCTTTGATATAATTCTTATTAACATTTCATTTTCGACCCTGTCCAGCTGTACTGCCGTGTTTGGCTCGGTAAATTCTTCGGCCATTTCTTGGTCTGTTTTTTCCTCTGCATATAGAGCAGAGTAGAATCTTTCGCCTTCAGCTAATATATCTTTCTGGCTCGTAGTCATTACTCCGTTAATATTTAAAAGAGATATGCTTTTCTTATTCGCTATATATTTTTCTAGGCCACAGAAATACTTGGTTGGCTTTTCGCCATCAATCGCCCATTTCGCTCTTGAGCGAACTAAGGCCCCTTCTGCTTTCTTTAGCTCTTGATCTTTAATTTCTAGCAGTATGTTTTCTTTTTCTCTTCTTTGATTCGTGTCTAATACATTTATTTTGTCTAGTTCTCTAATTCTTTGAGTAAACTTAGCATTTTTTTCTCTTCTTTCTTTAGCTTGGTCTTTACCTATCTTGGTGGCTAGCTCCCTAACTTGCAATTTAAAGAACTCCCACCTTAGCTTCTCGGATAAGTTATTATTTTTCGAGGACTTAGCTAACTCTTCTACGCCTGCTTTGAATATTTCATTCCCCAGGAGATTGGAATTAAATTTCCAATATCCTCTCCCCCTCCTGGCCTCACTTTGTATTAGATAGATAGATATTTCTTTGTGGTCTGTGTGGGCACACGACGATATCTCTGTTTTCGAGGAGAGGTTTGCAATATTATTAGAAGCGAAGATATAATCTAATCTTGACTGTAATTGAGTGTTCCTTCTGGACCATGTACACATCGGTTGGTTATTATTTTTAACAGCAAGTACATCACATAGATCATATTCTTGAACAAAATCCAATAACACTTTGCTAGATGGCGCGTCAGGCTTATATGTCAGGTCTGCATTAAAATCACCAGCTAATATTAACTCTTCAAAGGGTAATTTTTCTAGTACAGATTTTACCTCATTTAATACCTTTTTCTGATTTTTTATTTCATTTGCTGTTGGAGCATATATGTTAAAAATGCACAGTTTCGTCTCTTTGTTTTTAATTATAATGTATTGCCATCTCCCTTCTTGGTCTTGGCCTGACTGTACAATTTTTTCCTCTATGTCATTCGACACTAACATTAGGACACCCTTAGAGGCCGAGGAGCCATGTGAATAGTATATGTGGCCTGGCCATTGAGACGACCATATCTGCTCGTTATCTTTTATCGAATGCGTTTCTTGGAGTGCTATTATACAATTTTTGTTTTCCCTAAATTTTGTGAATATTGCAGATCTTTTTACAACATTTGCTAACCCGTTTATATTGAGAGATGTTATTCTCAGCATATTTTTTTGGTCTTCGTAATCCATTGGAGGAGGTTGGTATCCCTTCTTGGACTTCTTTCTTTAACAGGAAAAGTTCTAGGCTGACAGTTCTGTTTCCTTCTTCTCCGACTTCTCTTGTAAGGCTCTTCTTACCTTCATCCACAGTTCCCCAAGCAAGTTTCCACTCCTTGGCCACTTGCTGGTGATTAGGGCATCCATGTTATCCAGGTCCATCCCGATGCCCCATGTTCTGTTGTATGAGGCTTCGCCGATTTTTTTATCTCCTGTCATAAGGAGATAATTCCTGACCTTCTCGTTTCTGTCGACTTTGGCTTTCAGAGCTCTGGTTACTAGTTCAGCTCTGTGCTTCTCCCACTCTTCCTGATTTTCCGTGACTGATTTGAAGTGCCTCTTGCACTTTTTGGGATCCTGTGTGTTGAGTGCGAACTCCATTTTTTCCACATCTCTGCCGTAATATGCCTTTTGATACAATATGAATTGCTCAATGTTATCGTATTCGTGGCTATCAATCACAAAGGGGGCCGAATAGTGATTCGATAGAGGATTATCTTCTGAAAAGAAGATAAATGCCTCGTCGTTTTCCCTTTTAGAAATCTTAGATAATACTAGCTCTGAAGGTATAGCAGCCAACTGGTCGTGTCTGAAGTAATCCCCGTTGACTTTGATATTGCCCCTCATGAGTTCCACCTTGAACCCGTCCATTCTAAGACTGGCTTGCTGTATTCTTTTTGCTTTCGCATACCTTTGCCTGAGGATGAATGGCACATCCCTTTTAATTCCTATTTTCCCTACCTCTTCATCTGTGTCGAAACTTCTCATTCTGTCTCTTTCCTGGAGTACCAGGGTTGCGTCGGCTGCTGATCTGAATTCGACTTTGATAGGGCACCCAGTTTTCGTATTCACTCTGTATGCCTTTTTTATGTCTATCGTTGGGAAATTCATCAGAACTGTTATCATTTTTCTGATTGTTGCCTCCACAATTTCCGGGGTCTCATTTATAGCTTCTTTTTTTACTCCCATGAAGACGAGGTTCTTCTCTAGCTTTCTCTCCTCTTCCTGAATTATGTCGTATTCTTTTGCATCCTTGATCTGTTGTTTTTCTAGATCTGACATTTCCCGGGTTGCTGGGGCTTTTTGTTGCAAGATCTTTATCTCGTCCTCTTGGCTGTTCAGCTTCTTTTTCATTTCTTGGATTTCTTTTTTAACTTCGTCAGAATCTTTGTCCCTTTTAATGTTATCCTGGACTAATTCTTCTACCTTTTTTACGCTCAGGTCTGCTTTTGTTTCTGCTGCTTTGGCCGTGGCTTCAGCAGCACTGGCCGTGGCCTTAACTTCATCTAACTTTTTCATGGACTTGAAAAGTTTGTCGAAATTTTGCTTGGTTACTTCAGCTGCCTGGGCAGCTTCTTCTGCCGCCTTTTTCTGTGCCTGCGCTGATTTAGCTGCGTCTCCAGCCATTTGCTGGACTAATTTTGCTAGGTCTGGCTCGGAAGTTTTAGATCTTTGCATCGTTTTCTTTATGTTACTCATGTTTTCCTTGACTGTGAGGTTTATATCCTTGTGCTTCTGAACCTTACTTTTATTCTGGTTGCTATTATCCGCCTCCGGGGAGAAGGATGGGGGTCTTTTCTTTAAGTTGACTGGCGAGTCGACACCTTGAATTGCTAGGTTTTCAATGTCAACGTCCATACTAAGCTCGGTGGGCTGCTTGGCGGGAGTGGGCGTTGCAGCTGGTACTGTGGGCCCCTTCTCGCCTTCTAAGCTTACACTTTCGCCTTTTTCACTTCCACCCAAGATGGAGGTCATGGTCTTCCGTTTCACGTAACCTGGCTTTTGACAATTTATGTTTCGGCCAATAATTGTTTGTTTTTGTGTTTTTCAGTTACTTTATAGGCCTTCAGAGCCGAGTGCTATTGTTATCTTCCTATTCTTACTTTAAAAAGTTCACTCACATTTGAATTTCCATTATTCTGGGTTGATTTGACTACCGACCTATCGCGGCCGGGGAATGGGTGCTGTCGCTGGGCTGAGTTGGTGTTGGCGGGACCTATGCGGTCACTGGTCAGTTGGTCTATTTGGGTCAGCCGTATACTATACTCCGGGGTTGACTAGCAAGGGAAGATGGCCGCTGGCTATCGCCCCACCGTGTCTGACCCACGTTCGGAAAATCCTGATCTTTCCTATCCAGGGCTTCCTTGCTTGGTAATGCACCGTAAACTTATGGAATATTGTTTTTAGAGATTATGATCCCACCTTTGTATCACGTTTTCCTCTTTTAGGCACTTTTACCAACCGAGTGGCTATCCCTCCAGGGTTAACCGTCACTGGTCACTGGTCAATGGCTGCCGCTCCTCGTGTTGGCTATGGTCCGATTTTAACACTCTGCTATTTTTTCCCTAGTAGTTGTATGGTTTTCTTCTCCACTTTTCTTTGTTCTCTTTGCTATTATATTCCTTCTGACCTTTTCCTGAGTCACTCGACTCGCTGGATCTGAAAAAAAACGGGTTAAAAGGAGGAGCAAGTCCACCCGCACTCTTTCTGATTCTATGGTCAACCGGAAGTCAAGTTTCTTATTCTTCTATGAAATATTCATCACTTTAGGTAACGTAAAACTTCTCTCATATAATTCTCTTTGATCCTGTATTACTATATTTTGTTTCGATTTAAATCAATTTCCTACATTTTGTCGGACCTTATAGGTCACATGTATACAGGTGTGACAGCAAGCTAAGGTGAGAACTGTCAGGTGTGACTCCTATCCCTTACACACGCTGTCAACACAGTAACAGTAACACACACCAAACCCTACTGAGTGGACTTCAATGATTAGTGATCAACAAAATAAACATTCATGAGGGTCAGATTTTCAGAAAATGTACAATTGGCAGCTGTACAGATTTAGGAAATACTGCTAAATTAGGCTGCAATTTGGTCAATACTAGGTATATCTGAGTATATTTGGTATCACATTGATTTAAAGTATCTGCTTTGCTATGACGTTAAACTACATTTTGAAGCTCATTTCTGTCTTAAATGTGGGTTATTTGAGAGGATTGGAGAAGGTGAATTGTACATTTTCTGAGAATCTGACCCATGAAGTCAATCCCAGGCCCAGGAGTGGAAAAGCTGTGATTTCTTAATATAAAGTCTAGGCTCAGAGCCTCTCAGATCAGATAAGAATGGCATGTCAGTGATTGGACGCCTACTGCGCTAATGGCTTTTTCTGGCCAAGGAGTAGGCGTCCTAATGGGATTATAATATTTCGGCGTCCTAATGCGGTTATAATGGCATTGTGCGGTTAGGAGCAAGAGGTTTTCCCTCAGTTTGAAGGGACTCTCTCAACTCTGAGCCTAGATTGGAGAGGTTTTCCCTCAGTTTGAAGGGACTCTCATATCTCTGAGCCTAGATTGGAGAGGCTTTCCCTCAGTTTGAAGGGACTCTCTCCACTCTGAGCCTAGATTGGAGAGGCTTTCCCTCAGTTTGAAGGGACTCTCTCAACTTTGAGCCCAGACTGATTATAGATCCCCACGTGGAAGCTGGATGTAGTAATGAATTATTGTACTGAAAGTGTGACCTAGTTACATACGATCAATTATAGCCAAATTTAACTAAAATATCAAACTAAGGAATTCACTAGTTTAAATGTAATGTGGTACAAGAGAATTAGTCAGAATGTTTTTAAACGTCTTTATCACAAGAACACTTTATGGGAATGTTTTCATTTTTTGGCAGTTCAGTGTTCTTAGTGGTACCAAAACATGTACCAAATTCCAGGACTGTGTGCCAAATATATCTATATGCATTTCTGAGGTCATCCTGAGCATCATATTTAACTAATTTACTAGTGATTGACCCTAAAGAAATATAACTAACTCTCTTTCATGCATCAGATTTAGAAGTATTTATCAGATGTCCTAATGTTTACTATCTAATCATTGGAATCGGCTTGATCTCATCTTTTCAAATATGATATCTCAAATCCGTATTTTGCCACTTAATTGTGACTCATTTTCCTAAATGGAGTGTTATATTCCACTCTACACTCTATTCGAGACCTACTTGGAGCGTAGGGTTACTATTTGGTCGCTTTGATGTTTACTCTAAGTAGGTCTCAAACAGAGTGTATCATTATAACCTGCACATTATGTCATAACTTGCAGGTGCTTCACACCCTACCTTTCTCAAGCTGAAGTTACCATGACAACCTGTTGTTATAATGGACAATTCTACCTGACAACTCCTCAATGATGAGCGACAAAAAGAGATAGAGCCGCGGGAGACCTGAATCCACCTGTAAACACCCTATAAGGGCCACGCCCTCTTCTACCCTTCTCTCCGCCTGGGCTATTTATAGATTTAAAGGTAAACACGTGTGAAGGGGGTGACAGACTGCCGCGGTACATGACCTTACGGGTCAGATTACCAGAAAATGTACAATTCGTCTTCACCAATCCTCTCAAATAAACCACATTTGAGACAAAAATGGGCTTCAAAATGCAGTTTAACATAACAGAACTGATGCTTTAAATCAATGCGATTACCAAATATACTTAGATATACCCAAAATTTATCATTTTTAAGTAGAATTTAGCAGAAATTGCTGAATATATAGAGCTGCCAATTGTACATTTTCTGGAAATCTGACTCTTAGAGTAAAAGAGATGTCTTGTGCTCTAAGGCAGGTCATTATATATTTTTTGATCCTCTGAAGAAGCCCAAGAAAGGCGAAACGCGTCAGGAACGCCAATAAACCTGCAAAATACCAACTTGATTCGTTCCCATGATTGTTTTAGATGAGTTGCCTTCCATCAATTCTTTAATATATTTTTTAAGTTTAACAAAATGCAGCCACTCGCTTCACTTATAAACAAGCGTTTTACAAGGTTGAAATATGAACGTTAATGACTCGTTACATGTGATATATTATATGTATTTATATGTTTGGTATATATATATATATTATATGTATATATGTTTGGTGTGGTATATATAATAGTATATGTATTTATAGGTTTGGTGTGGTATATACCTTTAGTGAATATTTGATTTTTTCATACGAGACAGAAAGTGCAGATACTCGCTTCGTTCATAAACATTCATTGCCATGAATATGACTCCACATGGATGTCGTCATGGCATTAAGCAACCATTACTCACTCACTCGTTCATAAACAAGCGTTTTATAAGGTTATCTTCTCTAATGGATTTATGAAATATGAACAATGTTTTTATATATAAAGGAATTAAATATACATTAAGTTTCTTTAAAAGAAAAGTTATTATACTACATCTGCTATATTATAGGAATTGGATGAGAGTAGAAATGATGATATATATCTACAAATCATAGTCATTAAAACTGTGTACTTGGATCACGAAACAATTACAGGTAGCTCAGATTAAAATAATGGACGTAAAATTACTCATTTAATGTGATATATTCACATAATAATGTATTTATAGGTTTGGTGAATTACTGAATATTCAAAAGAGTGTAATGTATGTTTCAATAAGGGATCTTTCCCCATTTTAAGTCCCATGAGTGTTGAGAATTATTGTCAATACACATATTGTATATAATCAATACACACCTGGATAAATGGATACCATAGAAGCAGGGGTGTATATACTAAGCCTACCCCCTGGTAAATATGTCATATGATTATTAATATAATGGTATAATCATTATAATATTGAATCTATATTGCTCCAATGAATCTGACACGATATATTAACTTTTTATTCCTGCCGAACTTCAGCTGGTTGTCTAGTATTGCCATATCATTGATTTAATCAGAATATAACTGATTTAATCAGAATATAACTGTAACTGATTTATTCAGAATATAACTGTAACTGATTTAATCAGAATATAACTGTAACTGATTTAATCAGAATATAACTGCTTAAATCTATATTATATAACTAAGCCTACCCCCTGTTATATATAAGTCATATGATTATTATCATAATGTTATAATCATTATAATATTGAATCTGTATTGCTTCAATGAATCTGAGTTGGTATATTAACTGTTTACCCTTTGATAGATTTAATATAGAATATAACTGATTTAATTAGAATTTAACTGATTTAATTGGGAAATAACTACTTAAATCCATATCATATATATTCGTGGCCTGGGTGACAGTGGTACCAATGAATATAACTGATTTAACTAGAATATAACTGATTTAACCAGAATATAACTGATTTAACTAGAATTGAACTGATTTAATTAGAAAATAACTGATTTAACCAGAATATAACTGATTTAACCAGAATATAACTGATTTAATTAGAAAATAACCGATTTAACCAGAAAATAATCGATTTAACCAGAAATAACTGCCTAAATCCATATGACAGTGCCAGTGGCACCAATGCTATGTACACCAGTGTGTATATACCTGTATACCAGCTACCAGTGCCAACACCACACCTGAACAGGTGAGACAACTACCCAGTACTAGTCTATACCATACACAGGTATGCTTATATAAATCACACTCACCCCAGTCAAACCCTTATAAGCCTAATTATTATCTATTTATGTATTTGACAGTGGCACCAATGGTCTACCAGTGTATACATGTATACCAGCTACCAGTACCACACCTGAACAGGTGAGAAAAGCCACCCAGTGGTAGTCTATACCATATAGATATACACAGGTATGCTTCTAGTTCTAAATCACACTCACCTCTGAAAATAACTGCCTAAATCCATATGACACTGACAGTGGCACCAATGGTCTACCTACCAGTGTATACATGTATACCAGTACCAACACCACACCTGAACAGGTGAGAAAACCACCCAGTGGTAGTCTATACCATACACAGGTATGCTTATATAAATCACACTCACCTCTGAAGCAGCCATATCATAGGCTTCGGCTATTTTAGCGTACAGTTCCTTCACGTTGGTAAATCCAGATATGATACCGGTGGGACTGCCATGAGCCTGTTGGCAGTGGAAGACCAGTTTGGGTCGCTGTGGCCCTCCATCCCCCGTACCACCTCCTCCTGCCGACCCGTTAGCTCTACCCCCAGCGCTAGTGTTCATTTTGTCTCCTGTATCTCCTCCTGTACTCGCCGACGACGTGGAACTGCCGCGGTCTTTCTTCTTGTCCTTCTTCCCACCAAAAGGCATCTTCCTCAGTAGCTGTGTGAGATATATATATGAGAATAAGGTAAAAGTGAATCGTTAATGAGGCTGGGGTGGGATTGGTCTAAATAAGGTGAACTGTGTTAAGTCACGATGCTGCGGCACCACATACACAAGACCATACGTCGGCCATTTGCAGGAAGTACTATACCACTGAATGGGCGTGCTCGGCGTTAGAACGCAGCACTGAGCGTCCCACCTACCTACCACCTACCATACAGGTGTGCTTAGTTAAAGGTAAAAGCTAAACTTAGGTAAAACTATACGAACACCACTTTTTCGTTTCTTCTTTCCATCGTCTTCAGCGTCCCCCATGTTTAGGTCTGTGTAGGTGAGGTCTAGTGTCTTGTCAGTGACAATATGATGAGTAGAGAATAGTTTATTATCTCAGGTGGGATAATCGTGTATAGCGGGAGGGGGGAGGGGGACATAGGTTCAAACTCCAAATTCCCGAGCGATGCCCCATAATAGCGATGTAAGGCGTGTTGTGATTGGCTGTTGGGTGGGACACACCTGGAGATACCTTTGCTATCTGTAGATACACCTGGGCTACCTGGGGCTTATCTCTGATACCAGGGACACCATATAACACTCAAACTACCATCCTTACCTGTAGGATTGCGTGAGCAGGGGTTGTATTTACTGATAAGAGCAAAACGCCAACTTCAGAGGAACCAATGAAATGAGGTTTTACAGCGGTGAGGATTTGGACACGGTTGAGTTGACATGTAGGAGAGAGTTGGGGGAGGAGAGACACAGAGAGAGCGACAGAGGGCGAGAAGATCGTCGCTTGTGCTCCGATTCGCACCAGTGGTGTCAGTGATGCGACCCATGTGCATGTGGACAATTAGAAGCGTTTAACATACCGGGATATGATGGGAGGAGGGGGTAGTGGTGCAATGTGTGCTAATGGTGGAAGTTAGATGTAAACAACTATAGCGCTAGTTAGTCAGTACGTGGCTGGCGCGTCGTCAAGGCAACGGGACGCTATGGCGGGGCGGGGGCGTGGCACCTGTTGTTAATCTGGGCACGCGCCGGGCGCGGGGGGGGGGGGGGGGGGAGGGGCAGAGATTGGGTGCTTCCTAAATCAAATCAACGAGACTATAGAATTTGGATTTGTTTTTTATTCGCTGTCAGGAAATACATTACATTGGTCATGCTGTTTGTTCTCTTTCTGTTATTATTGATATTTCTAATTTTATTTTTCATTTTATTTACAGCTGGACTGTAAACTAAATCACTTTACTCATCTCATGCCATTTCACTAACTCTCATTGCCATGAATATGACTCCACTTGGATGTCGTCATGGCATTAAGCAACCATTACTCACTCACTCATACGGTCCTGGGTAAGACCAGAAAAGTGCCTTTCTCTCTCTCTTTCTCTCTCTCTTTCTCTTCTCTCTATCTCTCCCTTCTTCTCTATCTCTATTTCCTGGGTATGATCATAAACTGCCTCCCTCTCAGCTCTCCCGCCCTTGATATAACCATATTAAATGTGTTGATAAGGGCGTAAAGCAACCAATCTCACTCACTCACTCCCTCTCAGCTCTCCCGCCCTTGATATAACCATATTAAATGTGTTGATAAGGGCGTAAAGCAACCAATCTCACTCACTCACTCAGAAAAAATCCTGATTTACTGTACAACAAAATCATTTCAAAGTACCAAGTACAGGCACAAATCAAGATATAAGTATATTTTTACGTTGTTGAGAAAAGCATTAATTACAATTATACACTAGTGAGCCTCATCAAGGGACGCACAAGTTGTCACTAATTTAGTTTTGTCACGACTACTTTATCCTCTTTTTATAATTATAGGTATTACGTAACATTATGCAATCGCATAACGGTAAATATCAATATATGGGTCAGATTTTCAGAAAATATACAATTGGCCTTCACCAATCCTCTCAAATAACCCAAATTTCATACAAAAATAAAGTTCAAAATACAGTTCAACCTAACCAAACGGATTGCTAGAATCAATGCAATGCCGAATATACTCGAATTTACCTAGTATTGACCAAATTGCAGCCTAATTTGGCAGAATTCACTAAATGTATACAGCTGCCAATTGTACATTTTCTGAAAATCTGACCCATATCGCCGAATTGATAACCTCCTTGAAAACATTATAACCCCCCACAATACATCACATCATAATTCCCGATAAAATCTGTTAAATTGTGCATGCATCCTTCTCCTGAATATTGATTCTATTACCATGAAATGTTTTAGCATTGTATAAACCCAGCTGGCAGGGATCCTGACTAAAAGCGTTGCAAAAACAAAACAAAAATAAAGTCATACCGAATACTATATAATTAGCTGCGTTGATCTCGTGGTTCTTCCAAGTGAGTGCCAAAAAGGATGTTTTGTCCAATTCTGGGTCACGCGGGTGTTCAACCCTGACCCTAACCCTAGCTGACAGACTCTGTATATGACTGTAGTTGAACCGGGCATACGTTACATTCGTGATAGGGTGAGTCAATGTTTAACAGACATCAATACTAAAACTAACCCTAAACCTAACCTTAAATTGGTTGTCCTAAGTCCGTGAATTGGTTGTCCTAAGTCCGTAGATTGGTTGTCCTAAGTCCATAAATGGAACCTCGTTGGTTTATGGTTAAAAGTGCAGTGTGGTAACTGGGTCAGATTTTCAGAAAATGTACAATTCGCCTCCACCAATCCTCTCAA
The DNA here is from genome assembly GCA_942159475.1 of Sthenelais limicola. NCBI lineage: Eukaryota > Metazoa > Annelida > Polychaeta > Phyllodocida > Sigalionidae > Sthenelais > Sthenelais limicola. Next base: position 2,851,331 of record OW804094.1, on the reverse strand, counting down.
ATAACCCACATTTAAGACAGAAATGAGCATCAAAATGCAGTTTAACATAACAGAACTGACACTTTAAATCAATGCGATACCAAATATACTCAGATATACCCGGTATTCTTCATTGTTCAGCCAAATTTAGCAGAATTTACTAAATAAGTAGAGCTGCCAATTGTACATTTTCTGAAAATCAGACCCACCTACGAGAACTACAGTGTGGTAACTACGAGTGGGCCAGGAAACGTATGGGTCAGGTCACCAGAAAATGTACAATTCACCTTCACCAATCCTCTTAAATAACCCACATTTAAGCCAGAAATGAGCTTCAAAATGCTGTTAAACATAACAGAACTGATACTTTAAATCAACGAGATACAAAATATACTCAGATAAACCAAAGTCTATCTTTTTTTAGCAGAATTTAGCAGAAATGACTAAATAAGTAGAGCTACCAATTGTACATTTGTGATGTGTTTCAGGAAAAGGAGTCATAAGTCGCAAAATGGGTGTTTTTCAAAGTGATTTATTCATAAGATATCTTTGTTGAAATATTCCAATATTTAGGGTGCTTAATGCTGGTAGTAACATCAATACTTGTACAAAATTTTAAGGCGATGTATTAAATATATCTATACATTTCTAAGGTCATCTGATGGAGTATATTTAGGTACTTTATTAGTAATTGTCCACCCAAAAATATTAATAACTTTTTTTTTCAAAAATAAAGATATCCATCTTGAAATATAGAAATACTATTTTGATGTCCTACTGTTTACTACCATAAGAATTGGCTTAATCTCATCTTTTAAAATATGATAATATCTCAAAATCCATTTTTTGCGACTTGTGACTCATTTTCTTGTAACGCAACACATTTTCTAAAAATGGTTTACTGCTGTAGTTCATTCATACCGTGTTCACAGTCTAGGCCCACAGTTAAAAGAGTCCCTTCAAACGAAGGGGAAGCCTCTCGCCCCAAACCACAAAGTGCCCTTATAATTCCATTAAGACCGCAAAATGCCATTATATTCCCATTAAAATGCCGAGCCCTAGGCCAGCAAAGTAGGGATCTCATCACTGACATACCATTCTTGTCTGATCGGAGGGTTTGGGCCTAGAGTGTTCAGGAATATAAAATTAGCAGCGATTTTGTTCTCAGCAAACTTATCTAAACTTGTTTGTAAAATCTGGACTCAGTCGGATAAGTTGGCCAAGATTCATGTGCGCGGCAAGTAGCAGCGTCATGTGGCGCGACCTGGTGGCAATAAAGAACAACTGACGTTTGGCATATGCTGCACTCTAGTGGGTATGACACAAACTATGGGTCGGTCCATCAGGCAGTGGACATTAGGAGAGAACCAAGGCATAAAATTGATGACATTTTGTTTTTATTTTTATTTTTCAGCCGAAATATTTTACCATATTAATGGTGTTAACAACCCCAATAGAAATAGATATAAATTAAAATGTTTTGGTATTTCTAACATTAGGCTCATTACAATACAGAATTTAGAAGTTATATATAAAGCAATCGTAATTATATTTAGAGTATGACCCTTTCTTCAGTGAAACCGAAAGATCAACTCTAAGATCATAACATTGAAGTTGCATCATACGGGTCAGATTTTCAGAAAATGTACAATTTGTAGCTTTACACATTTAGTAAATTCTGCTAAATTAGACAGGAAAATGATTAATACTAGCTATATCTGACTATGCTTGGCATCGAGTTGGTTCAAAGGATGTGTTTGGTTGTGTTGAATTGTATTTTGAGTCTCATTTCTGTATTAAATTTGGGTTATTTGGGAGGGTTTCTAAATGTGAATTGTACATTTTCTGGAAATTTCACCCATAGGGGTCAGATTACCAGAAAACGTACAATTGGCCTTCACCAATCCTCTCAAATAACCCACATTTTGAGACAAAAATGAGCTTCAAAATGCAGTTTAACATAACAGAACTGATACTTTAAATCAATGCGATACCAAATATACTCAGATATACCCAAAATTTATCATTTTTTTAGCATAATTTGGCAGAAATTACTAAATATATAGAGCTGCCAATTGTACATTTTCTGGAAATCTGACCCATATATGGTTTGTAATTCGTACCGCTTATTGATATTGATATAATATATAGCCATGAGTGTAAATATCGAGAGATAGTTACCAAATGGACACCTTTATAGTTAGTTAATAATTGTCTTTGAAAAATTGGGCAATGTTAAGCTGCAGTACAAATATAAATATTTCTAAACCATTTGTTTACTTTGCGTTCACTTCAATGGGTCAGATTTTCAGAAAATGTACAATTGGCAGCTGTACACCTTGGCAGCTCTACATATTTAGGAAATTCTCCAAAATTAGGCTGAAAAATGAAGAATACTAGGTATATCTGACTATATTTGGTATTGCCTTGATTTAAAGTATCAGTTAAATGTGGGTTATTTGAGAGGATTGCTGAAGGTGAATTGTACATTTTCTGAAAATCTGACCCATAAACGGCACATGTGTGATGTATGAGTATATCTAATAAAATTTTCTATATTGTAAGTTTGATATTTCTATTTTTGAAAACAAGTAATTAATGCACTATATCTGGGTGGGCAATTATCAGTAAAATAACTCAATGTACCCCAGACAAAGACCTTCAAAACGCAAGGATATATCTAATACAATGTCCTGAAATTTGATACATAGATTGATATGACCGAAAGTGCTAAACCCTCCAAAAATCAAAATATTTCAATACAGCAATGGGGGAGGAGGAGAAGGAGGAGGTGGTGGCGGTGGTGGAGGAGGATGAGTTGGTGGTGGTGGAGGAGGTGATGGATGAGGAGGTGGATGAGGATGTGGTGGAGGCGGAGGAGATGAAGGAGAAGGTGGAGGTGGATGAGGAGATGGAGGGGGAGGAGGGGGTAGTGGATGAGGTGGAGGAGGATGAGGAGGAGGAGGAGGAGGATGACAACAGACAACGTGAAAAACAAACATGGAGGAGGAGGTGGAGGTGGTGGAGGAGGAAGAGGAGGTGGAGAAGGTGGAGGAGGAGGAGGGTGAGGAGGAGGTGGAGGAGGTGGAGTGGAGGAGGTGGAGGAGGAGGAGGTGGTGGAGGTGGAGGAGGAGGTGAATGAGGAGGTGGTGGAGGAGGTGGAGGTGGAGGAAGAGGAGGAGGAGGTGGTGAAGGAGGTGGAGGTGATGGAGGAGGTGGTGGAGGTGGAGGAGGAGGTGGAGAAGGGGGTGGAGGTGGATGAGGAGGAGGTGGATGAGGAGGAGGAGGTGGAGGAGGAGGTGGTGGAGGAGGTGGAGGTGGAGGAAGAGGAGGAGGTGGTGAAGGAGGAGGTGGAGGAGGAGGATGGGGTGGTGGGGGTGGAGGAGGTGGTGGTGGAGGAGGTGGTGATGGAGTTAGAGGAGGAAGTGGAGGAGATGAAGGAGAAGGTGGATGAGGAGGTGGATGAGGAGGTGGATGAGGAGGTAGTGGTGGAGGTAGAGGAGGATGAGGTGGTGGAGGATGAGGTGGATGAGGAGGAGGGGGAGGATGAGGTGGTGGAGGAGGTCGAGGTGGAGGAGGTGGAGGAGGAGGAGGAGGTTGAGGAGGTGGTGGAGGAGGAGGTGGAGGAGGTGGAGGAGGTGGAGGAGGAGGTGGAGGAGGTGGAGGAGGAGGAGGTTGAGGAGGTGGTGGAGGAGGAGGTGGATATCACTAAAATGATCTATTGATATCACTGAATCATTTAGACATATCTCTAAATATTTAAGTGATATCAATAAATATTGAATAAATGTCCCATGGATATGCTATATACATGTAGGTTTACATGTTTTATTGAATTAATTTGGCGCTTTGCCAGGGTATCCACCTTACATGCCCTGGCTGGCAAGAAGCCAGTATCACTCCTGTTTTGGACCAGAGCCAACTGCTATACAATTGGCAGTGCTACACATTTTCATGAATCTTGTTAGATTAGGCTAAAAATGATTAAAAACTAGGCATATTGGGGTATATGTATCTTTATATGTTTCCTAATATACAACATATATATATTCATTGTGCTAACACCTGATTGTATTGTTTGCCTAGCAACCTCAGTTCGCGTTCCCGGCAACCAGGCACTCTCTCACCTGGCGCCGAACACTACGGTCCAGGAAAAATTATAGTAAACAAGTATGTATGGAGATTCCAAAAATATGTTTCATCAAAATATCTTTATTTTTTAATTTTGTTGCCATGGAAGCTGTCAGATTTTGGTGAAAAAGCATTTTTTCAGATCAGGTCATATATTTGGGGACCTAATTGTCTACATTGTACACGTTGTGACACCTTTTTGAAATTTGGTATGGTATTAAATAAGGCCTGTAATTTTAAAAAAGCACCAGCTACAAGTTGCTAGACACCCCTGGTGGCCAGTAGCTGCAAAATTCAAGATGGCCGCCCAAAAGAGTAAATATGGCATATCTTGGCTTCTATTTGGTAGATTTTCAACTGTAATACCAATTTATTGATGTTTTTAAGTATGAGGAATTCATTCCTCCAGGTCAATTTATGTTTCAAGGTCATTTTCAAGGTCAAAATCCAATATGGCCGCCACTGAGTAACAAGAATGTTATCTCAGCACTTGTATGCACTCAATGGGTGTACATATTGATGAATAAGAACAATTTTCTTGGATCAAGGGAGTGAGGAAACAATATTTTATGTCACTTTTTGTTTGCCGGTTTTGCCTTCAAAATGCAAGGATATGTTTAATACAATGTCCCGAAATACATAGTACATAGATTTCTATATCTATAAGTGCTAAACCCTCTAAAAATCAAAGCGATCTTGTGGAAAAAAACACTGAAAAATATCATTTTTGCGATTTGTGACTCATCGATAAAAAGTTATCCATGTCAAATTCTAAAGAAGTCTGACAAAAAAGGTGTCACATTTACTTGTATAGTGTAGTTAGTGAGTATTTATAGAGTTTTTGTACTTGGGGCCAGGCTCATTAGAGAAATGGGCAGGGTGGGGACAAAATTATTGATGTTTACTTTGAATCGGACAGACTTTATGCATCCCGATATCTTACTACCACATAGTAGATATTAAAACAAGGATCCCCCAGGAAGACCTTATCAGGGAGAGTTTCTGAAAATTGATGTAACTGTTTGATTCAGAATAAAAATACAATATATATATATAATAGAACACATCACATTATAACATTAAACATTTCCCTTTTGCAGGGCATAAACTCATCATCACCAATGGCAAGACAACCAAACCTACCATGTCCTCGTTCGTGGAAATGTCGGTTCTTTCTGATCATTCTGTGCTCTCTTATATTTGGAGCTGCTGTTATGTTTAGCACTAGATTCAATAAGACCACCCCACATACACAAACAACACCCCTCAATATGATATACATTGCACATGGTGTAAGTCCTAAACAAAGGGACAAGTACCTGCTTATGACAATGTCAACAAAACCAGTGCTCTCTTCCATAGGCTCAGGGATGAATCATTCTCTAGCAGTTCAGAAGTTAAAAGAAGTAATCAACGTTAGCAAAACTGTTGATAAAAAGTTCCATTTAATGACTCTATATGAGATTGTGCAAAAAAAGGTTATTTTACCCCAACATATTCAGCAATATCTGGAATTTTGGATTGGATATAAAAAAGATGTCATGCAAATTATGATTTTTGCAGAACTAAATAGTCACCTTAAACTCTTGACCGAGCGACATTTCCCTGAGGCACAACGGCCTGCCTCATGTAAAGGATGTTTCCAGTATGATTTTCCAGTCCTTATAAGACCAAATACACCATGCAATAACACAAAACTCATTATTTTGATCACAACTATACCAAAAGCGATTCGACAAAGAGATGCTGTCCGGAACACCTGGGGAAGATGGGCACGGATGGAAAACTCAACATCACAACTAATCTTCCTTTTTGGAAATGGCTGGGATCAAGAAACAACTAGGAATCTCATAAAAGAAAATGAAGAGTATGGAGATATATTTATGTCAGACTTTCAGGATCATTATTACAATTTAACATACAAAGTGTTAACTGCATATCAGTGGACAATATTAAACTGTCCCTCTGTAAAATACATCCTTCGTGCTGCAGACGACACATTTGTCCACATTCCAAATATAGTCAATCTTCTATCAGTTCATGGAGAGCGTCCAGTGTTTCAGGATTTTCAAATTGGCGTTTGTCTGCATTCCCTAGGTTCACCAAGGTTTCCTTGGTTTAAAAACTCATTGACCCTCCATGAATATCCATTTGACCGCTTACCACCTTATGCTATGGGTACTACCTTCCTGACCTCTCGAGAACTGACCAAAGCAATGCTGCAGGCTGCAGTGGATGTACCTTACTGTCCAGTCGAAGACCTGTATTTTGGACTTCTGTTGTCTCATATCCACAGTGGATGCCTGGATGTTAAGGGATTTATGCCTCATAAGGCAAATCATACAGAATTCTTTTTCTTCACGGCACATGATCAGACACAACAGAGTTTAGAAATAATTTACAAATATTTCATGAATGACTAAACAAAAATGCTTTCATTTCACGCTGCCACTAGATTTACCATACTAATAATTTCTAAATTTATTTCATTTAATTTGGTTTCTGATCTTGACCTTGGGTCTTACTTTGGACTTTGTTAAATAGAGTTAGGTCTAGATAGACACAGCGGTGGGCGGAAGACCATGGTTATTCTGTATTGGATTGTCATCTGTGAGCCCATATCTCAATGTTAATGCCATTTGATTATTGAACTTCACTGTACAATGTACTTGTTTTGTTCATAACTAAACTGTCTTATTGCAGAAGATATGCTGTATAAAAATACTAAAAAAAAAATAAAAAATTTAGACCTGTACTTTTGATGTCATAGTAATGAGCATATGAAATTAGAGGCCTTTCCATTAGCCTACTCCTGATGTCCAATCCTCATGACATTGTGTGATAAAGGTGATTAACTAATTAATTAATTAATTAACTTTGAAGAATGTAGAGTTGATACATCAATAAGAGTACTATAAATCTGAATTTAGATGTTAGAAATAAGTATTCATGTAATTTTCTTCCATCTAGTTATAGGTAATGTGCAGTGGCAATTTTACTGGAATCCTATTGTATAACATGTCATTTGTATAAATGTGCGCTATGCGAATGGATCTTAAAATAGATCATCAAAACTATTGTATTCTCCTTAAATCAAAATGAAAATGATGTTATTATGTGATGATATTTTATTTGGTCAGGGAAGGTCTAGGGCTAGATGGAATAACTAATGTTAGTATAATTAATTTTAGACACTAATGTCCTTTTCATGTCTCTGACAAGATTGAATAAAAATTCTCTCTCTCTCTATATATATATGTTGCCCAACTTATGGAACTCCTCTCCTAGTGAGGTCTAATCAATACCAAACAGGAAAGAGTTCAGAGGCTACCTAAACAAGAAATTTTGGCTGTGACCAAGGAGAAAATGGTTTCCCCCGACTAATTCCACGGCCGTCACACGCGGGAAAAAGCGTCGTCAAGTAGGTCTACAGTGCGCGTTGCTAACAACGTTTTCGAACACGTCACGACGACCTGTACAATATTGCGTCCTGTACGGCATATCAGTATATTTACAAATATATATCCGCATCTAGCCTACCCACCGATAGGATTGATGATGAAAATAAATCTCAGAGGGAAATAACTGGCATGTCTTACTGAATTTCTACTTTATTTTGAAATATCTTGTAAGAATTGCGTTTTTTCATAACTTTGCCTAGGCTAAAGTATGACAGATCTGTGTAGGCTAGCAGCAGGGGAAAGGCCGAAAATTATTGTTCAATGGTAAAGTGCACTTTCCCTCATATCTTCCTTATTTAAATACAACTGTTGATAAAATCAAATACATAGGGGTAGAAAAGCATGCTCTTTCAGAATTTAAACATCTTGGCAATGTATTTGGAGTAAAAATAGCGTTTTTAGTACTTCGCGGGAGCGTAATTTCCCCGCGATGTGCCTGCCACAACCCAATAGGGTCAGGTCGTCAGAAAATGAACAATTGTCGGCTCTACACAGTTAGCAAATCTTGCTAATTTACTCTGAAAAATGACAAATACTAGCTATATCTGAGTATATTTGGTGTAACATTGATTGAATGAATCTGCTTGGTTATGTTAAACTGTATTTTGAACCTGATTTCTTTCTCAAATCTGAGAGGAATGATGCATACAAATTGTACATTTTCTTGCAACCTGACTCGATAATGTAGACCTAATTTGGCAATCTTTTTGTTTACTTAGGCCTACTGAAATGTTTCGCTTATATAAGCCTTATTTATAAACTGACCTTGATATAAACACATATATAGGAGTAGAAAAGCATGCTCTTTCTGAATTTCATGTTTTTGGCAATTTATTTTGAGTAAAAATAGCGGTTTTTATCAATTTGCGGGAGCGTAAATTCACCGCGATATTTACGCAAGTGCGTCGGAAATTCAGGTGGGAACAGGTGGAGTCGGGTTTCCCTTATAAGGGGGCAACGCGGACGCGCAAAGAACAGGCGGCAAAAACTGGAACCTATATAAGGTTTCCCAGTACAAGCGCCTTCGGCGCTCGTACCGCCTTCGGCGCTCGTACCGCCTTCGGCGGGGGAAACCTTAAAAAATAGATACTCTCTTCATTTTGATCCCCACCTTCAGAAACTATAGCTAAGAGGAGAAAACATATCAGATGTGATGTGTTTCAGGAAAAGGAGTCATAAGTCGCAAAATTGATATTTTTCAAAGTGTTTTTTTCACCAGATCTCATTATCGGAATGTTCTAATTTTTGGTGGGTTGATCACTTATAGCAATATCAATCGATGTATCAAATTTCAGGACAATCTATGTAATATATCCTTTCGGTCCTCATATGGACTACATTTATTTACTTTACTGTTTATTGACCCCCAGAAATATTGGAAACTTTTTTTCAAAACGAAAATATCAAACTTAAAATCTAGAAATACTTATTGGATTATTAGACTGTTTACTATCATTGGAATCGGCTTGATCTCCTCTTTTCAAACATAATGGTATCTCAAAATCTATTTTTTGCGACTTATGACTCATTTTCCTGAAACACATCACATATGTGTTATTGTGGTGGTACTCCACCACTACAAGTATTAATACTCCTTTCTTACTTACCTACCCCTTTCTTTCTTTGTACACTTGTCACGTCTTCACTACCAACGCCAACAGTACACTTGGCCATCCAATAGGGGAGTTGCATAGCCGCCATTTTGAATCGTGATTCGCATAGAATTATGGGACTAATGGTACAGTATAAAATCTAATGAAAACATGTTATGTTCAGCATGCACTATCTATCAATGCTCTAATGTCAATATCCATGTATTATACATGTTTCCATAACCCTTGACTTCGTCTTTCCCATCATGCATTTGGTTTTCATAAATTATCTATACAAGCTATGATATTGGTGAAAACAATTTTGCAAATTTTTATCAGAATGTTGCCAAATATTTTTATGTCAGAGTTGAACTGAATCCGTCCCAGCATGCACTGTGACATACATGCGCACTGAGACATGCAACTCCCCACTAGATAGTTGTGTATTAGATCATTTTTTTCAACCTGTTAAAATGTAGACTGCAGCAGCAGGTAGAAGGCCACACTTTTCTAGTGTTACCTGTTCTCAACTATTTTGCTGCGATTCATGTCTTGAGATGCTGGATAAATAAAATCTTAAAAAAAAATAATGCTGGATAAATAAAATCTTAAAAAAAAATAATAGAGAGAGAATTCCAATGTTTTTAATGTCTTAGGCCTCTAGTACAGGAGCCTATGGTACAAGAGAAACCAAAGTTTGTAATATTGTTATGTTCGTTTCCCGATGTTGTTAGGGAAACTTACCACTTGAATAGACATCATTTTATGACTGTAAACTAAATTAATGTAATTAACACTAATTTTCCAATACTTTCTTTGTTTTTACAACTGACTTTATTTCTGATACCTGCCTTCGAGGCTTTTACAATTCTAAGCACAAAGTTAATAATATACAAACATAAGAAGAAAAACACAACAGCGAATCAATTTCATTTACATACTTATTCATTCATATCCCACCCTTAACATGTTCGATTCAATTAAAAAGGAATCATGATTTCAAGTCGGTTAATAATTCTTATCATACATATCATTTTAAACTTTCAATATTTTCAATGAATATTTGTTCACATAGAGTCTGCGTACAATTGCTGAAAGAAAATAAAATAAATTCCAGTATTCTTTTCACATTTTTCTTATTCAATGTCATAAAAAACACTATACTTATGCCCTATGAGAAGTTATATTAAACCATATAGTTTTACTATTTTCACAAATGGTGGTAGCGACTTGTCATGGATTTACAAAATCCTTAAGGCTAAAACCTGCCTACTTAGAATTCATACTTTCCTTTAACCTTCTTGATAGCGACCCCCTATTACTAGATTAATTACACCCTTAATCACCAGGAGAATGAGTTAGTTTAAAATCCCTATAATCCATATCAGCCAATGCCTAGGCGGGATCTGGCTTCCCATGTGTGAATAGAAAAGGAAGCATCACTGTTCATCTTGTTTTCTAGCTTTTTAAATTCCCCTTTGATTTTCTCTCCATATTTTACTTCGGCCAGTTGTTGTTTTTCCAGTGGTTTCTTGGTCATCTTGATTTTTTTAATGCCACTCTCCCTGTCACCTTGCAGGAAATTCCTATTGGGCAAGACTTCTTTCTCCACTTCTTCTAGCTCATGTTCTGGTATTCTCATTGGTAGAATCATTGGGTTTGATTTCTTCATGTCTTGGTAAAAAGTTCTCATAGATATTATCGTCGGATTTGACTTCTTCAGTTTCCTCCAGCTGCTCTAACAAGCAAATCAACTGAGCGAACTTCCTCTTGTCCCTTTCAAACTTTTGGTTTGCCTCATAGGCCATCGACCTAACCAATGATTTTAGTTCTTCCATGATTGTTCCTACTTTTTCTTTTGTTAATGTTTAGGCTTCAACAGTCTATTTTACCGTTTTTTTAAGTTGTCGTTCTGACAAAATGGAATTCGCTCTAACTTTTTAAAACTTTTTGGTTATTTGTTCAGATTTGATTATTTTCCTTTGCACAGTACACCTTTTCAGATCAAGTTTTATTTTCGCCTTGAACCGTTCTCATACTTCCATATCAAAAGTTAATAATATTTCGGTCTTCCTAGCCTTGGCGAGTCGAGAGCAACACTGAGGCCACCTGTCGTTACTTAGTAGAACTTACTTTCAGCTTGTTTAGACACTGCTCGCTGTTTTCACGAGATGGCGCATCGATCGGTACAAATTTTTTCAAGGGATTAGCGTGCTAATCTTCTACTAATCGTAAGGTCACTTAGTATTTTAATCCTTGTTGATATTCCATTTCAGTAGAAAGAGTTCAGTAGTCTGTAACTTTTCAGTCCTTTCTGTCCTTATTTGCACCGTGTGGACGATAATCCTTTTTAATTCCTCCGGCTGGGGCCGTGGAGGAGTCAAGATGGCGTCTGGCGATAATCTGTGCAGATCACTTTCTCGGAAATAGATTTCTGTTATTTTAAACCTTGCATTTGCGAACGGTCACTAGGTAAACCACTGTGTAGTCTTAATGTGTAAATGTTCATTCCAATCCTATAATTAGGATATTCTGCGACTTCCTACCTGAAAAAAAGGGGCATTAAAACTCCAGCGGTGTGAAAAACCTTTCGTTCAATTTTGGCGCGAACCGGAAGTCCTAATTTTCCAATACTGGTTAAAAATCATCTAGAGTATTGATATGCCAGTACTTATGCATATTGAAATGAATATTGTATATTGATTCTATGAGCTGTGTGTGTTTTATCAATCGAGTTGCATTTTGTTGATGTTCTGAGGAAAAAAAATGAAGCGTTTACTATGTACATAAACATATCACTGTGTATCAAAAGAAACAAAATGAACAACTACATCATGTTCGATAAGCTGATTAATGTCTTAAATGTCTAAAAGAGGTAACTAAACTCTGTATAACATATTTTGTACTTTACTTGGACTTGGATAAAATTTCTTTAAGAAAATCTATGTTCAATAAGTTAGACTTGCCTGGAAGACCTGCATGTCATTAGACTTGCAGATGGTATATTCTTTTCTGATTGTAATGTATGTCTGTTCAGAATAAATATCCTATATATGTATATATTAATAAGATAGAGAATAGCTGTAGCAAACCCTATAGATTGTCATATGGGTCAGATTTTCAGAAAATGTACAATTTACCTTTACCAATCCTCTCAAATAGCCCACATTTAAGACTAAAATGAGCTTCAAAACATAGTTTAACATAGCCAAATAAATACTTTAAATCAGTGCGATACCAGAAATACTCAGATATACCTGGTATTCATAATTTTTCAGCCTAATTTAACAAAATGTTTAGAGCTGCTAATTGTACATTTTCTGGAAATCTGCCCCATATGTGCATTGGATCTGGTGTGGGGTTATTGCATATGGCTTAATTGCAAGTGTAGATAGGTATGTAGAATGTAGTGGAGAGATGGTGCAGATTCGAGTCGGATATGGAAATATACCTGATGGCAATCAACGTGGTCGGGCACATGCCCCAGGAGGATAGCCATACTGAAGAATGTGGTGGGGGAAGAGTGCAGGGATAGGGCAGAGACTTTTGTGTATGCTCCACAGAATGGAGCTGTGGCAGCAGAAGACCCTACGGACTATGCCACGTTTGTGAGGGTTGATGACAGTCAGGTTGGGTGAAATGTCTATTTCTGTTTTACTGGTTATCAATGTTACATATATCCATCCCTCACATACATATGTATTCCTTTCATCTCTTTGTGTTTTTCTTTGTGTTTTATACCTTCCTATTCCTACCTATAAGTTCTAATGTACTTATGTAGTGGTTGTGTGGGTTTAGTGTCCGAAAGCTCTCAGCTCGGGAGTCTGAAGCTGTCCGCTGGTGAAGTCTAGAAAGTATCCGCGCGAGAATTTGTGTACGGTAAATGCTTGGCTGGTTAGTTTAGTAGAATATTTTCATCCCGCTGTATTTGTTATATCGTTGGTACCGATAATAATCAAAGTTTTTAAAATTATGGTTTCGGCGACTGCAGAGCCGGGAAGACTCGGCTAATCTTCGACACTGGAAACGAGTCCTCGAATTCTGCAGGCGTCTTCATGGCTCCGCCATCAGACCCCTGCAGACAATGATACTTTAGCAGAAGAATCGATATTTCGTTACCTTTTTGATGGAATAATCGTGGGGTTTCTACATAGAATATGACAGCAATACATGCATGTGATAATCCTATAGATTACGTACTCCTCACGCTGTGAGTCGAGTCTTTCTATCGGCGGGTTTCGAGTCCCCTCAAGTCCCCATTCACGGCAATGTTAACGAAAGATGAACGAAAGTTGTGATTGACTGATGTGCGTTTCGCTTAATGTGACTTGAGTAAGGTATAGCTTTGTTATTTTGCTGGCTATTCATGGTCCTGGATGGATACGTTTGTAGGAAAATGAGTGCGAGAAACCTTTTTAAGACCCATGAGTCCCACTCTGATATTCGCTGTACAGTTATGGCGATGCGTTCGTAATGTTTCGGTGAATAGCATCCACTTATTGAAATAAGCGTTTGGCATCCGTTCGTCTAGTCCTTTCGGGCTATGCCAGGGAGCAGTGGAGGGCTCTCAGGTGGATCCGAAATACCAACCCTGGATGAGTGGTTGTGTTTTTACCAAGTTTTATCTGTATCATCTTCTTATCTGTTTCTTGTACTTACTTATCACTGTTATATGTTACTGAAATGTGCTTTTATACTGTTCTTATTGATTTTTGATATTAGTAGTAGTTAAAGAATAGCACAGGTGACCTTTTTTACTCAAAAAAGGTCACCTGTCCTATTCTTTAACTACTACGGATATTGGTTGTGTGTACTTTTATGGATTATGATGTGCCTTATTGTGTTATCACACCTATTCTCTTACATTATGCCAATCTTCTTATATGTAACGTGGCTGGTCCACAGAGGTTGGTCACAGAAGTTGTGTGGGAATAAAGCCCGAGTAATAAGAGTAAAATCTTGTTTTCTCATATCATTTTTTAAATAATTTTCTTTATTTATAAATAGTGCATGAGGATGATAGGATCATACATTTTCATCTACACCTTGTGGCATGTAAATACCTTTATTTCCATTCAAAAAACATGAAATAAACTGGTCAGAATAAAGTTGTTTATTATTCAAATTTATAAGAAGTGTTGTATAATTTGTGATCACTTCTCCCTGTTGACTCTGTCTACTTCAGTAATAAAAACCCGGTGCAGGGAAAAAACAAAGTTTATTTTATTTTTATTATATATGCGTTGGCATTGAAACAGAAAAGAGAAAGAAAGTTTGCAATATTTCTGGGTGATTTGATTTGATTTGAAAAATATTTTTATTCAGGACTAAGGATATTACATCACTGATGCTATTCTCAGAATTACCTGATGTTACAAAAGATTAAAACAATACTTTAGAACATGCTCTACGAGATGACATTGCGAAGTTAATAGTTATATAAAGATATAATCTAAATAATACACCAATTAAAACAATGATTAATTAATGACAAAATATGACAGATATAATATGACTAACCGTCAAATTTCAATTTAGGGGCAGACATATAATATCAAAGCAGATAACAGTACTGCAGGTTGGGCCTAGGCAGGGATAGCAAAAACAAGATTAAAAACATTTGTTAAAAACATAGTTTTTCGTTTGTTTTTAAATATGCTTATTCAGCAGAGTGAAATTATGCAGTTACACACTATTCTCATTCGAGGCTGATATGGATAGAAAAATCTTACAAACACACATTCGTCTATACAAATTTTAATTCGTCTTTACAAATTTAAAGAAAAAATAAATCGTTCTAGTTTAGCGAAGAAAAAAATATCATTGAAGTCATAAAGGAGAAAAACGATACACACAGTAAAAAACCATCACCCGGGCAGCATCCTATTACTACAATCCGAGGAGATTCATTAGTACTATGACAGGGACAATATACAAAAAAAATTATATAAAGAATCAGAGAAACCAGCAAGTACGACTGAAAGAGCTTCTCACTAAAAAGAAATTCAAATCAAGAAATAAGATAAGGTATAGCGTCGTGCTCTAGCAGAGAACCGTTGGGTGGACATTTACTAGTAAAGTAGGTAAAAAACCATACTCTATACAGTGAACTTAGAAATACATGGATAGACCTATATTTAATACACAATCTTCAAACTTGGTAAATGCATTCATACGACTTTAAAGGGTACATACCTCAACGAGCAGAATATTCCAATAAAGAGATCTTGTGAATAAAACACATTGAATGAAAAATATAAATTTTGCGACGTGTGACTCATTTCCCTCTGATATAATATTCTTTTCTTATTTTTCAAAAGATTTTCCACAAGTACCCTTTCTCAGAAGGTTTTCATTTGTGAGGTGTCTAGCGCCGATAGTAACATAAATACATATTTCAAGACTGTATTTAATATATCTATGGCTGGGGTTATCCTCAGAACAACAATACTAGTGATTAATTGACTAACAAAATTTTTAAAAAAATAAAAAATTGACGCAAAAAATAGATTTTGAGATACCATTATATTTGAAAAGATGAGATGAAGCCGATTCCAATCATAGTAAAGAGTTTAATAATCTAATAAGTATTTTTAGATTTAAAGTTTGATATTTTCATTTTGAAAAACAAAGGTTTTCAATATTTCTGGGGGGCAATAAACAGTAAAGTAACTAAATATAATCTATATGAGGACCTTTAAAACGAAAGGATATATTACATACATTGTCCTGAAATTTGATACATCGATCGATATGACTATAAGTGATAAACTCACCAAAAATCTGAACATTCCAATAAAGTGATCTTGTAAAATAAACACTTTAATAAATATCATTTTTGCGACTTGTGACTGATTTCCCTGAAACACATCACATATATATGGTGTGAGTGAGAGTAAAGTGACGCAACAATGGCCGGGATGACCATCACACACTTGACTCTCTCACACATGCCACGTGTGGTCAGTGCACTGATGCGGCACAAGTGGACACTGTCCAGTATATGGGTCACATTTTCAGAAAATGTACAATTGCCAGCTCTACACATTCAGTAAATTCTGCTAAATTAGGCTGAAAAATGATAAATATCGAGTATATCTGAGTATATTTAGTATCACATTGGTTTAAAGTATCAGTTCTGTTAAGTTAAACTACATTTTGAAGCTCATTTGTGTCTTAAATGTGAGTTATTTGAGAGGATTGGTGAAGGTGAATTGTACATTTTCTGAAAACCTGACCCATATATACACTGAGTCCCACACGTACCCTGCCCGTCCTATTGCATCAACATAAGCACATCTATATACCGCTCTTACACCTCCACACAGCAGGATTATATCCACAATTTACTCATGAAGGATGGATTTATTATTTAAGGTAAGAGCAAGAACTTATTCTAATGGCGAAATGAAATGGCAAAATACTCCATAAGACTGTTGTGTTGTAGTAATACCTCAGTACGTATCATTATTTATAATATTAACGTTAGTATTTACCCAATATATATTAGTGATGTTTTCCAGGAAAATGAGTCACAAGTTGCAAAATTGATATTTTTCAAAGTGTTTTTTCCACAAGATCTCTTTATTGAAATGTTCTGATATTTAGAGATTGTAGCACTTGTAGTCATATGAATCTATGTACCAAGTTTCAGGACGTTGTATCAAATATATTTCTGCGTTTCGAAGGCCTTTGTATGGTGTATATTTAGTTACTCTACTTGTAATTACACATCTAGAAACATTGCAAACTTTTTTTTCAAAAATAAAAATATCAAACTTAAAATATAGAAATACTTATTAGGTGTCCTAATGTTTACTATCATTGCAATCGGGGTGGTCTCCTCTTTTCAGATTTGGTGCTCAAAATTATGACTCATTTTCCTAAAACGGATCACATTTGTAATATTAACGTTAGTGTTTACCCAATTTTAAATATATACTTTGTACCACTCTGATACTGTTGCTTAGTAATTAATATAAATATATTGCCAAATTCAAGGATATTTGGAAGACCTGTTCTATTCATACAGTCTAGGTCCAAAGAAGAGAGAGTCCCTTCAAACGAAGGGAAAGCCTCTCGCCTCAAACTGCAAAGTGCCATTATAATTCCATTAAGACCGCAAAATGTCATTATAGAGTATATAAAGAATACTCATATTTCCATATAGTCTGCTACATTGTATTTATTATCGCTCACTGGCGACAGTTTTCACTCATCCGATTGGATTTCATTAAATATTATAACAGCAGATTGTTTGTTTGTTTTTTTATTTGCAAAAAACTCGATATATACAGCGATATTTTCAGCTTAAAATTGTTAGAAAAAATTGATTACAAGAATATAATTTCTTTCTATCATTACATTCCAATTACATTGCGTTCTAACCAAATTGAAGAATTCAACCTTATAAGTTGTGCACAATTTTGGTAAGGTTTTTCTTTATCGTAATACCTGAGAATAATACTTTAATATTTTACAATTTCTTTTAAATCGCAACACCATTGTTAACACACATATTTACATATAACATGTTATTATGATGCAACAGTGAATCCAGACTCAATATATTGGTGTACTGATAAGGGTAAGATTTTCAGAAAATATACAATTGGCAGCAGTACACATTTAGTAAATTCTGCTAAATGAGGCTAAAATTTGGCCAGTACTAGGTAATTACGAGTATATTCGGCATTGCATTGATACTAGCAATCTGTTTGGTTAGGTTGAACTGTAGTTTGAACTTTATTTTTGTCTGAAATGTGGGTTATTTGAGAGGATTGGTGATGGTGAATTGTACATTTTCTGAAAATCTGACCCACATATAAACACTACTGTTGCAGGTGCTCCAGCGTCGACCCAGCGTTTCCCTACCAGCGTTCCTGTTGTTGCTGGGTCAATATGTCGGCTGCTACATGAGTGACCAGTCACCCGCCTTTGGTGACCACGTAAGGCTTATATTTTACTGTTAATAATCACTAGCAAATACCTGTTTTACGCACAGGATTTGCTAGTGAGACAGTGGGGCCCACACCTTCATCTCTCCTTGTTCCCTCTCCAAACATCTTTCTCTTTCAAGTTGTCTCTGAATCTTAGTACCTTTATTAGTATCATTGATGTCTCAAATGAAACGTTTCAATAATAAATAAATAGAGAGAATGGTGTGAGGGGTCGGAATAGGAAATTTATGGAACAAGATTGTATAAATATTTGATTTTTGCACCGAGTACCATTGAATGTGGAATATTACCTAATGATATATTCAATACAATTTGAATTAACCTTGAAGTTAAACAATTTTTATTATATTATTAACATGGAGGCAACTCAACTGAAACAAATGTTGAATTTTTGTAGTTTATTTGTGATGTGTTGCAGGAGAATGAGTCACAAGTTGCAAAATATGGATTTTGAGATATCATCATATTTGAAAAGATGAGATCAAGCCGACTCCGATGATACTAAACACTAGGACATCTAATAAGTGTTTCTATATTTTAAGTTTGATATTTTCATTTTTGAAAAAAAAGTTAGTAATATTTTTGAGTGGATGTTTACTAGTAAAGTAGCTAATAAACTCTTTAGGATGACCTTAATAATGCATGGATATATTTAATACACTGTCTTGAAATTTGATAAATGTATTATTCAACTTCAAACGGTCCTACATACCTCAGAAATGAGAAAATTCCTACAAAGAGATGTGAATAAAACACATTGAGTATATCAATTTGGCGACTTATGACTCATTTTCCTGTAACACATCACATTTGGCGACCCTATATTTAAAATATGGGTCAGATTTTCAGAAAATGTACAATTGGAAGCTGTACATATTTAGTGATTTCTTGTTTATTTAGTGAATTCTGCTTAAAGAATTATAAATTTTGGGTACATCTGAGTATATTTGGTATCGCATTGATTTATTAATATTAATATTAAAGTATCAGATCTGTTATGTTAAACAGCATTTTGAAACTGTCTGTCTTAAATGTGGGTTACTTGAGACCCATGAACTGGGCTTGAATTGGCTGCTATTTGGTCAATAGTAGGTAAATTCGAGTATATTCGGCATCGCATTGATTCTAGCAATCTGTTTGGTTAGGTTGAACTGTATTTTGAACTTTATTTTCGTCTGAAATTGGGTTTATTTGAAAAGATTGTTGAAGGCGAATTGTACATTGTCTGAAAATCTGACACAAATATAACTTGCTATCCAAGCCATGTGACGGGTGCGTGTGGACGTCACCAGGAGGCGCCTACTATGACCTGTCGGCCTTGTGTGACCAAAGCCTGTACCAGCTGCGGCTTGACAACCCACGCGGTGCACTGTTGAACCTGGGGATATGTGCTGCTGCACCCTGTACTCCGTCATCCAGCGCCTACGCCTGCCTCTTTGTACCAGGTATGTGCTGAAACTCTCTATTGATGCTCAGACATCTTTGTACCAGGTATGTGCTGAAACTCTCTATTGATGCACAGACATCTTTGTACCAGGTATGTACTGAAACTCTCTATTCATGCACAGACATCTTTGTACCAGGTATGTGCTGAAACTCTCTATTCATGCACAGACATCTTTGTACCAGGTATGTGCTGAAACTCTCTATTCATGCTCAGACATCTTTGTACCAGGTATGTGCTGAAACTCTCTATTGATGCACAGACATCTTTGTACCAGGTATGTACTGAAACTCTCTATTCATGCACAGACATCTTTGTACCAGGTATGTGCTGAAACTCTCTATTGATGCACAGACATCTTTGTACCAGGTATGTGCTGAAACTCTCTATTGATGCACAGACATCTTTGTACCAGGTATGTGCTGAAACTCTCTATTCATGCTCAGACATCTTTGTACCAGGTATGTGCTGAAACTCTCTATTTATGCACAGACATCTTTGTACCAGGTATGTGCTGAAACTCTCTATTTATGCACAGACATCTTTGTACCAGGTATGTGCTGAAACTCTCTATTCATGCACAGACATCTTTGTACCAGGTATGTACTGAAACTCTCTATTCATGCACAGACATCTTTGTACCAGGTATGTGCTGAAACTCTCTATTCATGCACAGACATCTTTGTACCAGGTATGTGCTGTAACTCTCTATTCATGCACAGACATCTTTGTACCAGGTATGTGCTGAAACTCTCTATTCATGCACAGACACCTTTGTACCAGGTATGTGCTGAAACTCTCTATTCATACACAGACATCTTTGTACCAGGCACGTTCAGGCCCCCATACAACCCTCCATTTTAGTATACTACTCATACAGCCCCCCGTTTTAGTATACTACTCATACAGCCCCCCGTTTTAGTATACTACTCATACAACCCCCCCCCCCCCCCGTTTTAGTATACTACTCATACAGCCCCCCGTTTTAGTATACTACTCATACAACCCCCCGTTTTAGTATACTACTCATACAACCCCCCGTTTTAGTATACTACTCATACAGCCCCCCGTTTTAGTATACTACTCATACAGCCCCCCGTTTTAGTATACTACTCATACAGCCCCCCGTTTTAGTATACTACTCATACAGCCCCCCGTTTTAGTATACTACTCATACAGCCCCCCGTTTTAGTATACTACTCATACACCCCCCATTTTAGTATACTACTCATACAACCCCCCGTTTTAGTATACTACTCATACACCCCCCATTTTAGTATACTACTCATACACGATCTCAGTGCGTTCCCAGCGGAATTGCAATTGACAACTGCATTACTTCATTATGTAGAGGTGACTGAGTAAGGCAGATCATGCTTGTAATGGCTATATATATAATACTGTCTAAGTTTCACTGGCATTTGTCGCCTCTCATTCCTTCTACTGTCAACCCCTCTCTGTCCGTCCTCTCTCTTATCTCTTTCCTTACCCACGCACTCATTTCTCTCTCCTATCTCTCTTTCTCACCCCACCTCCTCTTTCCCACTTCACTCTCCCCCTCTCTTCTACTACCCACCTCTTATTTTTCTCTCCTATCTCTCTTTCTCTCCTATCTCTCTTTCTCTTTCTCTCCACTCTCCCCCTCTCCTCTTCCCCATCTCATTTCACTTTCTTATCCCTCCGCTACCTCTCTTTCTCGCTCCCTTTCATTTCTCTCCTACTTCTCGGCCCTCTAGCTTCCCTTTCGCCCCACTCTATGCTCACTCTCTTCCCCTCTCTCCTACCTCTCTTTCTCTCTCCCCACTCTACCCTCCCTCACTTCTCCTCTCTCTTACCTCTCTTTCTCTCTCCCCACTCTACCCTCCCTCACTTCCCCTCTCTCTTACCTCCCTTTCTCCCCACTCTGTCAATTTACAGTAGTGATATTTTTTAAAGTGTTTTTTCACAAGATCTCTGTAACAAATTTCGGGACATTGTATTAAATATATCCTTGCGTTTTGAAGGCCTTCGTATGGAGTATATTTAGTTACTTTACTGGTAATTACCCATCCAGACATATTGCAAACTTAAAATCTAGAATTACTTATCAGGTGTCCCAGTGTTTGCTATCATTGGAATCGGCTTGATTTCCTCTTTTTAAGCATGGTGATATCTCAAAATCCATGTTTTGCGACTTATCACTCATTTTTCTAAAACGGATTTGTGATGTGTTTCAGGAAAATGAGTCATAAGTCGCATAAAATTGATTTTGAGATATCATCATATTTCAAAAGATGAGATCAAGTCGATTCCAATGATAGTAAACATGAAATACATCTAAGAAGTATTTATATATTTCAAGTTTGATATTTTAATTTTTGAAAAAAATGTTGCAATATTGTTGGGTGGACAATTACTAATAAAGTAGCTAGATATACCCTATAAGATGACCTTAAAAATGCAAGGATATATTTGATACACTATCCTGAAATTTGGTAAATGTATTCATGCTGCAAGCAGGGTTAAGCACCCTGAAAATGAAGACATTTCCACAAAGACAACTTGTGAATAAATCACATTGTAAAATATAAAATTTACGACTTGTGACTCATTTTCCTAAAACACATCACAATTAAGACTCAAACTAAGTAAGGCCATCTGTATATACACATTCTTTAGAACAACCTTACAGACGATTTGGGAATAAAACACTCTATATTAGTACAATATGGGTCAGATCTTTAGAAAGTGTACAATCGGCAGATCTACATATTTAGTAATTTCTGTTAAATTACTGAGGCTGAGCAATGGTCAATACTGGGTATATCTGAGTATATTTGGTATTGCCTTGAATCAAACTATCTATTTGGTTATGATGAACTTAATTTTAAACCTCATTTTTGCATTAAATTCGGATGATTTGAGAGGATTGGTGGAGTCTAATTGTACATTTTCTGACGATTTCACCCATATGTGATGTGTTTCAGGAAAATGAGTCATAAGTCGCAAAAAATAGATTTTGAGGTATCATTATATTTGAAAAGATGAGATCAAGCCGATTCCAATGATAGTAAACAGTCTGATAATCTAATAAGTATTTCTAGATTTAAAGTTTGATATTTTCGTTTTGAAAAACAAAGTTTTTCAATATTTCTGGGGGGCAATAAACAGTAAAGTAACTAAATGTAGTCCATATGAGGACCTTTAAAACGAAAGGATATATTACATACATTGTCCTGAAATTTGATACATCGATCGATATGACTATAAGTGATAAACTCGCCAAAAATCTGAACATTCCAATAAAGTGATCTTGTAAAATAAACACTTTAAAAAATATAATTTTTGCTACTTGTGACTCATTTCCCTGAAACACATCACACATGTGGAAAGTCAATGTACAGGTGCGCCGCCTGTGGTGACTCACTGAGACTAATAACGTAGTTCCAGTAATTCCCGCTATGGGCTCTTTTGCAAGCGGTGTCAAATAACAACACATTAAATTTACTTCTTTTGTTTTGGCAGACGTATTTTAATAACAGTTCTTTAAACCAACTCTAACATCAAGAACCATAGTCTTTGGTTTATTTTGTAACTTAACAACATATACACGGTACCAAACTAAATAAAATGGTAATGACCACTGAGACACCTTCTGCCAAAGCATATGATAAAGGATTGGAGTCCCATCGGATTTACTCCAAGGTAAGATCATACTTTTAGGGATCACTTCTATAGTATGTATCGCCAGGACGTCAGGCAAAACTGACATCCGACGTGAAACCTCGATGAAGAGGTGTAACGGTTGGCTCTGAGCGTGAGGCGGACAGGCTGTGACCACTTGGTGGGAACTCCTGTTATCGAAGAACGTTCTTCCTATCCTAGGATGGGCTGAGGGGCTAACTGTCTACAGAGGGGTTTCACACAACTTTTTAACCTAATCAAAAACAGCCTAAATTACCCTTCCCCCTGCGGTTACATCTCTGTTGCGTCTACCCTTTCGCCCACAACGCAATAATAGTTATGTGAGTTCTAATGGAAGAAGAGGTTTTCTTCTCTTATTGCCTATTTCTTACACGTTTCATTACAGATACTTAGCATTGTATGAGCCCAGATGGCAGAATAGGGTCTGAATCAAATCGATGTGCAAAAACAGAAAAAAAAGCTTAAAGTGGCAGCTATATTCATTTGAAATTTAAGTTGTTCTTACTTCTGTGTGGTGGCCTGGTGTGGCCTCATGCAGAAATATGGCCGACATCAAGAAACTGGGTCTGAAAAAAAGGTGCATGATTTCATGATTCAAAACATATAATTTGGGCTACCGTAGTGGCTTGTTTATAAGCCCGAGCTTGTATTTCTTTTGACCCCCCTTTATTCCCGGCTTTTAATTGAGATAGGCTTTTAATTGTGAGAATTAAATTTTAGAGGATTTTATTTTTTCATGAGCCACATACCACCAGCCTGCATTCGGGATAGGCTTTTAAACAGGTCCCAGCTTATAAACGGGCCACCACAGTACCTTCTAGAATAAATAGAAGATATTACATTGATGGTTGTAATGACTGACATATCTCGATCGGGTATTATGTAACCGACGATACGTATTTATTTCTGGATGGACAGTTCCTAGAAAGGTAGCTTGATATGGTCTATAAGATGACCATAGAAATTGGATATATTTATTACACTTTCTTGAAAGTTGGTAAATGTATTCATGCTACAAGCAGCTGGGCACACGAAAAATGAACGCATTCCCAGAAAGGCATCCTGGGAATACCTCATTTTAAACAAGTACTAAGTTAGGAAATTATGAAGTTAAGTTTGGTTTATCTATTTAATATTACAATTAGTGTCAACTTAATTTATATACATGGCGTTTCCAATGGAAACGATTTCTCAGGCTCAATTACTTCGGAAAAAAATTGTCGTTAAAAAAAAGTTGGTCGTACAAAAAAAGTTGGTCGGAAAAAAATTGTCATTAAAAAATAGTTGGTCGGAAAAAAAAATTGTCGTTAAAAAAAAGTTGGTCGTTAAAAAAAGTTGGTCGGAAAAAAGCATTTGGTCGTAAAAAAAAAGTTGGTCGTTAAAAAAAATGGTTGTAAAATAAAGTTAGTCGTAAAAATAAGTTGGTCGTAAAAAAAAAGTTGGTTGAAAAAAAATTGTCGTTAAAAAATAGTTGGTCGTCTTTAAAAAAAGTTGGTCGTTAAAAAAAGTTGGTCGTAAAACAAAAAGTTGGTCGTAAAAAAAAAGTTGGTCGGAAAAAAATTGTCATTAAAAAATAGTTGGTCGGAAAAAAATTGTCGTTAAAAAAAATGGTTGTAAAATAAAGTTAGTCGTAAAAATAAGTTGGTCGTAAAAAAAAAGTTGGTTGAAAAAAAATTGTCGTTAAAAAATAGTTGGTCGTCTTTAAAAAAAGTTGGTCGTTAAAAAAAGTTGGTCGTAAAACAAAAAGTTGGTCGTAAAAAAAAAGTTGGTCGGAAAAAAATTGTCATTAAAAAATAGTTGGTCGGAAAAAAATTGTCGTTAAAAAAAAAAGTTGGTCGTTAAAAAAAGTTGGTCGGAAAAAAGCATTTGGTCGTAAAAAAAAAGTTGGTCGTAAAAAAAAAATGGTTGTAAAATAAAGTTAGTCGTAAAAATAAGTTGGTCGTAAAAAAAAAGTTGGTTGAAAAAAAATTGTCGTTAAAAAATAGTTGGTCGTCTTTAAAAAAAGTTGGTCGTAAAACAAAAAGTTGGTCGTAAAAAAAAAGTTGGTTTTAAAAAAAAAAGTTGGTCGTATAAAAAGTAGTAAGCTGGGCTAGGCTAAATAGTTGGTAACCTACTTTTAAAATTTAGAAAATGTGTTGGGCAGTGTCCATTTGAGCACCTGAGGCAGGTGAGGGGGTTGGTGGGCAGAGGGATGGTGTGGGAGGTGGGAGGGCCTTCTGCAGACCTATCATGGTTGGAGAAGCATCTAACTAACAGCCAATCAACTCCCTTGGCTAAACCTAGAAAGGCTGTCAATCAGCCTTCAATAACATCTAGGTGTGAAATCTATGGCTGATTGAAAGGATTAGATATGGCATCCTTGCCTGATGTCACATCTAAGCTTAAACACCTCACAGACAGTTAAGCAAGTTATCAAGATGTAGATGCAGTATCAGTGATTGGCACTTTTAATATTGACTCATATGTTTTCTCAGCCTATGGCTGAGAAAACGAAAATAAAAATTGTGTGACTTATGACTCATTTTCCTGAAATGGATCACATTTATTCTAATTGCCCAGGTAACCCACCCACTAGTGCAGGGGAGGACCTAGCGTTTGAGCAGATAGAGACTAACGTACCCACGGCAGGCCTGCGGGTGATCATGGGTGGAGGGGAACCCTGTGACGGTGTACCCAGGAAGACTATCGTCACCATAGAGGTAATTAGGTCTCAATTACAGCTGCATTCTCTGCTAACATCAATCAAAAATTAAATATTGCTTACTTTTTTTCAGTTATTTTGAAAGAAATTTGCAAAATTGTTGAGGATTTTACGTTGTTCTCTTTGCTGCTGGACTTGCTAAATGTCCACATCCAATGTTACAGTGACTTGCTGAAATCTGTTGCTGCAGTTTGTTCACTTATTATCGCTCACTGGTGCTCAATTCTTTCCTAAAGAAATACATTAGATACAACCTCCTGGCTACCTATAGTTTCCAGCTACTATAAAACAGAAACACATCAATTGTTTTGGCCTCATCAACCTCATCAACCTGTACATTACAGACCTGGAGTTTTGTCAAATCTATGGCAAAAATATAGATTAACTAAAATGTATTATTATTATTATTGCAGTGCACCCTGGATGAGCCAAGGCACACATCTGTACCGGCCCCAGTGCGTGGGTGGGAGGGGGCAGGGGATGACCTGTGTGTCTACCATGTGCTCTTCCAGTCACCCTACGGCTGCCCCACCTACCCAACCACCATGGGCAAACTCACACCCCAGATCACAGCTGGTGAGGCAACAGTTTCTATTCAGTTAACATTGTAGATACAAGTACTTAAGATCAAACAATTTTTGAAATAGTTAAGTCTACAAGTCTTAGAATTGTCTTTTCTTGTAGTCTGAAATTAGAGCCTCAGAAAAAATGTTTTTTTTGTCTGATTTGTCTGAGTGCAAGCAATGCCTTCTTGATGTTTTATCAAATATTGAAATATCAAATTGAAATATATTAGTGACTAAGGGAGTGAATAAGCCCCTCCCGGGAAACCCCGCCTCACAGGCTCCTCCCGGGAAACCCCGCCTCCCTGCCTTACTGAAAGCCCACCTCCCTCCCAGGCTCATCCCTCAGGGAAACCCCACCTCCCAGGCTCATCCCTCAGGGAAACCCCACCTCCCAGGCTCATCCCTCAGGGAAACCCCACCTCCCAGGCTCATCCCTCAGGGAAACCCCACCTCCCAGGCTCATCCCTCAGGGAAACCCCACCTCCCAGGCTCATCCCTCAGGGAAACCCCACCTCCCAGGCTCATCCCTCAGGGAAACCCCACCTCCCAGGCTCATCCCTCAGGGAAACCCCACCTCCCAGGCTCATCCCTCAGGGAAACCCCGCCTCCCAGGCTCATCCCTCAGGGAAACCCCGCCTCCCAGGCTCATCCCTCAGGGAAACCCCGCCTCCCAGGCTCATCCCTCAGGGAAACCCCGCCTCCCAGGCTCATCCCTCAGGGAAACCCCGCCTCCCAGGCTCATCCCTCAGGGAAACCCCGCCTCCCAGGCTCCTCCCTCAGGGAAACCCCGCCTCCCAGGCTCCTCCCTCAGGGAAACCCCGCCTCCCCCCTCAGGGAAACCCCGCCTCCCAGGAATTCCCGCCTCCAGGCTCCTCCCTCAGGGAAACCCACTGTCATGATATTAGTTACCAAATGTACCTACAGGTGGTAGCACATAAGGATACCATATCCACGAGGCATAGCTCAGAGCTTCTCAGAAATAAAATAGTCACTATGAGACACTTCCTTTAACACCATCCTGGAGTCAACAAATGTTTACACCTGTTCTTATAATCTAGTCCTAAGATATATTAATTAATCCACTCCCAATAACTACAATATTACAACACCCACCTCCCAGACTCCTCCCATGCACTAAATATATACATTTAAAAAAAATGTATTTAAGGCCAATATGATATTTAAATAAATATACAAAAAGACGCTCGGTCCACATGTTCACGCGTTGCCTATAGCTAAATACAATGAACACTAGTTGATCTAAATAATAAGATAATATTATACTGAGAGAAAAAAAAGAGGAGATGTAAATACAATCCATCGATATCAATCAGAACATCAGTGAGTAAATCATTCTCTACCTCATCTATCATAGACTAAGTTATGGAATATACATGTCACCATTCCAGAACATTTTTATTCTTACTTATATGGGTCAGATTTTCAGAAAATGTACAATTCAACTTCGCCAATGTTCTCAAATAACTCAAATTTCAGACGAAAATAAATGTCAAAATACAGTTCAACCTAACCAAACAGATTGCTAGTATCAATGCAATGCCAAATATACTCGAATTTACCTAGTATTGACCAAATTCCAGCCTAATTTAGCAGAATTTACTAAATGTGTACAGCTGCCAATTGTACATTTTCTGAAAATCTGACCCACATACATGATGTTGCAGTGACTGGTTGCCTGGACTCACAGCCCAAACTCAGCACCCAGGAGTGCCTGCCAGCAGGGGGCACCACCATCACCATCCATGGGGTCAACTTCATGTTGTTCCCATCACAGGAAGTGACATCATCAGTGCAGATAGGTCCCTTCACGTGTGATGATGTGCGTGTGTTGGACGGGTGGCGTATACAGTGTGTGCTGGGCGCAGGGACAGGGGAGGGGCACGCCTTGTCCCTCAATATAAAACAGACCAGTGAAGTCAAGTATGTTATATTAATATTTCTTCTTTAAAATATTTTACCAGCTTCTTCTCCACAGGTTTTCCCCTGGTGCCAGGAATGAGCACACCAGGAGGGGAAACCATGGTTACACACATGGTCAAATGACGTCATCAGGAGCTAAATTATATTTTGATTAAATTATGATCATTCCAGTGTGTAATAAATAGCAAATGATACTCTTGTTCTGGTTTGAAATGATCTCAGCACGATCAGAAAATCAGACTCACCCCTTCAGAGTTTGTCCAGTCTTCTGATATGTCTGGATTAGTTTGATCCATTTATTATTTCATTTTATATTCAGCGTAAAAATTTAATGTTTTACTGTAAAGAGACTTTAACAGTTGCAACTGTTTGGTCCTACTGTAAACTAACAGAGTAACAAACAATACGGTTTGTTCTTTAGGTTCCACACGGGCGCCTCACCGGTGGTGGTCCGAGATGAACTCTTCCTGTCGTCCCACTCCACCACAGTGTCCTTCAAACCCCTGGTGGACTACAGGAGAGGCTTTGACTCCTTCATGGACCTGGGTGTGGGCGGCCTCACGCGCCAGATCACTGAGCTCTACCAGCGCGCCTTCGCCTCACGAGGTCAGTCTAATAATAACAGGGTTACTAGTGTAAGTGGGTATACTAGTGTAAGTGGGTATACTAGTGTAAGTGGGTATACTAGTGTAAGTGGGTATACTAGTGTAAGTGGGTATACTAGTGTAAGTGGGTATACTAGTGTAAGTGGGTATACTAGTGTAAGTGGGTATACTAGTGTAAGTGGGTATACTAGTGTAAGTGGGTATACTAGTGTAAGTGGGTATACTAGTGTAAGTGGGTATACTAGTGTAAGTGGGTATACTAGTGTAAGTGGGTATACTAGTGTAAGTGGGTATACTAGTGTAAGTGGGTATACTAGTGTAAGTGGGTATACTAGTGTAAGTGGGTATACTAGTGTAAGTGGGTATACTAGTGTAAGTGGGTATACTAGTGTAAGTGGGTATACTAGTGTAAGTGGGTATACTAGTGTAAGTGGGTATACTAGTGTAAGTGGGTATACTAGTGTAAGTGGGTATACTAGTGTAAGTGGGTATACTAGTGTAAGTGGGTATACTAGTGTAAGTGGGTATACTAGTGTAAGTGGGTATACTAGTGTAAGTGGGTATACTAGTGTAAGTGGGTATACTAGTGTAAGTGGGTATACTAGTGTAAGTGGGTATACTAGTGTAAGTGGGTATACTAGTGTAAGTGGGTATACTAGTGTAAGTGGGTATACTAGTGTAAGTGGGTATACTAGTGTAAGTGGGTATACTAGTGTAAGTGGGTATACTAGTGTAAGTGGGTATACTAGTGTAATATTATCACTGAGCTCTACCAGTGCGCCTTCACCTCACGAGGTCAGTGCATAGGGTTGGCATGTCCACCATCTGGGATCTTTATATTTTTAATATTTGAATGATTGAAGGCAATTCAACTGAAACAAACCATGTTGTTGATTTTGAAGTCTTTTATTTGGCGACTCTGACACGTTTCGCCTTTCTTGGGCTTCTTCAGAGGGTAAAGTTCTTCAGAAATTAGGTGGGTATATCAATAAATGAACAAATTTGAAATTGAGTAAAGTTATTATTGATTAGTTCGGTACTCATGAAGTAATTTGGTTGTTCTATTTTTATTTTTAATTATTTACGATCTAGAATCTTGATTCACATGGTTTATAGAAGTTACATGTCAATGTAAAACCTGTTCAAAATATGGTATGTTTAGCATGGAATGGTGATCTCTTGTCAAATCAATGTGTTTCACAAAATTCCACAACACAAGACTGCAAATTTGTGGCCATTTTGAATTGTCTTGGCATATGGGTCAGCTTTTTCATGTGTGCTGTTTTGCACTATGACTACATTTCCAGGCATATTTCCAATATCATGAGTTGAATATTCATTATTCATGTCTCATGTGATTCCCCTCTATGAGCCCTTTCATTCCACATATACATTTCCATATCCAACACCAATATATAGTATTCAAAAATCGAAAAATCTGCTATTTTACCTTACTTTTTGTTGGAAAAACTTAAAACAAATAGACTTTAACGATGTTCACACATTCAAAAGCCTAAAAAATTTACAACTATTGGGCTTTAATTTATAAACCAAGGTATGAACTCTCTATGAGTTAATACTTTGACTTTATTTAGGCCTCAACACTATTCCCCATGGCCTTCTACTTTTTTCCAACACAATTATTTCAATTATGTGACGTAAGTATATCCCTTTTAAAAAAGCCATTTGGAATTATTTATTTTTCAAACACATTCCTAAAAACCCAATTAGAATAAAGGTATATGTTATCTCTTTATCATGACAAAAAATTCAATCCATAACTTCAAAATTCTTTGTCCAGAAACAATTTATTTTTCATAACCCCATTTTCCAACTTTTAGGATATACTTACGTCACCATCATAAAATTAACTGCACAGAATTGGCATTAAAATATTAAGAATTGGATTACCTAATTTTTGGTTACTTTTCAACGTCTCATGATGAGAGGACTTTCATTTTTTTTAAATTTACTCAATGAGTGCACTCTAAGGTGGGAAACCGTCCAAAATGCCAACTTGTGACGTAGGTATATCCTCCTAAATTAGTAGACATTACAGTTTAAAAAAGTCTAGCAGATGGTTTTCAATCTATATTTTGTACTTGGATGCAAATTTTGTCAATGTCTGTATCATGTGGACTCCATAAAGGTTTATATCCATCTCACATAATATGATAATTTTGTACAAATATGTGTTGTTTAGTTTGTGACGTAAGTATATCCCCTGCTGGCCATGAGATCTAACCCTTCTATCACACATAAATAGTTAAAATAATAAATAATAGGAGATAGGGGATATCATATGGTCTATTGGAATAACCAATATGAAGTTATAGTGAGTGAAATTAGGTTATTATAATCTCAAAATTATAGTTTAGACAACCTGTGAAGTACTTTGTGACGTAAGTATCCCTTTCTGGCCATGATATTTGACCCTTTTGCAATGCCTAAATAAGTGAGATAATATTATCAACTGAATATGGTGTATTGAATAGTGTATAAGGTGTGATGTAAATAGATTTTGTTTTAAAATGATACAATTTTTGTTGACATTTTTGTTAACAAGGTCGAATTTTGCATTTTTTTTTATCAAGTTCCACTTTAAAAACTGACTCATCATGACCCAAGAGGTTTTTCCAACTGGTTTTCTTTTTAGAATCCATTCTGTTAACCATTGTTAATCTACTTAAATTATAGACATTGAAGTTACACTATTCTAATATAATCATTATTGTTTTCACCTCATGTGAAGTATTTTGTCTTAGTGTGTGACGTAAGTATATCCCTTGCTGGCCATAGAATCTGGCCCTGTTGTCATGTATAAATAGTTCTAAAAATGATTCCAAGCGGATATGGGACTTTAAATGGTGTATAGGGTGTGCCATATTGTTGTTATTCCAAGTTAAAATAATTAATTCACCTGATGTGAAGTCATTCACCTGGTGTGAATTATTTTCTTTCATGTGACGTAAGTATAGCCCTTGATGGCCATTGGATTTGACCCTTTTGTCATGCGTAAATAGTTGAGATAATCATTTCAATTCTATTATGTGATGTCAAAAGGGTGTATGTCGAACTTAAAAGTTAAAATTGGCTATTGTAATTGAAGGATTATTGTTTCTCCTTATTGGAAGTATAGTGTCTTTAGTATGTGACGTAAGTATATCCCTTGCTGGCCTAGAGATTGGGGCATTTTGTCCTGTGTAAATGGTTGAAATAATAGTTTCAAATAGATTTCAGATAATGATAATGGTGTATAAGGTGGGGCCCATATAGTTTTTATTTAAAACAAACTAATTATTCCTGAGATTTCATATGAAAACGTGGAATTTTGTACAAATTCCAATAAGTTTCTGGGATAAAAAGTGCCTCATTTTCACCAGAATTGACTTTCCAACAGGTCTTCTTAGTAGAATATATTCTGGAAACATTTCCTATCCAGTTAATATCATATTCGACATGATTAGGCTATTTAAATCTAATTTTTTCAGCTCATATGAAGTATTTTATCTTTAATATGTGACGTAGGTATATCCCTTCCTGGCCTAGAGACCTGGCCTTTTTTCATGTTTATAAGTTGAATGATTAGTTTCAAATGGATATATATGGCACTGAATGAGGTTTGGGGTGCATTCTATATTGGGTCTATTGTGAAATAGATAAATAATTCATGCATCTTGGTTAAACAGTTGGAATTTTTGTCGAATTTTTATGAATTTCCAGGTTGAAATGGGTCGCATTGTGACACAAGATCATTTTTCACTTGGCTTTTAAGGTTGTGATGATGCTTCTTTAAACTGAGAATGTATTTCTAATGTTATAAACATATCTTATTCATTTCTATTTCATAAATTGGAAAATTGGAATTTTAAAGCAAATGTGTGACGTAAGTATATCCCATTTAGAGGTATATAAAAGGAGCCCTAAAAAAATATGATATGTTTGTGGCCTTAATTGTGAGCATGGTCTATATAAAACGATATGTCAGAAAACAATATGTAGAAAAACTAGATAGTTAGCCATTTACTGGAAGAGTAGGACAAATTGGAATGAAAATCATTTTTAATATTAGAAAACCCTTGCAAAAACAAGATAAAATGATATAAATCAGTTGATGGCCACATTGTACATATTGCTCATGAGATATCGGCACTATAAGTACTTATTATAACTAATGAAAGGATTCTCTGAACAAAATAAGGTTCTCATCTGAGGTTTTCATCAATAGAATTTCTGAGTTTTCAATAAATTCCAACAATAAAGGATATACTTACGTCACAGTATTTGACCATAAATATTCAAAAGGCCCAAAAAGACCGACTTGCTGGTCCGATTGTGTTGGAATAAAGTTTTCCTTGCAGCTCAAACCCTGTATAATACCAACAAAGTCTTGCAAAACAGTTTTAGATATTTTCAAATTTGGCCCTCCTCTCAGACCCCCATACGGCAAAACAACACACTTGAAAAAACTGACCCATATATAGGTCAGCACAGTGTTGTTCAGGAATCCACCATATAAAATCCCATACTCACCCACCCCTGCCCTTGTAAAATTTTGAGATTACGGTATACTTCTTTAAGATATTTCCTGTGTTCATGTACCTTTGTCTTATGACCACCTGTTGTTCACACACCTTGCATATTCAATATCCCTGCATATCATTGCCAATATTAATCTATTACAGGCATACCAGCGAGTGTGCTCAACCAGCTGGGTATAGACCATGCTAAGGGTATACTGCTGTATACAATATTAATCTATTACAGGCATACCAGCGAGTGTGCTGTACCAGCTGGGTATAGACCATGCTAAGGGTATACTGCTGTATACAATATTAATCTATTATAGGTATACCAGCGAGTGTACTGTACCAGCTGTGTATAGACCATGCTAAGGGTATACTGCTGTATACAATATTAATCTATTACAGGCATACCAGCGAGTGTGCTGAACCAGCTGGGTATAGACCATGCTAAGGGTATACTGCTGTATACAATATTAATCTATTACAGACATACCAGCGAGTGTGCTGAACCAGCTGGGTATAGACCATGCTAAGGGTATACTGCTGTATACAATATTAATCTATTACAGGCATACCAGCGAGTGTACTGTACCAGCTGGGTATAGACCATGCTAAGGGTATACTGCTGTATACAATATTAATCTATTACAGGCATACCAGCGAGTGTGCTCAACCAGCTGGGTATAGACCATGCTAAGGGTATACTGCTGTATACAATATTAATCTATTACAGGCATACCAGCGAGTGTGCTGAACCAGCTGGGTATAGACCATGCTAAGGGTATACTACTGTATACAATATTAATCTATTACAGGCATACCAGCGAGTGTGCTCAACCAGCTGGGTATAGACCATGCTAAGGGTATACTGCTGTATACAATATTAATCTATTACAGGCATACCAGCGAGTGTACTGTACCAGCTGGGTATAGACCATGCTAAGGGTATACTGCTGTATACAATATTAATCTATTACAGGCATACCAGCGAGTGTGCTGTACCAGCTGGGTATAGACCATGCTAAGGGTATACTGCTGTATACAATATTAATCTATTACAGGCATACCAGCGAGTGTGCTGAACCAGCTGGGTATAGACCATGCTAAGGGTATACTGCTGTATACAATATTAATCTATTACAGGCATACCAGCGAGTGTGCTGTACCAGCTGGGTATAGACCATGCTAAGGGTATACTGCTGTATACAATATTAATCTATTACAGGCATACCAGCGAGTGTGCTGAACCAGCTGGGTATAGACCATGCTAAGGGTATACTGCTGTATACAATATTAATCTATTACAGGCATACCAGCGAGTGTGCTGTACCAGCTGGGTATAGACCATGCTAAGGGTATACTGCTGTATACAATATTAATCTATTACAGGCATACCAGCGAGTGTGCTGTACCAGCTGGGTATAGACCATGCTAAGGGTATACTGCTGTATACAATATTAATCTATTACAGGCATACCAGCGAGTGTGCTGTACCAGCTGGGTATAGACCATGCTAAGGGTATACTGCTGTATACAATATTAACACATTACAGGCATACCAGCGAGTGTGCTGTACCAGCTGGGTATAGACCATGCTAAGGGTATACTGCTGTATACAATATTAATCTATTACAGGCATACCAGCGAGTGTGCTGTACCAGCTGGGTATAGACCATGCTAAGGGTATACTGCTGTATACAATATTAATCTATTACAGGTATACCAGCGAGTGTGCTGTACCAGCTGGGTATAGACCATGCTAAGGGTATACTGCTGTATACAATATTAATCTATTACAGGCATACCAGCGAGTGTGCTGTACCAGCTGGGTATAGACCATGCTAAGGGTATACTGCTGTATACAATATTAATCTATTACAGGTATACCAGCGAGTGTGCTGTACCAGCTGGGTATAGACCATGCTAAGGGTATACTGCTGTATACAATATTAATCTATTACAGGCATACCAGCGAGTGTGCTGAACCAGCTGGGTATAGACCATGCTAAGGGTATACTGCTGTATACAATATTAATCTATTACAGGCATACCAGCGAGTGTGCTCAACCAGCTGGGTATAGACCATGCTAAGGGTATACTGCTGTATACAATATTAATCTATTACAGGCATACCAGCGAGTGTGCTGAACCAGCTGGGTATAGACCATGCTAAGGGTATACTGCTGTATACAATATTAATCTATTACAGGCATACCAGCGAGTGTTCTAAACCAGCTGGGTATAGACCATGCTAAGGGTATACTGCTGTATACAATATTAATCTATTACAGGCATACCAGCGAGTGTGCTGAACCAGCTGGGTATAGACCATGCTAAGGGTATACTGCTGTATACAATATTAATCTATTACAGGCATACCAGCGAGTGTGCTGTACCAGCTGGGTATAGACCATGCTAAGGGTATACTGCTGTATACAATATTAATCTATTACAGGCATACCAGCGAGTGTGCTGTACCAGCTGGGTATAGACCATGCTAAGGGTATACTGCTGTATACAATATTAATCTATTACAGGCATACCAGCGAGTGTGCTGAACCAGCTGGGTATAGACCATGCTAAGGGTATACTGCTGTATACAATATTAATCTAATACAGGCATACCAGCGAGTGTGCTGAACCAGCTGGGTATAGACCATGCTAAGGGTATACTGCTGTATACAATATTAATCTATTACAGGCATACCAGCGAGTGTACTGTACCAGCTGGGTATAGACCATGCTAAGGGTATACTGCTGTATACAATATTAATCTATTACAGGCATACCAGCGAGTGTGCTGAACCAGCTGGGTATAGACCATGCTAAGGGTATACTGCTGTATACAATATTAATCTATTACAGGTATACCAGCGAGTGTGCTGTACCAGCTGGGTATAGACCATGCTAAGGGTATACTGCTGTATACAATATTAATCTATTACAGGTATACCAGCGAGTGTGCTGTACCAGCTGGGTATAGACCATGCTAAGGGTATACTGCTGTATACAATATTAATCTATTACAGGCATACCAGCGAGTGTGCTGAACCAGCTGGGTATAGACCATGCTAAGGGTATACTGCTGTATACAATATTAATCTATTACAGGCATACCAGCGAGTGTGCTGAACCAGCTGGGTATAGACCATGCTAAGGGTATACTGCTGTATACAATATTAATCTATTACAGGCATACCAGCGAGTGTGCTGTACCAGCTGGGTATAGACCATGCTAAGGGTATACTGCTGTATACAATATTAATCTATTACAGGCATACCAGCGAGTGTGCTGTACCAGCTGGGTATAGACCATGCTAAGGGTATACTGCTGTATACAATATTAATCTATTACAGGCATACCAGCGAGTGTGCTGTACCAGCTGGGTATAGACCATGCTAAGGGTATACTGCTGTATACAATATTAATCTATTACAGGCATACCAGCGAGTGTGCTGAACCAGCTGGGTATAGACCATGCTAAGGGTATACTGCTGTATACAATATTAATCTATTACAGGCATACCAGCGAGTGTGCTGTACCAGCTGGGTATAGACCATGCTAAGGGTATACTGCTGTATACAATATTAATCTATTACAGGCATACCAGCGAGTGTGCTGTACCAGCTGGGTATAGACCATGCTAAGGGTATACTGCTGTATACAATATTAACACATTACAGGCATACCAGCGAGTGTGCTGTACCAGCTGGGTATAGACCATGCTAAGGGTATACTGCTGTATACAATATTAATCTATTACAGGTATACCAGCGAGTGTGCTGTACCAGCTGGGTATAGACCATGCTAAGGGTATACTGCTGTATACAATATTAATCTATTACAGGCATACCAGCGAGTGTGCTCAACCAGCTGGGTATAGACCATGCTAAGGGTATACTGCTGTATACAATATTAATCTATTACAGGTATACCAGCGAGTGTGCTGAACCAGCTGGGTATAGACCATGCTAAGGGTATACTGCTGTATACAATATTAATCTATTACAGGCATACCAGCGAGTGTGCTGTACCAGCTGGGTATAGACCATGCTAAGGGTATACTGCTGTATACAATATTAATCTATTACAGGCATACCAGCGAGTGTGCTGTACCAGCTGGGTATAGACCATGCTAAGGGTATACTGCTGTATACAATATTAATCTAATACAGGCATACCAGCGAGTGTGCTGAACCAGCTGGGTATAGACCATGCTAAGGGTATACTGCTGTATACAATATTAATCTATTACAGGTATACCAGCGAGTGTGCTGAACCAGCTGGGTATAGACCATGCTAAGGGTATACTGCTGTATACAATATTAATCTATTACAGGCATACCAGCGAGTGTACTGAACCAGCTGGGTATAGACCATGCTAAGGGTATACTGCTGTATACAATATTAATCTATTACAGGCATACCAGCGAGTGTGCTGAACCAGCTGGGTATAGACCATGCTAAGGGTATACTGCTGTATACAATATTAATCTATTACAGGCATACCAGCGAGTGTGCTGTACCAGCTGGGTATAGACCATGCTAAGGGTATACTGCTGTATACAATATTAATCTATTACAGGCATACCAGCGAGTGTGCTGTACCAGCTGGGTATAGACCATGCTAAGGGTATACTGCTGTATACAATATTAATCTATTACAGGCATACCAGCGAGTGTGCTGTACCAGCTGGGTATAGACCATGCTAAGGGTATACTGCTGTATACAATATTAATCTATTACAGGCATACCAGCGAGTGTGCTGAACCAGCTGGGTATAGACCATGCTAAGGGTATACTGCTGTATACAATATTAATCTATTACAGGCATACCAGCGCGTGTACTGAACCAGCTGGGTATAGACCATGCTAAGGGTATACTGCTGTATACAATATTAATCTATTACAGGCATACCAGCGAGTGTGCTGTACCAGCTGGGTATAGACCATGCTAAGGGTATACTGCTGTATACAATATTAATCTATTACAGGCATACCAGCGAGTGTGCTGTACCAGCTGGGTATAGACCATGCTAAGGGTATACTGCTGTATACAATATTAATCTATTACAGGCATACCAGCGAGTGTGCTGAACCAGCTGGGTATAGACCATGCTAAGGGTATACTGCTGTATACAATATTAATCTATTACAGGCATACCAGCGAGTGTACTGAACCAGCTGGGTATAGACCATGCTAAGGGTATACTGCTGTATACAATATTAATCTATTACAGGCATACCAGCGAGTGTGCTGTACCAGCTGGGTATAGACCATGCTAAGGGTATACTGCTGTATACAATATTAATCTATTACAGGCATACCAGCGAGTGTGCTGTACCAGCTGGGTATAGACCATGCTAAGGGTATACTGCTGTATACAATATTAATCTATTACAGGCATACCAGCGAGTGTGCTGTACCAGCTGGGTATAGACCATGCTAAGGGTATACTGCTGTATACAATATTAATCTATTACAGGCATACCAGCGAGTGTGCTGTACCAGCTGGGTATAGACCATGCTAAGGGTATACTGCTGTATACAATATTAATCTATTACAGGCATACCAGCGAGTGTGCTGTACCAGCTGGGTATAGACCATGCTAAGGGTATACTGCTGTATACAATATTAATCTATTACAGGCATACCAGCGAGTGTGCTCAACCAGCTGGGTATAGACCATGCTAAGGGTATACTGCTGTATACAATATTAATCTATTACAGGCATACCAGCGAGTGTGCTGAACCAGCTGGGTATAGACCATGCTAAGGGTATACTGCTGTATACAATATTAATCTATTACAGGTATACCGGCGAGTGTGCTGTACCAGCTGGGTATAGACCATGCTAAGGGTATACTGCTGTATACAATATTAATCTATTACAGGCATACCAGCGAGTGTGCTGTACCAGCTGGGTATAGACCATGCTAAGGGTATACTGCTGTATACAATATTAATCTATTACAGGCATACCAGCGAGTGTGCTGTACCAGCTGGGTATAGACCATGCTAAGGGTATACTGCTGTATACAATATTAATCTATTACAGGCATACCAGCGAGTGTGCTGAACCAGCTGGGTATAGACCATGCTAAGGGTATACTGCTGTATACAATATTAATCTATTACAGGCATACCAGCGAGTGTGCTGTACCAGCTGGGTATAGACCATGCTAAGGGTATACTGCTGTATACAATATTAATCTATTACAGGCATACCAGCGAGTGTGCTGTACCAGCTGGGTATAGACCATGCTAAGGGTATACTGCTGTATACAATATTAATCTATTACAGGCATACCAGCGAGTGTGCTGTACCAGCTGGGTATAGACCATGCTAAGGGTATACTGCTGTATACAATATTAATCTATTACAGGCATACCAGCGAGTGTGCTGAACCAGCTGGGTATAGACCATGCTAAGGGTATACTGCTGTATACAATATTAATCTATTACAGGCATACCAGCGAGTGTGCTGTACCAGCTGGGTATAGACCATGCTAAGGGTATACTGCTGTATACAATATTAATCTATTACAGGCATACCAGCGAGTGTGCTGAACCAGCTGGGTATAGACCATGCTAAGGGTATACTGCTGTATACAATATTAATCTATTACAGGCATACCAGCGAGTGTGCTGTACCAGCTGGGTATAGACCATGCTAAGGGTATACTGCTGTATACAATATTAATCTATTACAGGTATACCAGCGAGTGTACTGTACCAGCTGGGTATAGACCATGCTAAGGGTATACTGCTGTATACAATATTAATCTATTACAGGCATACCAGCGAGTGTACTGTACCAGCTGGGTATAGACCATGCTAAGGGTATACTGCTGTATACAATATTAATCTATTACAGGCATACCAGCGAGTGTGCTGTACCAGCTGGGTATAGACCATGCTAAGGGTATACTGCTGTATACAATATTAATCTATTACAGGCATACCAGCGAGTGTGCTGAACCAGCTGGGTATAGACCATGCTAAGGGTATACTGCTGTATACAATATTAATCTATTACAGGCATACCAGCGAGTGTACTGTACCAGCTGGGTATAGACCATGCTAAGGGTATACTGCTGTATACAATATTAATCTATTACAGGCATACCAGCGAGTGTGCTGAACCAGCTGGGTATAGACCATGCTAAGGGTATACTGCTGTATACAATATTAATCTATTACAGGCATACCAGCGAGTGTGCTGTACCAGCTGGGTATAGACCATGCTAAGGGTATACTGCTGTATACAATATTAATCTATTACAGGCATACCAGCGAGTGTGCTGAACCAGCTGGGTATAGACCATGCTAAGGGTATACTGCTGTATACAATATTAATCTATTACAGGCATACCAGCGAGTGTGCTGTACCAGCTGGGTATAGACCATGCTAAGGGTATACTGCTGTATACAATATTAATCTATTACAGGCATACCAGCGAGTGTGCTGAACCAGCTGGGTATAGACCATGCTAAGGGTATACTGCTGTATACAATATTAATCTATTACAGGCATACCAGCGAGTGTGCTGTACCAGCTGGGTATAGACCATGCTAAGGGTATACTGCTGTATACAATATTAATCTATTACAGGTATACCAGCGAGTGTACTGTACCAGCTGGGTATAGACCATGCTAAGGGTATACTGCTGTATACAATATTAACACATTACAGGCATACCAGCGAGTGTGCTGAACCAGCTGGGTATAGACCATGCTAAGGGTATACTGCTGTATACAATATTAATCTATTACAGGTATACCAGCGAGTGTGCTGAACCAGCTGGGTATAGACCATGCTAAGGGTATACTGCTGTATACAATATTAATCTATTACAGGCATACCAGCGAGTGTGCTGTACCAGCTGGGTATAGACCATGCTAAGGGTATACTGCTGTATACAATATTAATCTATTACATGCATACCAGCGAGTGTGCTGAACCAGCTGGGTATAGACCATGCTAAGGGTATACTGCTGTATACAATATTAATCTATTACAGGCATACCAGCGAGTGTGCTGTACCAGCTGGGTATAGACCATGCTAAGGGTATACTGCTGTATACAATATTAATCTATTACAGGCATACCAGCGAG
The DNA here is from genome assembly GCA_942159475.1 of Sthenelais limicola. NCBI lineage: Eukaryota > Metazoa > Annelida > Polychaeta > Phyllodocida > Sigalionidae > Sthenelais > Sthenelais limicola. The sequence continues at coordinate 2,809,615 of OW804094.1, read as the reverse complement.
TGTGCTGTACCAGCTGGGTATAGACCATGCTAAGGGTATACTGCTGTATACAATATTAATCTATTACAGGCATACCAGCGAGTGTGCTGAACCAGCTGGGTATAGACCATGCTAAGGGTATACTGCTGTATACAATATTAATCTATTACAGGCATACCAGCGAGTGTACTGAACCAGCTGGGTATAGACCATGCTAAGGGTATACTGCTGTATACAATATTAATCTATTACAGGCATACCAGCGAGTGTACTGAACCAGCTGGGTATAGACCATGCTAAGGGTATACTGCTGTATACAATATTAATCTATTACAGGCATACCAGCGAGTGTACTGTACCAGCTGGGTATAGACCATGCTAAGGGTATACTGCTGTATACAATATTAATCTATTACAGGCATACCAGCGAGTGTGCTGAACCAGCTGGGTATAGACCATGCTAAGGGTATACTGCTGTATACAATATTAATCTATTACAGGCATACCAGCGAGTGTACTGAACCAGCTGGGTATAGACCATGCTAAGGGTATACTGCTGTATACAATATTAATCTATTACAGGCATACCAGCGAGTGTGCTGAACCAGCTGGGTATAGACCATGCTAAGGGTATACTGCTGTATGGACCACCAGGCAGCGGTAAGACTCTACTCGCCAGGACAATAGCAGACATACTAAAAACTGATAAGGTATGTGCTCACTTTAGTATAAATATCATTACAATTATTGACTATTTGAAATATATACTGGTTAACTAACGGGTTGGTTGAAGGAGTGTGAACATTGCACAGCTTGTGTAGCAACGAGTGCAATATTCATAGCGACTGAAACCAACGAGTTAGTTAACAGATTTATTTTTATTTGCTTTCAATCATGAAAATAGAAAAAAATCGAGTCATTTATATTTATAATTTGAATTTCAGCTGTCATCTCTGTAAGAAATACTGATTGGTTGCCATGACAACCCACATAAATTACTAGTGAAATATGCAGAATGCGTAACTCACTCTAGATACATTGTTTTCACAGCAATGTGTGTGAAATAAATTTGTATATTTTTCTTTCATGCATCATAATAAGAAATCATTGATATCATGCTAAATTAGAAGATCATGAGGACAGGAAGAAAGAAGAAAATTCAAGCATTACTTTCATCTGTATTTTCTGTTTAGGTCACATTGATCAATGCTCCAGAAATCATGAGCAAGTTTTTGGGAGAATCTGAGAAAAATTTGAGGTATGTCTCATCGGTACAAGAAGTAATAATATATATAAAAAAAAGAAGTAATAATAGGATAAAAGAGCTTCACAGTAATAATGAAATTCCTCTGTTGCCAGGTCTAACTTTGTATGTTCAATGATTATTTTTTTTTCAATTTCAATTTTCTTTTTTAATTGATTATAATAATGAGATTCCTCTGTTGCCCAGGTCCCACTTTGCACCTGCTGAGAAGGACTGGCATGAGCTGGGGGAGGCAAGTGATCTACACGTCATCATCATAGATGAGATAGACGCCATCTGCAAGAGGAGAGGTGGGTTAGAACTAACCATAGAAACATGTACCTTTGTTATCACCCCTCCCTCATCACTCATTTCACTCCACCCTCAATTGTTAAACTATATGAATTCAAACTGTAATGAATGACTCACACGCTTTTCTCTTTTCCAAAATTGTTTATTTACAAATTCCAGGGTGTGAGGTGGAAGCTCGGGATTACCCGAACCACATTAATTGCATGGCCTAGATGCCAACCTATAAACCTGAATACAATTCGTTTTAAAAAGAACCAAAAAAACAAGCCCAAAACCCACTACACAGGGAACTGCAGACACTGGTATAAACCCACACATTACTGGGCTAGATAATGCAGTCAAGTGTGACAAACAGATCAATCCATGGGAGGAGCTTAGGAAAAGTGGGTTTATTCAGGAAGTAACTGGCCACATATGCCATAAGTGGTTAGTATGGCTCAGGCTTGGCCCAGTCTTCCACCATACCCTGAATATTCGCTTTACATGTCAATAATTAAATAGTAGGTGTGTTGGAATCTTTGCCAAGTGTGTACATTTTTTTCTTTTTTTTGGGGGGGGGGGGGGGGGAAGAGCTGAGGGGGAGGCAGTTTAATTGTATACATTTTAGTTAATGTGGATGATGTAACAATGAGATAATAATGGGATAAATAATGAACAGAGATGGTTTGTGAGTTGTTCATAATGATAAGTATTGATAAAAAATGATAATGGTAAATGTATAAACACTAGTTCTGGGGGCAACATGTCAAAAAGTAGTTCTAAGACAATTATATCTGTAACCCAACTACTATACTTTGGGTCATGTTGGGATACAATCCGCTAATATATCAAGGTGTCATGGTAATAGGGAGGTTGAGGGTACAGAGGTAGTGAGACAAGGCAGCCCTGTGTGATCACAGACTCGACAAGTAATACTAATGTTGTTGGCTAGATTTGTGCCTACTAAGGCGTAAAGCAACCAAACTCACTCACTCACCAACCTGTTCTACAGGAGCTGCAGCTGAGAATAAATTAATTATAAACTAGACCTGTTCTCTTGCCCCCGCCCCTGAGGGAAATGGAGCAACAGTAAGAGCAAGGGAACACTGTGACTGGACATTGCATCAGCCTGCTATGCTGTAATTAGACGAGAGACAACGAGTCATCCATACATTGAGACGTTTCTATGCAAACTCAGTGTGGAAAAACGTCCATTTTGTGCACCAAGTGTGCATAGAAACGTTCCAATGTGTCAATGACGAGTTTGTTTTTTGTTTTTATATCACAAGTCCCCTGTTTTGGATAACAAAGACAACAATAAATACCTTTATTTTCTATCGACCACTGTCTGCCTGTCGCTATATTGTATTCATCAACCAAACTTTGGACACAACAGCATTTGCTATTGGCTAGCACGTTATGACGTCACACTCTCTCTGCCAATCAAAACTCACCAAAATAAGTGCCTTCGGTAGTGGGTGTATCAGCCATGTGTGTGATACGTCCAAACATATCATATAGGCTGATCTCACTCATTTCTATATAATAACACCCAAACTTGTGATATAAAACCCATTATTATTATAACTATTTACACTTTCACTTCCCAGGTAAATCTGACTCCTCTGCAGCTGCAGCAGCTTATGACAGCGTGGTCAACCAGCTCCTTACCAAGATGGACGGACTCAAGTAGGGAATTATACGGTCCAGATTTTCAGAAAATGTACAATTCGCAGCTGTACACATTTAGTAAATTCTGCAAAATTAGGCTGAAATTGGGTCAATACAAGATTAATTTGAGAGTATTTGGCATTGCATTGATTCTAGCAATCTGTTAGGCTAGGTTGAACTGTATTTTGAACTTTATTTTCGTCTTAAATTTGGGTTATTTGAGAAGATTGGCGAAGTTGAATTGTACATTTTCTGAAAATCTGACCCATACAACAACTTGATTCAATTATTGATTAATTCACTTTTAGTTATTCTGGATACTGTTGTCTTTCTTCTTTTTTATTCAGATTTATTAAGAGCTTAATAACTAGATTTATTAAGAGCTTAATAACTAGATTTATAAAGAGCTTAATAACTAGATTTATTAAGAGCTTAATAACTAGATTTACTAAGAGCTTAATAACTAGATTTACTAAGAGCTTAATAACTAGATTTACTAAGAGCTTAATAACTAGATTTACTAAGAGCTTAATAACTAGATTTATGAATAGTTTAATAAGTATTATTCTGCTTCAGATCACTCCATAACGTGCTAGTGATAGGGATGACCAACAGGAAGGACATGATAGATCCAGCCCTCCTCAGGCCGGGTCGGTTTGAGATCCAGATAGAGATAGGTCTACCTGATGAGGAGGGAAGGTGAGTATTTTTTCTTTTAATTTTTAAAGATTGCTTAATAGAACGTGGGTAAAACCTTGCTACCTTTCGTAGTCTTATATATATATAAAATATAACGCTTATTTACACTCTAACACTTCTTGTTAACTTCTCTTTTTGTGAGAATTTGTGTATCGCGTTTATATTACTGTTTTCCCTTTTTCAAATCGTAGAGTGTTATGTAATACGGGCTGTTGGCCTCTGCACTTGAAACTTGGTAATCGTAAACACAAAGTTAATATTCTAGTAAATCAACTATGACTACACATATGATATCATTCACGTAAATAATCTAAAAATGGCGATTCCTCCTTGTTTATACCTTTGTTGCAACTGGAATATATCTATGCACTGAAATATACAATCGTTTGAACAGTACATGTTTTTATGCAATTTTTAATTCATAGGTAAGACAATTCCCTTATTATCGAAAACTGGTTGTCAAATGTTGTCTATTTCAACTTAGTTTTTCCCCTTATTCTGCTGATATGTCTGAAGGTTTGTACGCTAGAGCCTGGGTGAAGTTATAGATTAAACTGTTTACGGGTAGTTCAGGTTCTTCTATTTCTATGTTTACCGCACAACTTTCCTTGATTTCTGGATAATTCTGTGGAATGGTGATCGGATGAGAGAAGTTTGAGATCATAATGAGACGTTTGGGCACCGTGTCGTCGAGCAGCATGTTTTTCATTGAGAAATGCGCTTTCCTCGGTATTCTCATGTCTTTTGGTAAGTAAAAATCGTGATCCTTCTCATTTATCCTCATTTTTAGTGGTCCTGACCAGTCTATGTTGACTCTGGATTGTAGGCAGGAGGAAAGTTCGATGTTCTGGATGTGTGGGGCAGATATTGGTGAGATGATATCCATTTCATGAGGAATTTCCAGTAGTGGAATCGAGTAGTGTGGGTTTCCGTACATTTTGAGAGTTATGTGTGGGGTTGTTCTTGTTTTTCTTGATATTAAGCCGATGCGTTTTGCAAAGCACTGTTTACACTTCCTTATGATTTTGATGGCTATATAGATAAATATAACTATCATGAATGCTGCCAGTAAGTTCTTGGTATCTTTGTGCGTCATTATTTGATCTATAATTTGTGGGACTTGGGTTGGGATGGGTAGTTGGTGAATGTATGAGGAATTATGCTGTTTTGATATAATGTCCTCTACTTCTGCTAAGAATTTGTATCCCGTCGCTGCCCTACTGAAGGCTATGATAGGTGCCGCCCTGTGTGTGCGGAATAAGGCGAACAACGCGAGAAGGGTTGCTATACATGAAAATATTGGAGATAAATAATCCCAAGCTGGATTGTTGAATAATGTTGATATCCAAGATTTTTCTTCCATTTTTGCCTGGATGTGTGGTATGGGTAACTCTGTCGCATTCTTTAATAATGCGTTAGCAAAAGGTAGTAAGTCTACTTTCGTTGATTCATCCATCAGTGGTTTGTGGACGAGATTTGACAGGAATTTTGTAATGTTCGGAGGTGAAAATTGTATGGGCTTCTTGTGCATGCTACTAGCACTGAATGATTTCATGTCAATTTTTATGGCATTCATAAATGGCAGGTTTGCCGTATGTAAATGGTAGTGAAATGATATACTAGTGTTGCATGGGAGCCTGGAGTTAGGTATTGATATATCCCCTATTATCACCGTACAAAAGCATGGAATGCCCAAAATTATTGTCGGTGTCGCTCTGTGTTGGCTTGCTGGCCTCCCATGGCATACCATACTATAATATTTTTCATTAGTTGTTATAAAATATTCGTCTTTGGAGATAGCAATAATGTTTGTTTCTGGCATGGCGACCGGATTTATGAAAAACTTACATTTCTCGTAGATAATGTCCGGTAGGTTCAGGTATGCCGCTACAACACATGATGGTGAAGTTCTATGTATCCTAGGGATTGTTCTTCTGCATATCCTAATTGCTTCTCCGTGACATGCTTGTAGGTCCATAGCGCTTAATTCCAGGAATAGTCTCTCGTCTGTCGAGACTGCTATGAAATCAACCTTGTTATTGATCGTTGTGGTCCCCAAGGTTGGCGTTGAATTTGTATTTATGGGAATGGGAATAGCTATGATTTGATAAATGTTGAATACCGCTTCGGTGGAGGATATGATAATCGGAATATGCACGTATAGTAGCTTATTGCTGTACATAAACACAGATACTTTTTGTGAAAAGTAGTATTCAATGTTAGTGACCGCTACTCTTGATCCTGGAGCGGAAATTTTAAGCTGAATGTCTACACTGTTAATATATTTTTCTAATAGTACTGGATCTATTAAATCTGGGGTTAAGATTCCCGTTGATAGCAGGCGAAGTGAGTTGGATACTGACGTTAGTGATTGGAGGAATTGCGATCTGTGACTTAGTGTCGATATCGCTTCCATTAGCAAAGCTAGTTGCGACCGCTCATTTGCCGCATTGGCGTCTATGGCTCCAATTCTTAGTGTAAAATTTAGATTCCAAGAATCCATATTTGTAGCCATATCAGTCAGTGCTCCATTCAAGATACTGTGTTCTGATATATATGTATTTCTGAAGGAATTTTGTTCTTTAATTACTTTCTGTAATAACTCCGCCGTGCCCACATTTTGGTTTTTAAAAGCTCGTAGTACGTAATCAATATTGGCTAGTGCCCCTGCTATGTTATCAATATCCTGCATTGTTGCTAAACCGAAGACTCCTTTAAACAAATCTCCTAGGAATCCAAAAATAGCTTCTCTCTTATTCCTGTCGGTTTTCCTAGAGATTGGGTTTGCTAAGAACAGTTTTATGGTATCCATAGTCTGTCTTGTCTGATTATGGATGTCTGCAATCATTTTGTCTATAATTGTTGCCTGTTTTACTAAAGTTTCTGATAGATCCTCCTGGTAAGGAGAAGGATACGATAGGAATGACATTTCCTTTGCGAAAGAAATTGCTGGTTTTGGTAAGGCGGGAATGTCATATGGGACTGCCAGCACCATTTCTGTCATATCATGACCATTGACGATTGGTGCCGGTAGTGGTTCAAATAGTATACCTATGTTGTGTCGGAGGGTTGGTTTTGATGCTTCCAGATATGAGGTGCAAGATATCAGCCCCCATAGGAGGAGGATAATCCTTTAAAACAATAAAACAAAGGAGTTTTTAAGAATCTTGCCAATATGGTACTAAGTTGTACCTAAATTCCTGAATCTCAATTACTAATTTCAACTGAAATTTCACGTAAAATATTACCAATAAATAAGTCTGCCATTTTGTCGTTGCATAGTAATACGTATATGTATATAAGTATAAGATAAATTACCTAGCCATTGCAAATCAATGAGTGCTCGGTCAAACTATCCTCGGCGAGTTGTCTAGCTGTAGGTGTTCGTGTTGCAATAGTAACTATTGTACTGAGGTGGGATGGGAATGGTTAAGCTTTATACCTATCTGCCATGTCTTTGCGTGGCCAGTGGGTTGGCTATGCCCCTGTGTCTATTATCTTAGACATCGTAGGTTTCCAGCTTATTGAGTGTATTCAGTCTTTTAGCTTCTATTGAGGTGCTAAAGCCAGACGAAGCTTCTCGACCCGCAAGTCGCTTAATCCATATGGTATCGCGAAAACGCATATGGTCTGCTGTAACACCTGCTATTATGTTGTCTGTAAGGGGGGGGAATGCTTTGTGTTCTGGTTTGGGATTAGGATTTGTGACGGCAACATCTGACACCTGAGCTTTCAATTGACAATCGCTTGTTTGCCTGCCTATGCTTGTGGTTTCGGTAATTATCAATGTGACATGCAATTATAAAGAATGTGCGAACGACTGGCTAGACATTGTGTCTGGCATTTCTGCCAGCTTTTCATAAATAAAACAATAGTATGTATTAGAATAACGATCGATAAATTGATGTTAGTTTTGAGGATTTTATCGTCGTTTTTGAAGTTTAGAGTGTGAGGGTCTAGGCGATATAATTGGGTCTGTCTTCATAAGATTGTCCTTGGGAACTAAAGTCCCTTCTTTTGTTTTCCAGTTCTTTTGTAGATGTTTAGGTACTGCTTTGATTAATCTACTTGCAAAGGGATTTTCAGAAACGTCCTGTACCCGTTTTAAACGATCTACGTGGTGTGGTCTCCTAGTCAATTTGTTTGTTAAGATATCCCTTAGTATTACTGATGTCGTAGATACAAATTTGCAGACCAAATATGGTCCCGAGAATGTCCTTTGTAATTTCTTACAAGAATGTTTCTCGATTAGATTTGGGACTAAGATATAGACTAGGTCTCCCGGTTGGATTTTTGTGTAGGTGGCTGATTTGTCATGCTGAGTTTTCATCTTAAGCTTTTGACTTGCCTGCCTATTTACAAGTGTTTCATTTGCTAGATGCTGTGCAATTACCTTGTCTTGTATAGACTTAATGGTTGTTTTTAATTCCGGATCTAGCTTCAATGATGAGTCGAGTATTGTGTTTGGGTGTCGGCCGTGAATTAAATAGTAAGGGCTAAAACCAGTTGTCTGGTTTGCTGTCGCATTGAGGGAGAAAACTATGTGTTGGAGGTATGTACTCCAATCCGCTTGGTTTTCCATAGAATATGCCCTCAAAGCTGTGTTCAAACTCGAATTGTAACGTTCTACAAGCCCATTACTTTTTGGCCTAAAGGGTGATGAGAAGATTTGTTTTATACCATATTTAGAGCATCCGTTTTTAAAGATTTGCCCTGTATACGACGTGCCATTGTCTGACTGGAGGGTTTCTGGAACTCCATGCTTGCAGATCAGACTTTCTACTAGCCCTGCTATGGCACTATGTGAATCTATGGTTTTCGTTGGGAAGGCTAGACAAAAACGGGAATAGTAATCTAGAATTACGTGTACATATTTGTAGCCTTCCTTGCTTTCGGGTAATGGTCCTATTGCATCTATACACACTTGTTGGAACGGGTATGATGCTGGCGCCCTCAGAGTTAAAGGGGATTTCTGAGTTTTCTTAAGCTTCTTTGCTTTTAGACATGTGTCACATGAATTAACATAATGCTTGATGTCTCTATTCATATAACGCCAGTAGACCTTAGGGAGCATTGCTGATAGCATTTTTAGTTGCCCCACGTGGCCCGCTAATGGGTCATCATGAAATATGTACAATATATGATCAATCCAGTCGTCTGGAATTACAATCTGTAAACTCAGATGACCATATTTCTTCCACATCTCCACTGAATGGTGCATTAGTACATGTTCTAACACAATAAAATTCTTGCTATTTGAAAGAATATACCTTGCCATCTTTTTGTCTTCTGGTAATGATTCTGTTTCTAAATAGCTGATCATAAGTGCAATGTATTCGGTCTTGGCTTGTTCACGTTTTAGGTTACTGAGGGAAAAGCAATTATCTGGCATTCTTGTTAGTATCTCAGATATGTCTGTAAATTCCCTAGTTGCCTGATCTTTCATTGATTTATTTGATAGATCTTTATTTGAATCTTTCTTCTCGACCGCTAATACATCTCTGGTTCGTGCTTTCTTTTTGGCGTCTACAATGACTACCGCGTCCGAATTTTCCCGTCGCTCTATAGCACTGAGTTCTATGGCGTCAATTCTATTTGGGATAAATTCGGGCGCCATAGGATTTAGCTTGCCTAAGGTGCTTTCTTTTGAAACTTGTATTTCGTTTAGGATATCTGGTGTCAAGAAAGGTTGTTGATGTAACTTGGTTATACCAGCACTCTCATAGTCTGAGTTTGTCTTAATCAGTGGTTTTTCTGAAAAATTCGGGTGATTTGCTGGGTATAACCACCTTGGAATCTTCAGGTCCAGGTTTGAAGTCAAAATCGGGTTGTAATTGTTTGTAGGATTCTCCTGACACCAAGATAATTCGCAATCACAATAAATGTGATGAGTTGAGTCATGTTTCAAGATACCTTTCTTTGCTTCGTTAAGGTTTTTGACAAGTATTGGTGGATCGCTGGTTGAGAAAGTTTTCTCCTGCTGCGTCCTACCAAAGTTGACTCTTGTAGCTACCCTAATCCTTTTTGCTTTTGGGGGAAGGGAAGTCATTGCTTCCTTCTCTGTGTATGCCCTTCTAGATAAAACATCAGGTCCTATGTTGTTCTGACCTTTGATATGATGTATTTGAAAGGAAAATTGCTGGATTTCCAGCGCCCAACGTGCCATACGATTTTTGTTTTGTTTGTTTGTGAGAAGGGGTATTAAAGCGGCGTGGTCTGTGTATAGTTTGAATTCTCTGCCTTCCAAATAATGCCGAAAATGAAGTACAGAGTAGACTACCGCTAATAGTTCTTTTTCCGTGGTATTATAATTCATTTCATGTTTCCTCAGACATCGGCCAGCAAATGCAACGGGTCTAATTAAGCCCTGATCATCCATCTGGGATAACACGGATCCCACTGATATATTAGAAGCGTCACATGCTAGAATAAATTGTTTGTCAAAGTTAGGATAGTGTAGTAATGCATCCTCGCATATCGCTCTTTTCATGCTGTTGAAGGCATTTTCACAAGCCTTATCCCATTGGAATTTGGAGTTGGCTTTTGTGAGAGCGTATAGGGGTGTGATTATTGTACTAAAATCCTTTATAAATCTCTTGAAAAATTGACATAATCCATTGAATGATCTTACTTGACTGACTGTCTTTGGTCTAGGAAAAGAACGTAAGGCCTCAATTTTCTCTGGGCATGGCTGTATACCTTGTGGGGTCACTACCATACCCAGGAAATTGATCCTGTCTAAGAAGAATTCGCATTTTCTGCGTTTGAGCTTTAGTCCTCCTTCCCTTAAAGCCTGAAAGACATTGCTCAAATCCCTAAAGTGATCTTCCTTAGTTTTTGATAGTATCAAAAGGTCGTCCAGGTATGGAATTGCACATTTATACTGAAGCTTATTTAAGATCATTGTTACCAATGCGCAAAAGGCCTGCGGGGAAGTTTTTAGACCCATCGGAAGTACTTTATATCTATACTTTTTGCTGTATGAGCAAAAGGCTGTGATATCTCGGGATTTTTCTTCTAAGGAAATTTGATGGAACCCTTGTTGGGCGTCTAGTTTGCTGAAGATAGTGGGACGTAGATCGCCGACATATTCTAACGATTCGTCTGCTCTTGGGGAAATTAGGGCTTGATTTATCAGGTGAGCGTTAACATACCTGAAATCTGTAACTAACCTCTGGCCACCATCCGATTTTTGAACTAAAAATGATCGGCTTGACCAGGGACCTGTCCTTGTTTCCTCAATTACTCCTTGAGCTTCCAATTTATCACAAACTTCATCAAATGCTTGGGCTTTCTCGAGTGTTGTTCTAAAAGGTAACATATGGCATGGTGTAGTGTCCGGCTTCATATGTAACGAGTGTTCGTACAATTTTGTTACCCCTAGTTTGTTGTCCGGACCTACAAAAACGTCATTATATTTATCAAGAATTTTCTTCAATCTTTCCTTTCCCCTACTATCTAACACCGATGATGGAGATACGTTTGGGGTGGAATCGATTGAGATATTGGAGAATTCATTAATTTCAATATCTGAATCGGCGTCAGAATCTGAAAATGACTCATCCAATCTTGATTGTTGTCCGTCAGCACCGCTTGACTGGACATTATTGATAGAATCGATAGTTTGTTTTAAAGCCTCAGGTACCTTGGAAATTTCGTTTTCCTTTACCTTAGTGAAAAGCCCTAAAATCTGACCCTTGTATATTTTGTATGGGCTAGAGGCTGTGTTTAATAAGACTACTGGATGCCTGTTATTTTCACACGGTCTTACCATACTTCTTTGTACGATGAAGGGTACTGTCACCCTTCTATTCATATTGTCTACGATACCATCCTCATTGATATCGTAGATCGAGGTTATTTCACCTGTAACTGCATACTCGGAATGTGGGGGTATTGTTACCGCTTTTATAGCTCTCACCGGCATGTGCTCGGGAGAAGGATCTATTTCGAAATTGATGTGTGCCTTGTATTTTCTAAAGAAATCACATCCAAGTATGACTGGCCTGTTGAGATTAGGTATAACAGCAAAATGATGGGTGAACTTGCTACCCTGAATATTAAATTCTAGCGTTGCTAACCTTTTGACATGCACAACCCCTCCATCAGCTACATAAATTTTCCAGGTAATACGCTTAGTTTTAACAAATTCCCTTTGAGAACATCGCACTAGTAGGCGGTCGTTTATTGCTGAAACTGAAGCTCCTGTGTCCACAAGAGCTGGAATATCTAATTTATAACCTATAATTCTTAGACAACCGTTTTCAATAATAGCAGATATGGGAATTGTCTTACCTATCTCGCTGGTTTGCTTGAGAGTTATTGTTGCATTGTCCTCAACCTTCTTGCCTGTGTCCGTCGTAAATATCTTTTCAATATCATAACAAATAGGCACACTATCATCGTTATCCGTATCAAAGTCCATGGGAATGTTCTTTTTACCATTTGGTAAAGTCTCTTGCCCGACAGAGAGTTTTGCACCAGGTCCAATTGGCCCTAATAAGCCTGGTGATTGCCGTTTCCCTGTTGTCTGTACTGTAGAAATTGCTGAAACTCAGCCATAAGTTGGTCGTTCATCCCAGAATTCCCTTGCTGATTCTGGTATTGGGGCTGCTGGTAGCCATTGTTCCAGCCACCATTCCATCCTTGGTTGTTTTGGTTTCCCTGATTATTCCAATCTTGGTTGTTCTGGTTTCCTTGATTATTCCAATTACCCTTTCCTTTGCCTCTCCAATTGCCTCCTCGTCCGCGCTTGTTGCCGTTCCAGCGACCTCTTCCTCGGCCTCTGCCTCGGCCGCGCCCGTTGCCGCCCTGTCCTTGGTCCTGATCCATGGCCTGGACTGTTTCTGTTGCGGCTACCTTAGGCTCCTCCTTCTGTTTGGATAACATATCAATTTTGTCATGGAGTGATTTGATCTCTTCTTTGTGTGATTTAGTTAAATCAGCACATGTCTTTGCGAGGATGGCTGACAATTCACTTGTGTCTAAGGCTGGGTCTTTCCTAGACTTCTCACTGGCTTCTGCTGTCTTTGCAGATTTAACCGCCGCGTCGTAGGTGACTGGGTTTTGTGCCAGAACAATCGGGGCAAGATTTGGACGTAGCCCCTCTATGAGCTTTTCTATAGCTCCGTCCTCATTTATAGCTCTAGCAGATATTATATCACGTAGGTATAAGGAATAATCCTCTACCGTTTCTGTCTTACCCTGTTTCCTCACTTGGGTAATTCGGAGATTTCTCTCATCTGGCCGAAAATAAGCTATCATGGCGTCTGATATCGCTCGGTAATTGTTCCTATCATTCGCTGGGATGCGTATATATCGTTCATACCACTGCCTCGCTTTCCCATCTAAATATGTAGATAAATATCGGGCTAGAGCTGGCTGGTCGTTAAGATAGGCCTGCGTGATATAGTGGTGGTATCCTTCCAGGAATTGGGCCGTATTTACAGTCAATGTAGGTCCCTTAAACACTTCTGGTTTTCTCAAGTTGGGGTCCTGAGCCCTCATCGCTACCAGAGCTTGAGCGAGCTGAGCGTTGGCCGGCTGTGGAGGTTCCTCGGGGCGGCCTGCTCGGAAAGCCGCGTCTATCCCTCGTTGAATCCTCTGAGCCAGGTCTGGCTCTCTCTCCAGGAGTTGTTCGCGAAGTCTATCATTAATAGCCTGGTCGAGTACCCTTCGAGCTTCTGCTATTTCTGCTTCGTTCATGTTGATATGATGGAATTGTAGAGCTATATTTTCAAATTCGTTTGGTTCACGATATCGTTGAGCAGGATCCTTCCTCTTATACTTTCTCTTCTTCGGGCTAACCTTGGTAACTACCCTGTTACGTAGGGTATGTGTCGCCAGGTTTAACTATTTAGGTTTTCCACCATTTGATACAATCACTATTCTCCGAGGGATCTGTGTCGATGGTAGAGCTAGCTAGAATCCCTGAGAATGTGGATGTAGAATTAATAAGAGGCTAGGCTAAGTATAGCCTAGAATTATGTAATAAGAAGAGCAGAGGTTTGTCCTGTTTAGACATAACTTTTATTAAGAGAAACATGGGTTTATATATCATCATACATGTCAGTGCGCATGCGTGCGCATGCGTAATTAATAACCAATCATCATACATATATTTACCTTCATTTGCATTATCCAATAATCATGAGTATACCTAATTTGACCACAGGGGGTCGCTTATGTTACACCAATAGGATAAGGTATGTAAATATCTGGCTCAGTCTCCTGCAGAGCTGACCAATGATGTAATCTACCAATCAGGTGTTACCTTAATTGGGTCAACCCACATAATTACCATGTTGGTCCTTGGTGGACCCCTAGTGGGATATTGCCCAACTAGTTACCTAGACTTGTACTAGTCTATAAGTTTATTCTTAAAGTTGGTAATATGATATAATCATATTTAATAATTAATGCTAATTTATGCCATATCCTTATGTAATATTATGTAATCTTATGTAATGCGATATTGGCATTTATCGTTCGTGACAGTATGAAATGCAAGAGAACATACAATGTGTGGTGAGTTTGGCTCACGGCCGGCCACTACAGTGCTGCCCGGGAACATTTCAGCGTTACCCGGGTATAAGCTGACACAGCCCCCTTTGGCCGGGATTAGCTGGATGATGTTGGCATCTTATAATTTAGCAAAAGGTGGCGCTGTATTTTGTGAGAGTCTTTATTGTTCTATTGCATTGTGTATCTTACATGTGATTAACTGGTTCTATGTAAAAACACCCGTCTAAAATCGGGTCATTCTATTGAAGATCTAATTCTTTGAGTAATTGTTGCCTGCTCTGGAGTGCTACCAGAGTGTACCCTGGACTTGTATGAACTGGTGTTTGATAAAGATCAATACTGCTAGCAAGGACTATTAGATCTGGGTTTTGGTGTTGTTGCCCGACTGTGATCACGAACAGGACTTGAGTAATTCACTACAAATGAAGCATTATTATAATGTGGGCTCATGGGATTCAATTAGGAATAACCATGGCTTTCTGTCCACTGTTGTGTCTAACTAAGTTAACTGACTCTAATGGATGCAGAGCTAGAATTTCCTTAACGATAGAAATTTTTTAAATAATAGGAATATAGGTGTCCATATAATAGGATAGGTTAAAACAGAGTACTCATAATATATGATATATGTCTGGAGGTGCTCGCATCTATGCTAGCCATAGCTCTTCCAGAGAGTCCTGTTACACTAACTTATACATTTTATGGCACATTCATATATTACATTACATGATTGAGCATTGATGGACATAACATAAGTTAATACAGAAGCAATTACCAATACAAGCTGCAGTGCAAAAGGTTGACTTCTAGTGTTATACATAGGAACTATATAAGGCATAGCCCTGCAAGCCCTGGTGGACTATGTCACTTTGAATCAGATCCAGCTGCATTTGGAAGCATTTAGCTAAATAGGGAAGCATTCGGCTACCATGTAGGTGTTCTAATAGCTACAACATTAAAATGTTGCTACTAATTGTGAGATTGAATGCTATCAGCAACCATTGAAGTATTTTAATTGCAGTGTACTGCCACCAACACCCTATATTTGAGCTCAGATTTAGGATAGAATAATGAGTCAGTTTATTAAAAAAGGAGTTACTGATGTGAGAATACAGTTGTAATAGGGGAGTTGCATGTCTCACTGCGCATGTGTACTGCACTGCATGCCGGGATGGATTCTGTTGAAATCTGACATACAAATATGTAGCAAAATTTTTATCAAAAATTGCAAAAGTGTTTTTACCTATATATTATATATAATAGCTTGTATAAATGATCAATGAAAACCAAATGCATGATGGGAAAGATGACGTCTTGTGTCATGGAAAGATGTAAAACACATGGATATTGACATTAGAGCAATGGTAATATTCCATGCTAAATATAACATGATTTCTAAAGATATTATACTGTACCATTACTCCCATAATTCCATGTGAATCAAGATTCAAAATAGTGGCTATGCAACTACCCTATTCTGATGTTCCCCCAGTAGTATTTGGGTATCACAGATACTCTATACAGCTACATTGGGTATGGAGTTACAGTCTATTCCACCAGGGGTTTGCAACAGTGCTTTATGTATACACCTATATGTACCAACAGATGTCCTTCTTATGCGCTGCAGCTTATATTGCTTTTTACCACTGTATTGTCTTAAGTTATGTGTACTCTGTGTTCTCTGTGTAACATATATATGGTGTTGTGACACCCTATTTGCCTTATGTGTAATGTATGGACTAGTCCCAGAGTGGCTAGTCTTGTTTAGGCTCAGTACTCTAGTTTAGTACTGGCCTCCCGGGCCATGTTTATCTGTGTGGAGAATAAAAAAATGGATGTTTCTCTCATATTTGGCTGCTTCGAAAATTGAATATACCCACATAACTATGTCGATTATGTTGAAATTATCTTTATTTCAAACTTATATTGGTTATTATAAAATGTCTAGATTTACATTGTAATTATAGATCGCTATAAAATCAGTAGCACCTTGGTAATGATCGCGTTTGTAGACTCTCCTAGGAATGATAGCTGGGAAATTATCCCACTATAACCCTCACTACAAACCCTATGTTACTACTCATATGTAAATACTCTCTGTATATTTTAAAAATGTTAGAAATTCAACCTACCTCATTTACTTCGATGTATAATTTTCATCAATAGTTTTGCTTGGCAATGAGAACTATCACGCATGTGAATATTGACCAATAAAATTTATTAAAAAAACAAAATATTTAAGCTCAGATTTAGATAGAATAATGAGTCAGTTTATTAAAAAAGGAGTTACTGATGTGAGAATACAGCTGTTTTTCTGATGTTCCCCCAGGTGGGAGATCTTCACCATCCACACACGGGAGATGAAGGATAATAACTACTTGGCGGCTGATGTGGACGTCACTGAGTTGACCAAGAACACAACTCACTACAGCGGGGCTGAGATTGCCGGTCTGGTCCGCCTCGCAGCTTCTTTTGCACTGGACAGAAAGGTATGTTTGTGATGCACTTGTTTTATTGTGTCAATGTTGTGATACAATGGCAGGTGCTCTTTGTGATGTCTATATACAAGTGTTTCACTAAAGGGATTAATAACCCCCTGGTTTCAACGGAGACTGCACTAAACAGTGCACCACTGTCGATGTGTATAAGATATGTGATGTGTTCCAGTAAAATGAGTCACAAATAGCAAAATTCATTCATTTTTCAAAGTATTTTTTCCACAAGATGACTTTATTGAAATGATCTGATTCTTAGAGGGTTTAGCACTTATAGTCATATGAATCCATGTAACAAATTCCGGGACATTGTATTAAATATATCCTTGCGTTTTGAAGGCCTTAGTATGGAGTATATTTAGTTACTTTACTGGTAATTATCCATCCTGAAACATTGCAAACCTTTTCTTCAAAAATAGAAATATCAAACTTAAAATATAGAAATACTTATTAGGTGTCCTGGTGTTTACTACCATTGGAATCAGCTTGATCTCCTCTTTTCAAATATGGTGATATCTTAAAATCCATATTTTGCGACTTATGACTCATTTTCCTAAAACGGATCACAAATTGCTATGATCTGGGCTGCTGGTGCGCTACTTGGTGTATTGATTAATTGATTGAATGTATTTTTTATTTTGATTCCAAAATCGGTTGTCCATTTCTGATAACTCAGGTCTTCCAATGGATGCCACATACAATACATATATTAACAAAACAGAAATGTCAACAGTAGTTGGACAATGTAGATCAAAGTACCTTGATTTAGTACAAATGGTTAATAATTCATTCACCTATTGTTTTTACATATAGTGGAAGCATTTGTTCATAGGTTTCAGTTTCTATGTATTTGCTAATTATGGTAATGATTATACTGAAATATTATAATTATAAGGTGAGGGATTGTGCATCAACAGTGCACCAGCCTAATGTTGTTATAGCACCAAGACCTTCAAGGCAGTGACTATGTACTATTAATTCACCAGTAGGCCCGAAATGGAGGTCATTAATCTTTTTAGTCTCTATCTAAGGTGGTTATAGCCCCTGGTTATAGCTCCTAGTAGACACTAGGAGGCCATAATACTGTCAAACTGGTGTGCACCAGCACAGGTGTGACGGTTATTATTCCTTTTAGTCTGTTCTAAATAATGCCATCCATAGACAGCTACCTGGCTGGCTTTTGATGACTCAGTGGCATGTGAAATGATACTTTGACAATGGGATTTAAATCACAAACTCTTAAGAACTTCTTTAGAACCTGTTGTTCACCTGTTGCTCACTGTACTACACACATGCACTGTTTCAGTACGGTAAGACAAGGAGTGACTCGGCCCTGCTTGTGTCCAGGGCTGACTTTATCCAGGCTTTGGCCCAGTTTAAGCCAGCGTTCACCCAGAGAGAGGTAGGTGTAACATGAATATTCACCCTGTGTGTCTAGATACATGTCTAGATACATGTCATGGCCTTGGAATGTAAAAGTAACTTAATGTATTCTGATATGATGAATAATTGGGTCGCTGTAATTACAATATTTCAAAGCCATATCCTTGGTAACATCTATCCAATTCAAAAATTGTTTTGTTTTTTTTAGTTTAACCATATGAAAGAACTCCTATGATATATTCCACACACAGTCCTGTACATCCTGGACTTTCCTGTAATTCGTTATACACATTCAACTTCATACATTTGAAAAGCAAAGGTTGCCAAAAGCATATCTTTCATATATTTTTCCAAAGAAGCCCTAGCACTGCTAGCAATATGAATACATGTATCAACTTTCAAGACTGTTTTGAGTATGATACATTACGTTTTTTCAATTGTTCTGATGAATATTATGTAATTGGCCTTTAATACAATAATAAAAAAAAATATCTACGCATACTTAAGGTTATCCCAATGAGTACAATATTATTTAACTACTTTACACTAGAAATATTTTTGCATGCATAAGAAATATAGAATGACTTATTAGATGTTCTAATGTTTACCATCATTGTAATGCACTTGATCTCATAATTACAAATATGATCTCAAAATCCATTTTTCACATCACATTTGACGTTGCGGCTGGTAGGATGACATTATGAAGGAGTTCCTGCCCTATGGGTACCTGCGGGGCGGCCTGGTGCATGAACAGGTGTTGGAGACCATGGCAGAGGTGGCCGACAGGATGAGTAAACTGCCTTCCTACGCCAAACACACAGTGCTCTTCTATGGCCCGCACGGAGTGGGCAAGTCTGGACTGGCAGCATATCTGTCTAAAAGGATTAAATTTGATTTTGTAAAGGTATGTACACAATAATGTATGGAATGTATTTTCGCCTTAAAGCTACATTCTCTGCTATTATGACTAACAAAATCTTACCAAATTTTCTCATTATTATAACTTATAGGACTTAATTCATCAATATTCTGTTGCTGTACTAACTTCCAAATCCTCCAAAATTTCAGTCAAATGACTTTAGATGGGTTGGAAAAGAATGGAAGGAAATGTTATTACCCACACTGAGATTCTAGCTTTAAACGACACCCCTCCCCAGTAGCAACTGGCAGAATACTTGTATATTGTACAGCATATTGTTTTTGCTTTTGTATGGTAAAATATCAACTATCAGTAACTGGCCTTTTGAAGAATTTGTACATATAAAGTACACAAACAGGTTTACAATATTTACTTAGATTTCACATTCAAATTTTGTTTACCAAGAATGCTGATTGTGACAAATTATAGGATGAAGCTTGGTGTTTGTAAAGGAATGGCACAATATTTATTGAGATTTTTTTATTATTATTTTATTATTATTTTATCATTATTAAAAATTTATAATCCAGGGGATACTATTTGGCATATACCATGAGAGTGGATGGGGGAGAAAACCAATATATATTTATTTTTCTCTTTACCAGGTAGTCAAGGCAACAGATCTTCTTCACATGGATTCCTTGTCTCGTAATGAATTCCTCGTTGATGTATTCTATGATGCACACAAGTAAATGAGTCACTTTCTATCTTGATTTTAATAACAATTCAGGGAAGAGTTGTTCCCACTGGAACAATTCTGAAAGGTTCAAATACATCTTGTGTGTCTTGGTTCTCAGTAATAAGACCAGGATGGAGTGTACCACACACTAGTGGTTATATGGGGGTGGGGGTGAGTGAGTGAGATTGGTTGAGTGAGAAGGCACTTTAAGGTCTTACCCATGACCATGGGGTGGGGGGTGGGGTGCAGCATGTAAAGTACATTATAGAAGAAAAAGTAGGATAGGAAGTATGGTCAAATATAATAACCATAAAATGCAGCAATGTTGTCATGATGTTTTTTTAGGAAAATGAGTCATAAGTTGCAATTTTATTTTTTTTAGCTGATTCATTTATAAGATATCTTTGTTGGAATATTCTAATTTTTGGGGTGCTTATTGTTGCTAGTGACATTAATACATTAAAATTACAAGGCAATGTATTAAATATATCTATGCATTTCTAAGGTCATCTTATGGAGTATATTTAAGTTTTATTAGTAATTATCCACCCACTATCCCTGTCCTCAATGTTAGCCATTAGCCTGGCAGTAAACTTGACTTGTATCTTACAGAGCAGACTTTGGCCTACTTGTCCTTGATGACCTTCACCTTATACTAGAGAGCACAGAGATCAATGACGTCATTGCTGCATCCAGTGAGATGGTGCACACTTTACACACACTTATAGCTTCCACACCTTCTCCAGGTCAGTCAATGAACTTTTGACAAATAAAGATTATTCTATTCTATGGCTTGATTTTAGATTATTACAATATTAGTTACCTTTGATTATGCCTAATTGTATGATAGTGATAACATATTGAGATATATGTATGCAACGAGCCCAATTTCCATGTTTCTTACTGCTGCCTGCTTTACCTTTATCTATATACTATGTACTGTGTGCGCATGTTTACACTATTACTTATGCACATTCTGGTAAAACATCTTTTATTTTATTCCACTAGGTTAAGCTACGTTTTACAGCATGTATGGTATCTTTAAATACACCTTCTTCTTGTTCAGGATTATTATATCTTGTGTCCCAATCTCACTCACTCACTCAGTCATACAGATCGGTCGTTCTCCACCAGTGATAATTCTTGACTACTTCAAGGACTTGATGTTATAGATTACTTTTTGCCTGGTCCTGGGTACGACCATAAAGTGCCTTTCTCTGTCTCTGTCTCTCTCTCCCTTCTTCTCTATCCCTATTTCCTGGGTATGACCATAAAGTGCCTTTCTGTCTCTTTTTCTCTGTCTCCCTCTCCCTTCTTCTCTATCCCTATTTCCTGGGTAAGACAATAAAGTGCCTTTCTGTCTCTTTTTCTCTGTCTCCCTCTCCCTTCTTCTCTATCTCTATTTCCTGGGTAAGACCATAAACTGCCTCCCTCTCAGCTCTCCCGCCCTTGATATAACACTTCAAAGTGTTGATAAGGGCGTAAAGCAACCAATCTTACTCACTCCTAATACTTCACCAGTACTAGTCAGGAATAAAGATATTATCACTTATAACTTAAATACTTTGTTACGTGTCAGCAACTAATCTCACTCACTCACTCGCTCCCTTCTCTATCTCTAATTTCCTGGGTATGATCATAAACTGCCTCCCTCTCAGCTCAAGGTAGAAAGGCAGAGCATATGATATGTTACTATAATATATTTGCAGGTCACAAGCTGGTGATAGTGGGCACCCTATGGTCCACCAACAGTAAGCTGACCACTTGCTACACGGGCAATCTGGGCCTGAACCACCTGTTCCACCATCACTTCTACATCCCACCATTAGACATCCACTCAATCACCAATATACTCAATAATCAAGGCTTTACCACGTGAGTAACATTAACATGATCCAGTAAGTATACATTTTCAGCAGATTCGGATTCTCCAGGTCAATGCGGTCTAGAATCAATCATTTTCATGTAAACTTATGGTAGTGGGTCACGAAACTGCATGATAGAGGGGCACGGCCCACGGCCTATGAAGACTATAATGTTTTTGCAATTTGCAAAAAAAAATTATAGTTTCCTAAAATAGCGTTTGGGCTTTAACTAAGATGGCAGGTTGACTAATCGATGATTGATTGTGTTTTGCAGGAGTGATGGCATGTCTTTAGCCATACCAGAGGTCAGCCTGACCACTGGTCAGCTGGTGCGTGTTGTGGACTGTGTGGACCATTGGCTGACCATTGCTAACATGGACAGGAGTAACACGCCCCAGGGCTACTTTGATCACTGCGTCAACACCCTCTCCCAATAGTCGCAAAATTTATATTTTTCAATGTGATTTATTAACAATGTGAAATCATTATTTAAAAAAAAGAATGAAAGAATTACAGAATATGACTTTTGCCTTTGTGTCTTTGATCAATGTATTTAAACAATTGATATTGTTCTTATTAAAAAAATGTTAAACGGAGTTACAGTGTTTCTTCAATGCCAGTCTAATAAAAAAAGTTTGAGATTTGTACCTTTATTGTTGATTAATTGCACAAGTCAAAATTGGTATTTTTTAAACTGTTTTTTCCGAAAGATCTCTTCATTGAAATGTTCTGATTTTTAGGGGGTGTAGCACTTATAGTCATATGAATGCATTTAACAAATTTCGGGACATTGTATTAAATATATCCTTGCGTTTTGAAGGCCTTCGTATGAAGTATATCTAGTTACTTTTCTGGTAATTACCCAATTCTAGTAATTACTCAATTTGCAAAAATAAAAATATAAAACTTAAAATATAGAAATACATATTAGCTGTCCTAGTGTTTGGAATCAGTGTGATCTTCTCTTTTCAAATATGGTGTTATCTCAAAATCCATATTTTGCGACTCATTTCCCTAAAACGGATCACATATAGCCTTGTCAGTGATGTCAGAAGCAGGGGGGTCACAAGAGCCGTGGCCCCCCACCAATGAAAGTAGGGGGGGGGCAGAGTATACTTTGGCCGGCCCCACTATTTCCCTTATAAACATTTTTAAAATGCTGAGAAATGCTGTTCTATGCAATGCAATGAAAGATTACATGGATCGCCTTGATCTCGTGAAAGTATAAGATCTCGTGAAAGTATAAGTCCAGTTGCCAAACTGGGATTTTGGGGTCAAGCGTGTTTCGTGGTATGGATGATGTTTTATTGTTGATTCTGTTCATGTAACATGTCCTGAGCAGGAATCAGCTGGGTGCCACTCTGGATCTCTTGAGCAAATTTTTTTACGGGCCAAAAACAAAATGGCCACTGAGCGACCTAGTCGCGAATCATTTAAACCCCATGACTTTGTTATTATTAGTGCTAGAGGCATAATCCTGGTGTCTACACCTATGTTTTCAAGGGCTAGGAAGTCATTAATGTGCTCAGATTACCTGTATTCATACTAGAAATAACAGAAATTGAACCTATGACAAAAATATTGACAGAAAAATATGGTACTTTATTCAGCAATTCAAACCTTTATTGAAAATCAGTATGTATGTATCTCCACCTGAGAAAGCTCTAGTGCCTATTATCATCTGTCCTTCACAAAATTAACACTCTTACAGGCAAACTAATAACACCTACTTCAAATAGAATCAGTCATATTAATATCGAACAGGATAAGTAAGGGTCACAAATAGTATCAGGGTACTGATGATTGGGTGCAATCTTTCAAAAGTGCTCTGTTCATATATTTACACAAATGAGAGCTGATAAATTATGAGCTAATCACAAATTCTGTACCACTCACTCTTTGCCATTGAAATATATGGTCTTTGAAACATAACCCTTCATTGTTTTCCTTGAACGCCCCCTTGCAAAAATTGGAGGCACTGTACTAACATGTCGCAATCTCATTAATCAGTTGGTGAATCACTATGGTGATTATCTCTGTGTGCTCTCAGGTAATGGAGTAGCCAGTATACTCACCTTTCACAGCCAAGCTCTTCATCTCCTTAAACTTGTCAATGATAATGATGACATTGATTTGACACCCATTGTCAGAACAATCAAAACTGAGTGTTCAGAAAGATCAGCTGAAAAAGACACATATAAAACTCGACCTTATCTGGATGATGCAACCAAAGCTTGTAGTCTTCTTCTAAATTTGCTTGCTGAATTGTCTCCCAAATTGGATCACACAAGCCCAGCTCTGCTTATAGGTAACATCATAACTAGTATCCTAACTAATAGAGCAACAACACTTCAGATAACCCTGGGAACTATTCTTAGAGAAAAGTCTCTCATAGAACAGTGTGCTGCATTTGGCATAACCTGCTCATATGATGAAGTCCTAAGATTTAAGACATCTGTCGCTGATGCGTCCTCAACAGAGAAACACCTTCAGGGATTGATGGACAGTAAGGTTGGTCTAGTTCCAACAGTTGCTGATAACTTTGATGCAAATATAGCATCACCAAATGGACTAAAATCAACACATTCACTAGCCTTGCTTCTAACACAAGTTCAGGAGTGCCCAGATGATATCCAAGCATCAGACAATCAGAAGGCTAAAAAAAAAAGGGGAACTGAAAGAAGAACAAACAATGCCAGTACATATACAACACTACAATGGGCCTCGGAAACCAGCAATGCCAGAGGCCTGTGCCCTGCATTAGGTCCTCCCACTGCGAATACTTGCTGCTAAGGTCATCACAAAAAACAATGCTGAGGAGCCTGACTACATTTTCTTTGGCAAGATCACACAGGACAAGTCCACACCAGAATACAATGGTTTCAACACAGAGATGGCTCATGCACAGGGACATGCTATCAAACCTTCAACCTAAGCTATCTATACTCCCCTCATTGATATGAAGCCATCTGATCCTGACACAATTATGACTGCAATGGTAGAGTCCCAGAGAATAACACAAGAATTCAACCAATTAGTATTGTTCACTCTTGACCAGCAATTGTATCGAGTTCCTGTTGATGTGCTATGGGCATATCCAGAGCAATTCAAGAACTTCATTCAGTTCCTGTATCAATCAGAAACAATAAAAAACCTCCAGAAATGGTCTACAAAACACTCATGAGGAGGCTGATGTGATCATAGTAAATCAGTTGGTGTATCTTACCGTTTGAGGGGCATCTAACATCTGTGTAGTTTGTGATGACACTGATGTCTTTGTACTTCTCATACACTTCTACAATTCAGAAAACCTAAATTGTAGTGTGACAATGCAGAGCCCCATTGCAGGACGATGTGCCATCGTCATAAAGGCTACAGCAAGCAAACATAGGTTGATCACAGACTCTCTTCCAGGAGTTCATGCATTGAGCGGCTGTGACACTACGTCTTATCTTTATGGCGTTGGTAAAGCAACAGCCTTGAAAACACTGAGCACTGGAAATTCATTGAAGTTGTCGGGAATGATAGATGTCAGTATGAATGAGGTCCTATTAGAAGCAACGTCATTCATGTCAATATGTTATGGGTCAAAACATGATGGGGACATGTCAGAGACACATCATGCTGTCTGGCTCACCAAAATGGCAAGGCCAAAATTATCCAGTGCTCCAAAACTAAAGTCTCTGCCACCCACTACAGATGTTGAGATTGTTCATGATGGCGGGAAAAGGTAGAACAGCCTAAGCGCCGTCAAGTAGCCATATAGGTTTCAGCAAATTTAGAGGAAAAAGAACAGACTCTACAAATCGGCAAAAATATTTATGAATGATCAAGGAATTAGCTGGATCGATCTTGGGACTGATTCTGCTTGTGGCACTGAGATATCTACTTAAATACAAACTGGACACTCCAACGGTTCGAATCATGGATGGAAACATGGACGTTCATGCCTACGTCGCACGCGATGTCGCGCCGAAAAAACTGGAGGAACTGTGTGAAATAGTTATCTCTCAAAACAAGGTAGGAGAAAACCAGGAAACAGTTAAATATACAGATCAAAACGATGATGGGGATTCAGATGTATATTTTGACAGTTTAGAAGTTAAATTCTCTGGATTTGATAAAATTAGGGATCAGGAGGGAAATGATTCAAGTAGGGTGTGCCTCGACGACACCGTAGAATTAGAATTCAAAAATGGTCAGTTTACAGTGCCTTCTGATAAATATCTGGCCAACAGTAAGGAAAAAATATCTCAAAATCAGGAAAATTCATCAGATAAAACTAGTGAAGCAGAGGAGATTGGGAATCTTAGTATTGAAATATTGGATGACGCTTCAACAGAAGACTTTGTCTCAGTGGTCCCCATCGAGGACGACAAGGTCCCTAAAATTGAGGGCGACGTCAGTAGTGATTTATTGCAAGATTCTCTATCTGAGCTTAAACAAAATAAAAACAATGAAATTGAAGACAAGGAATATCAGTTTAATAACAGCCTGTCAATCGTGGAGGACGATAATGTAGTTAACTACGATGTACATGACGAGGATAACTCAAAATCCTTTGACGTTAAATGTAACGGCCTTGCTGTCAGTAGTGACAGCCCAAGTCTAGTTCATTCGTCGCCGGAGGTCAAATTCAAATCCATAGCAAAAAATGAAAAACTGAAATCTACTCAATGTAATGACTTGCGAGATTCCATCAATGATAACCTTAGAACAGATCCCTCTCAAAATAACACAGGAATCTATGATGTAAAGGACCAAATAAATTCTAACGGTGAAAATTTCGAACATGACATGCAGGAATTCAAACCGCCAGACCAAGTGTCAGCGGTGTCACATATCATTGAGCCGAAAGGGTTGGAGTCACAAGGGGCTAGAGAAAGCTTCGGTAACCCGTCGGAGACTGAAAAAGCTTCAGAACATGACCAAACAATGGTTCAACCTGACCCTGAGGAGGAACTTATTGACAGGATCACAAAACGAGTAGTATCTCAAATTTCAGAAAAGGAATTGAAAATAAACTATGTTATTCTCACTGGTGAGGCGGCTGCGAAAGAAGCAGATATAATAAATAGGAGGATCGACCAAATTTCACTGAAACTGGACAATACCTTCAAATGGGCAGAACTTAGGTACAAAAAAATTAACGATAGGGTTAAGGACATTGAAAAAACATATTCCAAAGTTCTAGAAGCGACGGACGGTATCGTAAGAGAAGGCGAAATGTTTGGGAAATGGGCCCAACTGACAAAAAAGTATGGGGAAAGCACAGACTTTACCGCTAGAGATGAGATAAAAAAAATGAATGATGATATAAATGAAACAGTTCTTGACATAAGGGAGAAAATTAGTGTCTTTGAGAAAGAAGTGAAAAGCGCTCATGAAGGTTTCACACAGTTGAGTACAAAAGTCAATGGCCTCTATAAAAATGTTGACGACATAAACAGTGTCAAAAATAAACAAACAATAGGGGTAACAGACGGAACAACTCACTTAATACTAGAAGGTATACCAGAAAAGTGGGACAAATATGTGATAACAACTGGAAAAACAGAACAGTTACAAGAGAATACACATAGGTTCGTTATGGAACTTCTCGGTAACGTCATGGAAATAAAATATGAACAGGTAACCGAGGCGTATAGAGTCGGTATTCAAAATAAGAATCATGTTCGTGCAATCTACATCGATCTAGACCGACCTGATACTAAGAAGGCGATCTTAAATAAATCCAAGGAATTAAGGAGGAAGTCAAACACAGGGCTATGGTTTAATAAATATCAGCCTGACCCGAAGGATAACGATCACAAGTTTGTAGTCGACTGTCACAAACTACTTCGGCTAAAGAAGCACGAGGCGGAGCTTATTACCAGTCATATCAAGATGGGGAAATCAGTTTATTCCCAGTGGGATCTACATCTTTTACCTGAAGGGTGCCGCCCAAAAGACGTTTCTCATTTCGATATTGATGACGGTGGACTTGGTTTCCACGGAAAAGAAAGTCCATTTTCCAACTTCCACAAAGTAAGCGTAAAGTATAATAACAACACGTACAAAAGCGCGGAACACGCCTACCAAGCTCAGAAGGCCTTCCACTATGGCAGGCCGGAAGTGGCGCGGAGGATTGAACAAGCCACAAGCCCCGCCTACGCCAAAAGCATGGGGGAGAAGTTGGATCATGCGGCACATCCGCAGCAAATGAATGCATGGAAACTCAAAGAGGAGTCGATATTAAAGGAAATAGTCACGTTAAAATTCAATCAGAATAAATCCTTGAAAAAAGAACTCTTAAATCCGGCACTTGGTAAACTGTACGAGGTTACTTCCTCAAAAAAATGGGGAGTTGGGCGCCGCGTGCGCGGGGTCATCATAGCAAATGACGGCAGAGTTGGACTAAAGCGAGCTTCATTCACAGGCGAAAATAGGTTCGGCATATTACTAGGGCAAATAAGAGAGGAGTTGTTGAGAGGATAGAACATTTGTGGAGATATTAAGGTGCTTCTTCCTCATTATATATAGTTCATTACACAAAATAAGATGGATTTACCGAGGCGTGAGCTTCTAATCCTTTGTGACTCTAGAGGATCGGGCCTCGCAGACATCCTTCGAACCAAAACAACCATAGATACACAGGTATTTATTTCGCCTGGGGCGGACACTGTTTCACTCGTTGTGAGAGCTAAGGGAGCAATAATGATCAGTAGACCCTCTACAGTATTTGTGCTATCAGGCATATGTAACATAACGACCAAAGATAAAGCAACCAAAGAAGTACGATTGCGTCATGAGTCTGAGATAGTGGTGGAGAGTCTAGCTACAGATGATATGACGAGAGCAGTTAATATTATCAAAGGCTACTTACCGCCAATCCTTGCTCCTCCTAATATTCTATTCGGCACGACTATAGGTTTGGATATGGTAGCATACAACCTTCACTTGGCGAATCGAAGTTGGAGGCTCAAGAAGATACTGACGCAACCTAAGCTTCTAGCGATATCAGAAGATCAAGAAGCTCTAAACCGACAGGTTCATGCATACAACAGAAGTATCCAGAGATTTAACAGCGAAAATGGACTACCAACCCCGCACATTGGCTCTCTAGTACATCGCCATAGAGCTGGAAGAAGAGCCAAAGTCACAAAAAGGAACATCCAGGATTCGTTGTATAATCTACTGGCTGAAGACAGCTGTCACTTCTCGCCAGCTTTGAAAGAACAGGCGGCGGACAGAGTTATAGATGCTTATATGAAAATTCAGTAAAGGTTCAACGGGGTAGGGGCAGGGGTTACCAGGTATTTGGTTTGGTTTGGTTTGGTTTGGTTAGTTTCACCTCCGCTAATAGTAATTAAAAGTTAGCAGATATACTGTGGTTTTATTATTTTATTCTGTGAAATTCCCTATTTCATGAAACAGGGTTTAGCCTGACGAAGTCAGGCTTCATTTAGGTTACCTAAATTTTGTCGTACAATTTGGTTTCCCGTAGGAAATCAAGAATATTTTTGTTCCCAGATTCCCGGAAAATACTCTGCAGTGTCCTGCGATTTTGCAGGAATTTTATTCTGTTTCTCTTGGTTGCCTGACAATGTATTAAGAGATGCTCTACACTCAGTTGAGTGTTGCATGTCTGACATACAGGAGCCACTTCACCTTTTAGAAGGTGCCTGTGAGTCAGTTTGGTGTGACCGGTACGAAGACGGGTCAGTATCACCTGTTCGGGTCTTGTCAGGTTATCATCTTTGAATTTTGGTGTGATTGATGGTGTGATTGCTCGCAGCTTGTTACTGTTAACACCATTCCATGTGTGCTGCCAGCTACGTTTGACATGTGCCTGCGCCACAGGTACAATGTCTGTGTATGGCATTTGGTCAGCCCCAACAGGGCGCCTCAATGCATTTTTGGCTGCAATGTCTGCTGCCTCATTTCCTTCTATTCCAATGTGGCTTGGCACCCAGCACAACACCACTTCTTTGTCCAGTCTTTTGTTTTCAGTGTATGTCTCTTGAATTGCTTGTATGATTGGGTTCTTAGGATAAAGGTTGGTCACAGCTTCTAGACATGGGTGCGAGTCTGAGAATATGATGAATTTCTTCATCCGTGAGACCTGTACCCATTCAAGTGCCTTAAGCAGTGCTTTTCCTTCAGCAGTGTAGATGCTGCTTTCCTTGTGGAGAGCCTTCTTCAAGTTCCCAAATGGTGTATGCACGGCAAATCCAACACGACTACCATCTTTGGAACCATCAGTGAAAATGGCTGTATGGCTTTCAAACTGTGTCCTGATTTCACTGTATTGTTTTTCAAATACATGCACAGGAGTCTCAGTTTTCTTGTTTGTGTCAAGGTCCAGGATAACCAGGGGTAATTTTTGTTCCCATGGTGGAGTCTCTGGTGGTTTTTCAGTCATTACTCTTTTCATTGGTACACCAGCTTCTCGGAATAAAGACCTAGCTGTCACTGCCATTGGCTTGATGGCATTTGGCTTCTCCCGATACACAGTGTTCTTGTTGTCAAATATGAGTTTGTGGGCTGGATTTTTGGGGTTAGCTCTGACACGTATAGTGTATTGCAGTGTGAGCTTTTCCCGGCGAAACTCCAGAGGTGGTATACCAGCTTCAATATGAAGGCTTGGTGCAGGAGTTGTACGTAAGGCTCCAAGACAAAGTCTCAGTCCCTGGTTCTGAATGGGCTTAAGTCTGTCCAGGTAAGACCTTGGAGCAGAGGCATACACCATAGATCCATAGTCTAACCTTGATTGGATATACATTTTGTACAATGTCAGCAAGGTCTCTTTGTTACAACCCCAGTTGGGGTGACTGAGGACCTTCAGCAGGTTCATTGCCTTCTGGCATTTCCTCCGGAGGTATTCAATGTGTGGTTTGAAGGAAAGAATCCTGTCAAATACCACGCCAAGGAATTTTACCTCCTCCTGGACTACCAGATTTTTTCCTTGGAGATATAGTGTTGGCTCCTCTTTGCACCCTCGCCTTCGGCAGAAATGCACAACACAAGTTTTCTCTGCTGAGAATTTGAAGCCATTGTTGGTGCTCCACTCAGCTAGTCTTGTCAGAGTCTGCTGTAGTATGCGTTCAATTGTTCGCATGTGGGTGCCCTTGTAGCAGATGACAAAATCATCCACATACAAGCAGCATTCAACACTAGGTTGAAGTTGTTTAGTGATGCTGTTGATCTTAACACTGAAGAGGGTCACTGAGAGGATACAGCAAAGTGCGCTCAACAGAACCCCATCTCTGTCTGGGGCTCCTCGGTTCCCATGTCAGTATTCCTAACTATTTGAAATTTCTTCTTGGCTCAAAAAATGGTGAGCTTAAGTGTTCGTTTACACAAATTGATATTACATAAGTTTAATAACAATGAAAGGTATTGAACGAAAAATATATTAACATCAGTTTAATGGGGAGGCACTTGATGTCCGAATGAATGCTTATGTCGCTCTCGATTCATATCCCAAAAATATATTGCCTAGTAAACCCTGAATTAATTAAATGATTATAATCGCCGGTAAAAATTTGAGGGACAACACAAATGTTATAAAAGTTGTTCGAGATAAATGTTGAGTAAAGACATACTGTGTTGGGAAAGGGGAAGGAGAAAACCGAAAAAACTTAGTATTGTGTATATAAGCCGATTATATCTATTGTGTATAATATGAAAATTCTGTATAATTACCATATAAGGTAAAATGTATACCGCAAGGATTGGTAAAGAGGTATCCTGGGATCTAAAATTGTAGCATATGTGCACTCAAGGTATTATCTTTATGAATGTATAAGAAGGTATTAGGGGGTGACACATTGATGACAAATTTAATCTTGCGTACTAAATGTAATCTTGTGGAAATAGCGATATGTGCATACCCTCTTGCTGAAACCTAGTGGAATGTACAAACTCTGTTCATGAATATAAATTGTTGTATGGTAGCGACCAGTAACTGTCGCCAAGCGATTGAAAGGTTAGGAAGAAGTTGTGAGACAGAAGTAGGGGGAGATGTTGGGGGTTTTATTTTATGGATATGTGAGGGAAATAGGGTAGCCTATCTAGAAATAGGAAAATACAATAAGTTTGATTATGGATAAAGGGTCGATAAATAGCAATGATGAAGAGGATGTTGATATGTTCAAGGGCCTAAAAGGCCTAAAATTTGTATCCTGGAATGTCAGGAGTTCTCTTCCAAAAATAGATCAAATAAGAGAAATGGTACTGAACAATGTACCACATATATTAGCGATGCAAGAAACTTGGCTAAATACAAATACGTCAGATCGAAGTGTTAGTATTAGTGATTATAGTATATGTAGGCTCGATAGAAAAAAGAAAAGAAGAGGTGGGGGATTATTGTCTTACATACATAAATCACTTGAGGTTATAACGAAAGGGTATGAAGGATTGTGTATCTCGAACAATGACATTGAAATCCAGGTCTACGAAGTAAAGAAGCAATATATTAAAAGTAAAATTATCCTTAACGTGTATAGGCCTCCTCAGGGAAGTTTACCACAAGCACTGGAAGCGGTGGAAAATATACTTGACGAATTAGACTTCAATAAAGAAGTAATTATGATGGGGGATTTTAATTATGATGCTAAATTTATTGAAAATGGTACATCGCAGGGTGCGGAGCGTTTTAAAAACCTTCTGGGTAAATTTAATTTACAACAAGTGATTAAGAACGTTACACGGGTTAGCTTTAAAACAGCTACAACCATTGACCATATTTACACCAACTGTAACAATATTAGTAGAACGGGTACACTAAACATAAATGTTAGTGATCATCTACCTATTTATATGCTAATAAAAAAAGAAAGAACAAAATATAATATAGATACTTTTACAGCGAGAAATACAAAATCGTTGGATTTAAAAATATTAAAGGAAATATTGGTCGATATGGACTGGGCTGACTTATATCAGTCCAGGGATGTGGATGTAGCCTGGGATATAATATGGGGAAAAATAAATACTATTCTTAACAGGATGTGTCCTGTGAAAAGTTACAAAAAAGTGAAATCGCTTCCAGTGTGGTATGACAAAACTTTATTAACGATGGGGAAGATCAGGGACAAAGCTTTTAAGGTTGCAAAAAGGACGGGAAGCCGGGAGGACTGGCTGAACGCCAGGAAACTTAGAAGAAAGGTTAATGATTGTATTATAAAAGCAAAGAACGAGTACTTAAAAAATCAGATAAATGAGAATAAGGCAGACCCACATAAGTTATGGGAGATTGTCAAGCCATTAATATCTGAGAATAAAGGTAAAAACTATGATGATATATGTATTGAAAAGGAGAATGTACTTATGAAAGGGAAAGAAGCTGCTGAAGAAATAAACAACTTCTTTGTTAATATTGGTCCGGATCTTGCAAAAAACATAGAAATGGTAGAAGATGAGTCTAATAGGGGTACACTAAAGTTTGATACGAGTCACACCGCAAAGTTCAATTTTAATAAAATCGATAAATTCCAGGTAGAAGGGGCACTGGCAAGGATAGGCAACTATAAAGCTTCGGGGTTGGAAATGCTGCCAACAAAATTGCTCAAACCATGTATGAAGGCGTTAAGCGCACAATTTGCGTTCCTATACAATCTAAGCTTAGAAACAGCCACTGTACCAGTTGAGTTTAAAACAGCTAATGTCACACCTTTATATAAGGATGGAAGCAGAAGAAATCCGGGAAATTATCGCCCGATTTCGTGTATTAACCTCCCCGCAAAAATCCTTGAAAGCTGTATTCAAGCCCAGTTAACCCACTACTTCGAAAGTAATAATTTATTGTCAGATTTCCAATTCGGTTTTAGGAAGGGAAGATCGATTATAGAGGCACATGACAAACTTCTGGGGAATATATATAATAACATAAATAACAAATTGGCCACAGATTTAGTATTTTTAGATTTCAAAAAAGCATTTGATACGGTTAATCACGATATTTTAATTTCAAAATTACAAAATTATGGGGTGGAGGGGGGACCATTACTTTGGTTCAAAAATTATTTAACGAACAGGTCTCAAAAAGTGCTTATAAATAGAGAATCCTCTTCTCTAAAACCGATAACATGCGGAGTACCTCAAGGAACAGCCTTGGGGCCGCTTCTCTTTTGTATCTACATAAATGATTTGCCTGATGTTGTTAATAACTGTAATATTCAATTATTTGCAGATGATACTGTTTTATATTCTAAGAGATCACTGCAAGGTCGAAGCATTTGTGCGTTACAAAATGACCTATCTAACATGGTGAAATGGTGCGATCGTAATAAAATTTCACTGAATATTAAAAAATGTAAGAGTCTCACTATTAGAGCTCGAAACGATGTAAACAACTCTACTCGATATAATATTAAAGGGCAAGAACTTGAGAATGTAGATTCATATAAATACCTCGGAATAGAGATAGATAAACAGTTGAACTTTAATAAATTCCTTACCAAGAAAGTAAATCTGGTACGAACTAAAATACGGTCACTTTCCAAGCTTTACAATATCTGTGATAAATCTGTTCTACTTTCAATATACAAAACTATGATTAGACCCATTATAGATTATGGAGATGTCTTTTATAACTCTGCACCGCAAAAGCAGATTATGAAACTCCAGACTCTACAAAATTCTGCTTTAAAAATAATATTACATCTTCCTAGACTGTCCAGTACCAGAGATATTCATAACAAGCTTAATATTACTTCTCTTCAAACAAGAAGAGAAACCCATATTTTAGATTTAGCTTTCTTACGGACGAGAGACATAGTAAATGTTGACAGGAGGAAAGTCCGACTGCGGGGACTTTCGGAGGGAAAGAAACTACTTTACCCTCATCCAAATAACGAGTTATTCAGAAAGTCATACCTATATTGTATTCCAACTCTATGGAACAGACTTGAACCAAAAATACAGATGACAAATGCGAGAAAGGATTTTAAAATGTATTTAAAGCACCAGTATCATCTGGCATTTGATCCATTCCTTAAGTCTGAAGTAGAATCTAATTCCTCTGAAATTTGAAATCCATTGCTTGGGAAAATTGTATTGGGGGGAAAATTCTGGGATTTGTAAAAGCCCAGTCAAAGTTAGGATCGATATACCGATGTTTTAGGGAGGGGGGTCCTTATTGACTTTTCAGTCAATCCTATTAGTATGAACGGTGTTACTTAGAATTAATCTGAGGACATAGTTGTGAATGTATGATGCCCTACTAGTCTTTAAAGTAGGCATTGCTAATTTCTTGTACATGTAATTTTGGTTAAATAACTTGACCGTATGTCATGTTATACTGTTTAATGTTATATGTAAAAATAATATTCCTAGTCTACGACTGAATCAATAAGAACTGGTAATAATTTACAATTACATTCTACAAAAGTACATAAGGATGTACATAAATCCAAAAATGGATCTTAGTGAGATGACGTGATCTCTATCAAACATGATGGACACAAAATAAAGGACAATATCGTCACATATTAACAAGTCATCGCAACAAAAGTCAGCAAACATCACCGACGACAGTGAAAGTAATAAATAAATACGAACTATGCAAAAGGATGATAACGAAAGGACTATGGACAAACATTTACTATACATTACAACCTTTAATTAATTTATTTTATTTTGGGCGGTCTGGAAGACCTCATGGTTGAGGATTATTAATGCCCAATTCCTGTTTTATTGTATTGAATATGTATGATGTGCAAAGTATTATATGTATGATCAAATAATTCGGAATAAAAATCTTTATATATATATATGCATTCACTGAGCACATCCACCGTGCACACCACCAGACTATGATCTGGAAAGATTCACTCTCTAGTGCACCACCTGCAGCAGCAGATCGTCTGCAGTATGGGTGGACCAAGAAGGAAGACAACTTGTCTCCAGTAATGTTACCAGACAATGCTTCACTGGTTCCAGTTGAGTTGCTTGAGATGATCAAGTGTGGCTGTGCCTCAGCACGTTCATGTTCCACCGGTAGATGTAGTTGTGTGGTTGCCCAGATGACATGCTCCATGTTCTGTAACTGTCATGCTGGAGCAGAATGCAACAACATTCACACCAGAATCTTGCCATCAGAGGACAATGATGAAGATAAGCACACTGTCACATAGTCATGACCGTGTTAGGCTAATTTCAACGATATCTAGGGGAAAAAACGAGTTCATACCCACAGAAATGGTCTGAAATGTTTATCAACCTTCAGGGACAAATGAAGTCGAGATATTATGCCTTCGCTGACTCCAAATAGTAAGATATAGACAATTTAATATTTAGAATCGCCCACATCGCACTGAGAAATTGAGACGTCGCCCTTGACATAGCAACGATCTAATATCGCTCCCTCGAACATTCCACAAACTCTTTATTATTAACTGTATACGGTGATCCATCACAAACCAAGTCGCAGTCGCCCAACTCTCAATCTCGCCCTTCGAGCAGGGGTGGAGAGGATGAAATTGTTTTCAAACTAGATGCATTAAATGAAGATCTGAAAGAAGTAAACATACCTTCAGGCCATGACAATTCTATTAGTGGTGACTTGTACGTTTCTACAGCGGGCTCCATGGGAAGTTTAGATGCTGCCCCTCACGAAAGTTCTAAGACCGATGAAACCGTAGAAAAATCACAGTCACAGTCACAGTCACAACTCCAACCGATAGGTTCACCTACGATGAAATCATATCGTGACTTTAATAATTTTGATGAATTCCTGCATCATCGGTCACAAAATCTCAGTAAGATGAAAAACATCTCGTCTAATAGTGACGACACTGATGTTAAGGGCGATTCAAATGATTCACAGCTGGATTCTTCTCATAAAAACTCCACTGTCAGTTCTCCATTGTTGACGGCCTCGCAGCTGTCACCTATTATCCAGGCTGCTGTCGAGCAAGGGCTGTCACCTATTATCCAGGCCGCTGTCGAGCAAGGGCTAGCAAAATCCAACCAAAGCATCATAGATTCTGTTCACTCGATTAACTCCAACATACAGAAATTAAGATCTGATGTAGATAAGCTGGAAAATACCATTGATCAACGCCTATCTAAATTAGAAAGTCACATCTCTGACATCGAGTCGGCTCCTCGTAGTACACTGTCACTTGATATACTCCGTGATGAGTTGCAGATTCTGCGTACGGATGGTTTAACCGAAGCGCTGAAAGTCACAACATCTCTTGACAATCTAATGTCACTCATGGACACAAAACTTAGCTCTCTTGTCGATAAATCCTATAGTAATGATTTCCCTCCTCAATCTATGAGAAATGGACCTGAGGGAGGACCAATGAGAAATGGACCGCCTCCGCACCCACGCGGTTGGGGCCACCAGCCATTCCCAGGCCCGCCCCTCCGGCATGCTGGCCCGCAAACAAAGAGGCCAGCCCATCGTTCTCGCCAGGGTCACCGTCAGTTTCTCGTCCTGGAGAATATTGCCGAACTTGAAAAAGAGGATATAGTTCATATAGTACATGACATGTGCCATGAACTCGACCAGAATTTTGATGTTGACGATATCACACAGGTGTATAGGATCGGTATTCCTGGTTTTCATATAATTAGGCCTGTTATTGTGAGGTCGAAAACAGGAGATTTCCTCACTAAGTTGGAGAAGGAAATTGCACAGATTCGTAAATCTGACAGACTCTTTGCCACACTAGAAATATGTTTGGTTTGGTTTGGTTAGTTTCACGTCCGCTAATAGTAATTAAAAGTTAGCAGATATACTGTGGTTTTATTATTTTATTCTGTGAAATTCCCTATTTCATGAAACAGGGTTTGGCCTGACGAAGTCAGGCTTCATTTAGGTTACCTAAATTTTGTCGTACAATTTGGTTTCCCGTAGGAAATCAAGAATATTTTTGTTCCCAGATTCCCGGAAAATACTCTGCAGTGTCCTGCGATTTTGCAGGAATTTTATTCTGTTTCTCTTGGTTGCCTGACAATGTATTAAGAGATGCTCTACACTCAGTTGAGTGTTGCATGTCTGACATACAGGAGCCACTTCACCTTTTAGAAGGTGCCTGTGAGTCAGTTTGGTGTGACCGGTACGAAGACGGGTCAGTATCACCTGTTCGGGTCTTGTCAGGTTATCATCTTTGAATTTTGGTGTGATTGATGGTGTGATTGCTCGCAGCTTGTTACTGTTAACACCATTCCATGTGCGCTGCCAGCTACGTTTGACATGTGCCTGCGCCACAGGTACAATGTCTGTGTATGGCATTTGGTCAGCCCCAACAGGGCGCCTCAATGCATTTTTGGCTGCAATGTCTGCTGCCTCATTTCCTTCTATTCCAATGTGGCTTGGCACCCAGCACAACACCACTTCTTTGTCCAGTCTTTTGTTTTCAGTGTATGTCTCTTGAATTGCTTGTATGATTGGGTTCTTAGGCTAAAGGTTGGTCACAGCTTCTAGACATGGGTGCGAGTCTGAGAATATGATGAATTTCTTCATCCGTGAGACCTGTACCCATTCAAGTGCCTTAAGCAGTGCTTTTCCTTCAGCAGTGTAGATGCTGCTTTCCTTGTGGAGAGCCTTCTTCAAGTTCCCAAATGGTGTATGCACGGCAAATCCAACACGACTACCATCTTTGGAACCATCGGTGAAAATGGCTGTATGGCTTTCAAACTGTGTCCTGATTTCACTGTATTGTTTTTCAAATACATGCACAGGAGTCTCAGTTTTCTTGTTTGTGTCAAGGTCCAGGATAACCAGGGGTAATTTTTGTTCCCATGGTGGAGTCTCTGGTGGTTTTTCAGTCATTACTCTTTTCATTGGTACACCAGCTTCTCGGAATAAAGACCTTGCTGTCACTGCCATTGGCTTGATGGCATTTGGCTTCTCCCGATACACAGTGTTCTTGTTGTCAAATATGAGTTTGTGGGCTGGATTTTTGGGGTTAGCTCTGACACGTATAGTGTATTGCAGTGTGAGCTTTTCCCGGCGAAACTCCAGAGGTGGTATACCAGCTTCAATATGAAGGCTTGGTGCAGGAGTTGTACGTAAGGCTCCAAGACAAAGTCTCAGTCCCTGGTTCTGAATGGGCTTAAGTCTGTCCAGGTAAGACCTTGGAGCAGAGGCATACACCATAGATCCATAGTCTAACCTTGATTGGATATACATTTTGTACAATGTCAGCAAGGTCTCTTTGTTACAACCCCAGTTGGGGTGACTGAGGACCTTCAGCAGGTTCATTGCCTTCTGGCATTTCCTCCGGAGGTATTCAATGTGTGGTTTGAAGGAAAGAATCCTGTCAAATACCACGCCAAGGAATTTTACCTCCTCCTGGACTACCAGATTTTTTCCTTGGAGATATAGTGTTGGCTCCTCTTTGCACCCTCGCCTTCGGCAGAAATGCACAACACAAGTTTTCTCTGCTGAGAATTTGAAGCCATTGTTGGTGCTCCACTCAGCTAGTCTTGTCAGAGTCTGCTGTAGTATGCGTTCAATTGTTCGCATGTGGGTGCCCTTGTAGCAGATGACAAAATCATCCACATACAAGCAGCATTCAACACTAGGTTGAAGTTGTTTAGTGATGCTGTTGATCTTAACACTGAAGAGGGTCACTGAGAGGATACAGCCTTGGGGTACACCCATTTCCTGCTCTTCACTTTCGGAGAGGACTGACCCTAGGCGGACTTGGAAAGATCTATCAGTCAGGAAGTTTCCAATAAATCTAGTCAGTCTTCCTCTCAAACCCAGCTTGTGAATGTCTCTCATGATCCCATACCTCCAGGTGGTATCATATGCCTTTTCCAGGTCAAAGAAGACACTGACCACATGTTCTTTGTTAGCAAACCCATCTCGGATCCAGCTCTCCAGGCTCACTAGGTGATCTGTTGTGCTGCGTCCTCGACGAAATCCGGATTGGTGAACTGAAAGGTGCCCTTTCGATTCAAGAAAGTAGACTAGCCTGTTGTTCACCAATCTTTCCATTGTTTTGGCCATACAACTGGTCATGGCTATTGGACGGTAGCTAGAGGCCAACGTTGGGTTTTTTCCTGGTTTAGGAATTGGCACAACTATTGCCTCTGACCACGATGGTGGATAATTTCCGGTGACCCAGATGTCGTTGTACACCTCCAGAAGAAGGTGCATGGTTTCCTCTGGTAAGTGTTTCAACATCTGGTAATGGATGTCATCTGGTCCAGGGCAGGAGTCTTTTGCCTGTGAGAGCGCATGCTGCAACTCATCCTTGGTGAAAGGCTTGTTGTAGCTTTCCTCATTACGGGATTCAAAGTTGAGCTTCTGTCTCTCACATTTAGTTTTATGACTCAGGAACTGGTCTGAGCAGTTGTCACTAGATGACACCTTCCTGAATTGCTCAGCCATGGTGTCTGCAATTTCCTTAGGGGTCTCCACCTTTACAGGTCCATCCTGAAGATGACGTACTGTAGGTGGAGGGTCCCCGTTAAGCTTCCGAATCTGTTGGAATACTTTTCGCATAGGAGTGGATTTGGAGAGTGAACCCACATAGGTGTGGAATGATTCTCTCCTCTCCTGCTTAAAAGTCTGCTTTGTGATGGCTCTAGTGTTGAGGTAACTGTGCATATTTTCAGGTGTGATGGTCTTCCTGAATTTACGGAGGGCCTTTCTTCTTTCCCTCCTGGCCTCCTGGCATCGCTCATTGAACCAGGGGCATTTTTGTCTCTTTTGTGTGATGGAGGTTTTCCCAATGCACATGGCACTGATTTCCCTAAGGTTATTGGCAAAGTACTCGGCAGGATGTTCTTCCCTTTCCTTTATCAGTGGCCATGAACGAAATGATTGTTTGCATTTCTTTTGGTACTCCTCCCAGTCAGCCTTTGCTATGTTCCACCTAGGTGGACGCTCGGTGTCTTTGTTTTTCCGTTCAGTCTGGATAATGATTGGAAAGTGGTCACTACCACAAAGGTCATGATGTACTTTCCAGTCAAAATCAGCAAATACTGAAGCGTCACTCAAAGAGAGGTCAATGGAGGAGAATGTTCCAGAAGCAGGATGATGGTAGGTTGCTTCCTTCCTGTTGAAGAGGCACAATGACTTGCGGTCAATGATTCTCTCAATCATTCTCCCCTTTCCATCAATCTTTGAGTCCCCCCAGACAGTATTGTGAGCGTTAAAGTCACCCATCAATATGAATGGGGATGGGAGTTGGTTAATTATTCCTGTTAGTTCTGTCTGAGAGACACTCTTGTCTGGTGGTAGGTACAGACAACAGAGTGTGACAGGTGTATTTAAGGTTATACGAGCAGCAACAGCCTGCAGTTGGGTGTCTAAATGTATTTCCTGTTGTGGATGTTCACAGGCTATGAATAGACTTACTCCTCCCTTTGGTGTATCACCATCAGGGAGTTTCAGGTATACTTCATAGCCTCTTAGTTTTATATGTTGTGGCTTTATTGTCTTTATTTCACTGGAAAAAAAATCCTGGTTTTACTTTTTAAATCCTAATCCAATCCTAACTAAATCCATATACTTAGGAAATATGTGTGCATCCACACACAGGCAGCGCATCCTCATAAATCCTTAAATCATCCCTAAATCCAGTGTAAATCTGAACAAGGTGGGCATTGTTTACTCAACAATCAGTATCATCCATTACCCACTAATTGGATTACTTTGGTCCAGCTTACGCTCCTTCCTCTTGGTGTTACAATGCAGTACACTACCACTATATACAACTGGTATATATAAAGCTATTGAGAGGGGACAGATGTATTTATATCATGGGGAATACACAACACTGTTATATACCACTTTTCACAAGTCATATGGGTGAAGTCACCTGCAAATGTACGATTGGCCTTCCCCATGCATAATATGTAATGTGTCACAGGAAAAGGAGTCACAAATTGCAAAGGTTGGATTTTGAGATACCATTACATTTGAAAAATTAAGATCAAGACGATTCCAATAATGGTAAACATTAAGCCATTCGATCTACACTGTACATCAATCACTCAAACATTATATATTCTCTTACTATAGGTTATGCTAGGTACACAATTTATTGTTATGGGTGTTTAGCGAACCATGAATAGGGTTGCATAGTAGAGAGCGTGGGCCTAAGACAGTAGTATAGCTTAGTGAATCGCTCCATAAACACAGAGTGGGCGAGTTGGGCTTATGTGGTGGTTTGTATTACTAGAGAAACAATTTCCCTATTCTTTAGCCTGCTTATTGCCCTCGTCCCATACTCAGGGGCTAGGGTGCGAATATTTAGTGTACCCCTTCTTCTAATCAGTAGTAGATTCAACCCATTCATTAAAAGTAAATGCTATGCACAATGTACTCGATTTCTTAGCATATGTGATGTGTTCCAGGAAAATGAGTCACAAGTCGCAAATAAATTGATTTGGGAATATCATCATATTTTTAGGGATGAAATCAAGCCGATTCAAACGATGGTAAACACTAGGCTATCTAATGAGAATTTAAATATTTTTAGTTTTAAAAAAGGTTTTGCAATATCTCTGGTAGGCCAATTACCTTTGTTGACTTTTAGAATCGCAAAGAAATATTTAATATACTGTCCTCAAATTTAGGACACATATTGTAACGTCTCGTATCATTATATACTCCAAAAATAAGAACATTCCGACAGAGAGATCGTGTAGATAAAGAACATTGGAAAATGTCCATTTTGCAACTTGTGACTCATATTTCCGAAACACATCACATATGATAAGTGGCGACATTACATTTCAGGAGGCCCTATTTTCTATGACAGAATGGTTTGCTAATCCTGTAACTGCTTAACTATTTACTAACTAAATTTACTTAACTACTTAAATGAAATCTAAAATAATATACAACTGGAGTATTTTACTCAAGCTGGGTATCTTAATAGAGTAGGGTTATGCACCGATTTCTGGGATATTCCTACTCCCTTCTTCTCTCCCTCCACTCCAACTCCTTTCCCCTCTCCCTGCTTCATACCTCGGGCGAAAATAGAGGTGTTAACTAGCTTTCTCTATATCTTTATATGGTAATGAAACATACACAGCTGTACTGCCAAACTGGATACTGGCGCTTTCATTCCAACAGTGGCCCTGTATGACATAGAATGGTATATAACCAACATACAGACATGATTTAAACACAGGCAATGTTCTTGGAAAAGATAGAATGACCAGTGTGCTGAAGAATGATGGATTTTAAATACTTAACAGTTCCAGAAAGTGGAGTTAGAACATGCAATTTAAGAACAATATGATGATTTAAGGATTTGCTTTAACATTGTTTACATAGCATTCAGGTTCAGTTTGCGCAGTCTGCATCCCAGGATTGTGATAGAGTTAAGAGTATTGTATTTGTGTTAAGAGTATGCTATTCCTCAGCACGGAAATAAAATAACTTACAGATATATACTTTC
Organism: Sthenelais limicola; assembly: GCA_942159475.1. NCBI lineage: Eukaryota > Metazoa > Annelida > Polychaeta > Phyllodocida > Sigalionidae > Sthenelais > Sthenelais limicola. The sequence continues at coordinate 2,766,496 of OW804094.1, read as the reverse complement.
TATTTCTGCCAAAAGTAATATTGCCGTTACAAGTTGCCATATCTCATAATTATTTTTGATTATTTTAGATCATGATAATTACTATCTGGATATTAATAATCTTCCCCTATAGGATTTCCAATTCTACCAGACCCACATTTTCTTCATACAGAGAATATCCTCTCCATTTATCAGCATGTACTTGGGGCTGCATATCAATAATAGTATATAAATCAAAATTTCAAGAAGTGTTTTGGGCTTTTTTTCTTTAGTTTTGTATCTCTTGCTAAATTTGGGGCAGATCGTACCTTATAATAATAATTATGTTTAAAAAATACCAATGTAATAGATTTTTCAAGAAAGGGACACCATTTCTGTATTTTGGGAACATGATTCCCTACCATTACCTTGGTAGGGCTATATCTCCTTCAGGAAGGCATGAGAAGAAACAAACCAGCCTCTTATGCCCAAACCCATCATAGGCAGGTTGTGTTTATGCAGTACTTGGCTTAGCTGTTGACCCAAATACCGACAAGTGCTTCACCAGCCTGTGTACATACACTTCCAGTCTAAGTCATGGTTCACTGAACACCAATGATAATACATGCACATGTAATATTTGTGTTTCCCTAATATGAAACAACTCGCCGATTGTGAACCAATTTATTTAGATGTGTTGTGCTCAAAAAACATTTAGGCAGGTTTTTCCAATTATACTGTCATCCCAGAGAATATTATAGGATTAAGACAATGTATGACCTATTAAACCCAGGTTTGGGTTGGGTATCAAATAACAGAGGGATGACTTCAGGATTTATTCCTAAATCTACACATGCAGGATTTATGAGGATGCGCTGCCTGTGTGTGGATGCACACATATTTCCTAAGTATGTGGATTTAGTGAGGATTGGATTCGGATTTAAAAAGTAAAACCGGATTTTTTTTTCCAGTGTTTCTTGCAGGGCTAGTGCCACTGGGTTGAAGTCTTTGCAAAGAAGTTGCAATGACTCCAGGTTGGCTCTAAAACCTCTGCAATTCCATTGCAGGATGGTATGTTTATGATCCATTATGGTTAGTGAGGGGTTCAAAGAGGGGTTGGTAGTCCCACCACACGAGTATAACATCCTTCGTGATTGTAATCAGCTCCTCCGATTAAATGGTCACAAATCTGAGCACAGAGGTAATCACATCGCTGTATTCCACGACCACGACGAGAACGAAACATTCACCAAAAGAGATCTGGATAAGTTGCTTCATGGTTGCTGTCCAGAAAATGCCAGATCGGTCTCCATTGACAACGGCAATGGATTGGGTTTTAAGAGTGAATTCTCTTTTCTCTCTAATTTTTATCCAACGCCCGTATACTATAATGGCACAAATTATAAGTCAGTAGAGCACGCATTCCAGGTCACTAAGGCAGAAGATCTAGGCCAACCGGATGTGGCCGAAGAAATCCAAGGTTTAACGAATCCCTATGACATTAAGCGAAAAGCCAAATTAAAGTTACGCACTTCCCCAGAATGGAAGAAGGAGGAAAGTACGATCCTAGAAGAACTGATAAAACTAAAATTTGATCAGAGTTTAGACCTCAAGAAAAAACTGACTGATCTTCCTCACTCGGCCTTTTTTGAGATGACGTCAGACAGGAAGTGGGCAACGATGGTCATAGATCTGAGATGAAATCGGATCACTTCACTGGATCCAATCTGTGCGGCAAAATAATCGGAAAGCTCAAGGAGGAATTTATAAACGAGCAATAAGTGTATCCACGAACAATCTGAGACACTTCCCTCAACTAATATAGCCTGACAGTACAGTAATATTGTTACCCTTGCTAATTATCGCCCACGTAAACATAAACATGAACTCGGTGCTAGTCATAGGTGACTCTCGTGTACATTTATCCGCTAATACTTACAATAAATCAACTTTTGAGTATCCACCAAAATCTGAAGTGAGAAAAGCGCACACACATAGAGATGGATGCACGGGGTAGGGGCAGGGGAGCGAGATGAGTGTACAGAGAGACTATGTATAGACTTGCACTATAGCTCTAGGGCTTCGGAATGTGTAGTCTACAGTGCATTGTACATATACAGTTGGTTGTATCTATACATATATGTGAAAAGGAAATGTATTTCCTCCAGAAATGTTTGAGTGAGTGAGTGAGATTGGTTGCTTTACGCCCTTATCAACACTTTGAAGTGTTATATCAAGGGCGGGAGAGCTGACAGGGAGGCAGTTTATGATCATACCCAGGAAATAGAGATAGAGAAGAAGGGAGAGAGAGAGAAAAGAGAAAGTAAGGCACTTTAAAGTCTTACCCAGGACCATTCAGAAATGTTTGTTAGTGAATACTCTCATCCTAATGTATGGAAATGTTTGTCAGTGAATACTTACATCCTATTGTACGGAAATAAATGTAGTGAAAATGATTGACTTCAGAATTGTTATTTTTAAGTACAAGGTTATGGTGTCACTGAGTTAGTTGGGGGGATGCTTATGTGGTAAGCAATTAATTAGTAAGGTATGTATCAACATCTCAGCAACGGTCAGACGCATGTATTTAATTAAGAGTTTCCTGGAAAAGTCTTCTTTTCAAATAATGAAACGTTGTAGCAGTAATGGTATTGGATACGAAGGAGCAGGATGGCAGCAAAAAGAACTAGAGCTGAACTTTCAGAGTATTTACAGGACAGAGGAGTTACTCATACTGGGGCAAAAAAACAACTTATCCAGGAATTAGTTAATGCTGCAGACAAGATCAATTTACCTATTATTAGGACTCCTGATGGTGGAGAGAAGGAGCGAGATAAACCAAGACGAACTTTCAATCATAAGGGGAAAAATATCACCCTCCCTCATCCATCAGCATTCGAGAAGTGGGATGAGACTCTTTCCACTCTGCCCTCGCTTAATATTGCCACAGTTATTGTCTTCCTAATGAGCAAGGCAGGTTGGTCAGAAGAAGCCATAGGAAAGTACAAGAGCAGTCACCCCTACCAGCTTCATGAAAATAAGCATATTCATGATGTCATGCTTCATCACTACAAATTACAACCGTTTATATACATCAAGGCAAAATGTGTTAGAGAAACATCTCTAAGAGAGACCCCATACTCTGTGTGGATTATTTTGTCAAAGGATGCTTTCATACAATCAACAGGATGTGACTGCACTGGGTAAGTTTTGATTCACTAATTACTATGAATTAAGGATTCATTATATTTCTGCCCTAATTTTGCTGGACATTGGCTGACCTGGTACTTGTTTAGGAAAACCGTATATGGTAGCATACTCTAATTATTTGCTGTAGCTGTATTATTTGTAACTAAATGATGTATTAATATTTCAGAGATGACGGTTTCTGCAAGCATGTCATAGCCTTATTATTCAGTCTAGAGCACTTCATTGATAGTGTGACTGAAAGGGATGCTAAAACATGCACAAGTAAGCCCTGTGTTTGGAATCAAAGTCGCAAAACTCCACAATATACTGATATTGATCATATAGATATAAGGTAAAATCATCTAGACTTATTTGATTTTTTAAACTTTTTATTTAATTATAAATCACTTATTAAACGCAACACAGGCTGGGGTTTGAGTTCTTTATTAAACTCCTAATAAATCAGACCATGACAATTGTAGAATAAACAAACAATACATAGAGAAGTCATAAGATAAGAGAGATGTGATAATTGATAAGAGATGTAATAATATCAAGTGATGTACTAGTCCGCATGACACTTATGTAATTCCGCAAGTCCTTGAATGTCATAGTCACTATATTTCGGAGAGCACCGATCCCCAAGAACCCAGTAGTAGTGGTAGTAGTTCTTAGGTGCACTCCAATGCATTCACCATTGATTTGGCCACTTTTTTTCTCTCCTCTAGGTCTGGAGTAATGTACCTCTGATAGCACTGACTTTTCCATGCCCCCACCACTCTGCATGTGTCCGCGGAAGCACCAGTAGAGTGGAGCCAAGTGCATCCTCCTTTTCTGAATGAGTGAGTCCCGATTGATTTGGGATCCACATCAGACCCTGCCAGGCAGTCTCTGATCACTTTCAGAAAGGCTTCTGGGGTTACTGCCACCCACCTGTATCCCTCCTGGTACATGAAGGCCGGGTCCTTATCACGGCTCTCGCTTCCTTTGAGCGCTTCATACACCGCTCTGGTGGGACACAGGGGATGACCCCTCCTCCTGGGTAGAACAGCTACTTGGTCTTTTTTCCCATACTGGTTCGTTTTTGACCAGCTTATCCTGATAATAACACCCGCAGGTGATAATTCCACATCTTCTCGGGAGAGATGTTTGTCTTGATCATAAGTGCCCCACGATGGAGGCATTACATTTGACCTCCTCAATACCCCGAAAAACATAACCAGGGCCACTGCCCATATGGCTCTGCCCTTCTGGGTGGTCAAGTCTAGTTTAGATCTAATTAGTGTGAGAGATTGCTGAGTGATGGCCTCCTTGTGTTGATTGGCCTCACCTTTCACTCGATGAACACCCCGGAGGGTCTGAGTTATCTCATAATTGTCTTCAATTGGGTTTTTCAACCCCACTTCCTTGTGCATGATCCCTATTATTTTATGTACAGCTTGACTGAGGCATAGGACAGCCTCCGTGCCAACCAAGCTATAAATTTACACACAAGAGCTGGAGAGGCAGGCACCGGTCTAGCATCCATGAGTTCACAGAATTTGGTATACGACCTCCTGTGGGTGGCATAGGCTTTTAGTGTTGGCAGCTCGAGCTTGGAGTTTAAAACCCTCTACCTCTCTCGTTAATTCCTCATCCATAGTGGAGGAATGTTGTCTGGAGAATCTCTCTAAATGCCTTCTGATACGATGGAGTATGAAGGCGAGAACAGGCGTCTGCCAATCTGTTCTTAACCCCCGGGTAGTATCGCGCCCTCAATAGAAAATTGTATCTCGCTGAGAGAGTAAAGATTCTCTTCAAGGACTGACACACGTCGGGGTCACTGGAGCGGCCTTTGTTTATCGACGCAACTGCTGTGGTGTTATCAGAATAGACATCTATTCTTTTGTTGCGCCATGCCTGACCGAATAGATGACATGCAGGCTCCAGGATTGCTATCTCTTTAAAATTGATGTGTTTGTTACTCATTTCGTGCCATCCCTCCCATGGCACATATAACCACTCCCCTTCATACACGGCTCCACCCGCGATGGGGCACGCGTCAAGCACTACAGGGGTATGAGCTCGTTCCTCGGTTATGGGGAGCACTCCATTGAATAGGTGCATATAATCTACCCACCACTGCAGGTCGTCTCTGATATCCTTTGATAGCCTTGTTCTGTGGTTGGTGCCTTTCAATGATCTTATCCTCCTAAAGACACTGTCCATGAAAAATCTCCCACCATGGACCACCCTTGCTGCCCAGTTTAACTTTCCCGCTAGGCGTTGTAGCCCCCGCTTGTTGATGTGTGGGGCTTGGAGGGCTTGGTGGAGCAGCTGTTTTGTTTGGTGAACTTTCTCCAGTGGCAAGGCTAGGGTCATCGCGTCCACGTCAATGACCACCCCAAGGAATGTAACCTGCTTTTCTGGGCCCACCAGCTTGCTGTAATTAATCGCAAAACCCAAACGCCTACAGGTCCTCCAGAGAGCCATCAAGGTGTCAAGGCACTCCTGTCTGGAATCCCCGCAGATGAGGTAGTCATCGCAGTAGGCTATAAGGTTGTCATACCCCGCCTCGTTCATTATTGCCACTACTCCCTGCGATAGATCGTTGAAGATAGCAGGGGCTAATCTCGCTCCGAACATTAACCTGGTGTCATACATAAAGGTCTTGTGGTCATCAGTCCCGAACCTCCACGCCAGCCCCGCTAATTGGTAATCATCAGGGTGGATAGGAACTGAACGATAAGCGCTAGCCAGGTCTAGCTTTGCCAGCCATGTGGTCTTGGTGATCATGGCTGTGGCATCTTGAAGTGACTTGTAAGAGAATGGCTCGCTGACTGCGAAGTCGTTAATTGCAGCCCCATGGGGCCTGCTGCAGTCGTGTATAAGCCGAACCTTAGATGAGCCCGGTTTTGGTATGGCTCCCAAGGCCGACGTTATCTTCATGGGCTGCTGTACCACCCTGTAACGGCCATTCTTAACTTCCTCATTAATCTGCGCTTCCACCTGTTGTCTGACTGCTGGGTCAGTTGCAGATCTGTAATTATCCATTTTCACTGTTTCAGAGCCGATGTTATTGTTCACTATTCTGAAACCCTTGTTCACTCCCTCCAACACATACTCCCTCCTCCGGTAATTGAGGGGGAGTAGCCTCTCCCACTCCTGTGGGATCAGCTGGCCTGCTGTTAATCCGTTGTTGGGGGTCGTGGGCCTGTGGAGTTTTTTTACTCCGCCTGCTTGACATGAGCAAATTTACATTTTTCACCGTAGCTGCACTTGCCCGTTTTCTGGAATGATCTACACACCTCCGACTTGTCACCTCCCTGGCCTTTTGATCCTTTGGCTGATGGTCTGATCGCCAGCTTAGTATCCCTTTTGGTCCTCTGGATCAACAGAGCTGTGGCTGATGTGCCCGGCTCCGTCCCCCAAGGGAAGCCGAACTGTGCTTGGAGTTCCCTGTACCTGTTGTCATAGGCCAGTATTGATACCCATTCATAATTCTCTACAAGATCGAATATGGTCACCAAATACGACATATGTTCCTCCACGGCATCCCTCTCTATGTGTGCAATAGATAGCAAGTGAAACATGACGCGCATGCTGGCCGCGCCCCATTCCGCCATGGTCAAATAGGGATTCTTCTCATCGTCCTGTCTGAGACTAAGTTTACCGTCTGCGCCTGCTTCATAAACTACCCTCTCCTTGGCTTTGGTAGCAATCCTCTTCGCAACTTGCTCAGGCACGAATTGTGCTACTTTGAACACTTTCCTAGCTGTTGCTTTAATCACCAAGTTATGGAGTGGATTGCCCTTCCACAAGTTCCTCCCTCTACGAGTTGGATTTGCCCTTTTCCTCTTCTTATTTTTGAGATTGTCAATCTCCGCTTCTACTTTTTCGGCTGATGATTGCGACTTCTCTCTTTGCGCACTTGAGATCTCTTCATCCGACTCAGATTCCCCATCAGAATCTGATGTGCCCACCTTGTTATTAGGATCGTGGGCATTGGTCTGCGTACCTCCACTTTTGTTACCCAACTCTCGCAGGGTGCAGCGAAAAGCAATATCCTGGCCTATGGGGAGGCCTAACTTGCTAACTCCTGCCGATGATATAACTTTCAGGATTGCTAGCAAACTGCACGATTCCTTTACTAGCAATGAGGTAGTATCTCTCGTCAGGCCATAGCCTTTCGCCCAATCATGAAAATCAAACTCTTCTTCGCTTGAGAACGTCACAGACATGGTGAATTGACCGCTGCGTGTCCGGAGACTAGTGGTCAGCTTGCTAGCCCAGAGGCGAGTGAGGAGAGTGTGTGTCTGGGGTGTTGACCTCACCCTAAGTCCAGCAGCGCCTGCGCATTTAACTCCGGTTAACCCCAGCGTGGTTAACCAGACAATATACAATCGGTATTCAAATGCAACATTATTCACTTCTGTATCAACACTTTTATTCACAATACATGCGTAAAAGTAAATGTATTTTATGGTTACATTTTTAACTAATACAATATTGTAAATTGATCGAAACAAAGGTGCATAGACTAGCAAGGTGATATTTAAATGAACTATTCATTTTGACAGACTCAACAAAGAGAAGAGTGGGAAGCAGAAACCTACTCCAGAGAATTATAACCCCTGTCCAAATCCATCAAAGTCGCACCAGTGGCTGGAAAAACAGATACATAAAGAAATGCACAAGCAAGGAGCTGTTATTTGCTCTGTATTTGATTCAGATTCGGAGGAATCTGAAGTTGGACTGGAAAAGCCCATCACGGTGAAAACTGTAGCTTTGAGTATACCAGACTGTGAACAAAATCCTTTGGCATTTACAGAACGTTTGCAGAAGATCTATGATTATGATATGATTGCAAGGATCGAGCAACTGACAAGAGAACAAGACTCATCTAATATATCAGTTTGGCAGCAACAAAGACTGAATAGAATTACAGCATCTGCCTCGCATAAAGTTCTTCATTTCAAAGGTCAGAAAATGGACAATTACATTGTTCAAGGAATAACAGGAAAATGTCCCATCATTAACGTTCCTGCTATTACATATGGAAATGACCATGAGGGGATAGCTCGACAACTGTACAGAAAGTTTGGTTTGGTTTGGTTTGGTTTGGTTAGTTTCACCTCCGCTAATAGTAATTAAAAGTTAGCAGATATACTGTGGTTTTATTATTTTATTCTGTGAAATTCCCTATTTCATGAAACAAATTCAGGCTTCATTTAGGTTACCTAAATTTTGTCGTACAATTTGATTTCCCGTAGGAAATCAAGAATATTTTTGTTCCCAGATTCCCGGAAAATACTCTGCAGTGTCCTGCGATTTTGCAGGAATTTTATCCTGCTTCTCTTGGTTGCCTGACAATGTATTAAGAGATGCTCTACACTCAGTTGAGTGTTGCATGTCTGACATACAGGAGCCACTTCACCTTTTAGAAGGTGCCTGTGAGTCAGTTTGGTGAGTCAGTTTGGTGTGACCGGTACGAAGACGGGTCAGTATCACCTGTTCGGGTCTTGTCAGGTTATTATCTTTGAATTTTGGTGTGATTGCTCGCAGCTTGTTACTATTAACACCATTCCATGTGCGCTGCCAGCTACGTTAGACATGTGCCTGCGCCACAGGTACAATGTCTGTGTATGGCATTTGGTCAGCCCCAACAGGGCGCCTCAATGCATTTTTGGCTGCAATGTCTGCTGCCTCATTTCCTTCTATTCCAATGTGGCTTGGCACCCAGCACAACACCACTTCTTTGTCCAGTCTTTTGTTTTCAGTGTATGTCTCTTGAATTGCTTGTATGATTGGGTTCTTAGGATAAAGGTTGGTCACAGCTTCTAGACATGGGTGCGAGTCTGAGAATATGATGAATTTCTTCATCCGTGAGACCTGTACCCATTCAAGTGCCTTAAGCAGTGCTTTTCCTTCAGCAGTGTAGATGCTGCTTTCCTTGTGGAGAGCCTTCTTCAAGTTCCCAAATGGTGTTAGTACAATTCAGGCCAAGAACAGAGCATGACAGGGATTCGTTGTGCTACCAGGTGGCAGCAGAATGGAATGCCTTAAGCAGTGATGTGAGAAACATGGATTCATTGACTCTAAAAAATTACCTAAAAGGAAACATTATAGGAAGACAAACTCAAGATAATGGTTTTTATTAAAGTTTAGAATACATAGGCCCGGTCTCGGGTCTCCACTCCACTCCCTCCCCCTCGACAAACACATTGACAGTGACGATATAAAGATGCATGAATGAAAATGTTACACAGGTATAGTTAATAACGCAGGTGGTGGGAACACCGTCTAACGGCGACACCATGAAATGTAACTACTGTCAAATAAATAAATAAATAAAAAACAAAAACAAAAAAACTTTCTACTATTGTATTGAAATCAAATTGAACACTACTCCTAACAAAGGGCAAGTTGCCCAAAAGTTGAGATATCATAACAAACAGATCAACTTTGATATGTTCTCTATATTATAACATTAATTCACTTGGGCAGCCTACCGGATATACAGTGAACCCTTTTTCCTCTATTGAAATAACATTTTCTGACTCAGAACCAGATCATATCATTCCAATCTTAACTGTTTTACTTCCATTAATTTAATTTAACCTTGTAACACCTTCACCCCTGAAGAAGAGAGCAAAGCTCTCGAAACGTTGGGAATAAATAAAAGGAACATCAAATATTTCAAATCGTCATTCTTCCACAGTCTACCAAACGTTCACGTGGCCCCTCTACTTTACCAGTTAGTAGTGAAAACTCCCCATTCTTAATTTAACCTTAAATGGCATCTTTGGGTCTTACTTGATTAATCTGACTGCTACAACCAGATAGCCAGTAATTCAGATTGCTAGTTTATTCTAGCTCATAAAAATTCAATCATTAAATGATCTGTCATAATACATAACACAACCAAACATTTGTACCACTTTTACTTAGGTCATACCTAAAAACCCTTATAATCACACTCTTATTCCTACAGCTAAAAGCAAGGCTATTACGAAAACGAAAAAAACTGCAAAAGGACAAGCATCTAAGCCAGGTACTGCAACAAAGCAAGTGAAAGCTCATTGTCCAGATATATATATATATATCGTATTTTTTATTCTGATTCCATCAATATAGAATTACAATTACATCGTTCAGAACCTGGTTTGCAGCCTCGGGTATTCCAGTTCTTCCTGGTGCGACCAGCCTAGTTTATTACAAGATTATTTTACCTTTTACGGACAATATTGAAGTGCATTTGATACATATCAGGATCATTATTACAATACCATATATTAAAATGTAAAGTGAAGATATAAAAAATACCCCTTCCCCCCTGTCCCGGCTCATACCTCTTAAATTGTGATTGTCTTTAGGAGATTCATTGTTCTTCCTCGTCCTTCTCTCCAAGATCATTACTATCGACAGAGTTCATTGTTCTATATCTTTGTTGTATTTGTTGTGTCGATATAAATTTAATATATTATTTCAGTTATCTGATTACTCATTCTGTTGAGCCAAACCCTATCCCAAAACTTTAATTCTAGGTACATTCAATATACATAAACATGCAATGATCAATAAAATGACATATTATGCAGTTTGTTGTTATGGCTACCGTTGTATCGGTCTTTAGTTGTAAGGACTTATGTGCCTTATGTACAGGTTGGATAATACTCCGAACCTGGATAATAAACCTACATCGTTCATTATTCGTTTTTATGTTACCTTCAAAGTTTTTAAACAATTTTAAAAACATTTTCTATTACCGGTCTTAACTAAGAAATGTCCTAAATAAGATTAATTTTACCTCTATATTATATTCTATTATATTATGCTATGCATTATGCATTTCTAATTTACTATTCATTCTGGATCTGACAGATAAATATCATGGTTTGAAAGGTATTCCGTCCTGAGGTAATGCCTTAGTTGCATCCTCGTCTTTGTTAACTGGATTTCACTCGGGAGTTTATTCCAAAGTTCCGTCAGTTTATACAAGTAAGACTTCTTAAATAGCTCATTCTTTGGGTGCGGCACAGTCATTGTTTACCTGATGATGACACATCAGGTAAACAATTTATACTAAATGATTGTTTTATAGCAAAAATCGAAGAGCTATGTAACAAAGCTGAAAAAGATAAAATCAGCCCAAAATTAACGTGGGAATTCTTCAAATTAAAAGCCAGAGAAGAAGCTATAGCAATATCTAGCCAAAAAGCTAAAGAAAGGAGAAAAAATGTATTAGAAGGAAATAACAGATTAAATGTTCTCGATAGGAAAAAAAGGCTCAATATTGAAGAACGTCACGAAAAGAATGAATTACTTTAACAAGCTAGAGAATATGATTTAAATAAAGCTGAAGGAGCCTTAATAAGATCCAAAGCCAAGTGAGCGGTAGAGGGAGAAAGACCGTCAAAATTCTTTGGTGCCCTCGAAAAATATAAAGGAGAAAAAAAGGTTATAAATACATTAAATATAGACGGCCAACTATCTGACTGTCCTAAGAAAATCCTAAGTCCTAAGAAGGGCATGATTTTTACTCTGACTTGTATTCTAGCAAAAAGGTCACTAATAATGTGGCTAACGATTTCACTAATCGTCAACAGTTCGTACAGTTAGATGATACTGACAATAGAATATTGTGTGAAGAAATAACAGAGCCTGAGGTTGAAAAAATTGTCAAGCAAATGAAAAAAAATAAATCGCCTGGTTGCGATGGCTTTACCGTGGAGTTTTTTCAGAAATTTTGGTATGCCATTAAAGATATATTCATGAATATGCTTCACCATTGCTTGGGAGAGGGAGAAATGACTGAAAACCAAAAACGTGGCATAATAAGCGTAATTCCAAAGAAAGGGAATGACCCTTCTTATATAAAAAATTGGAGACCTATTACCTTACTTAATGTTGATTATAAAATCATTTCAAAAACAATTGCTGCAAGGTTAAATCTCTTACTCCCAAGTATAGTTAACAAAGACCAGTTTGGGTTTGTGAAAGGAAGATTTATTGGAACCGCCATTAGAAGAATCAATGATTTTATTTCTTATTTAGAGCATGAAAAAGAGAGTGGGGTTGTCGCATCCCTCGATTTTACCAAAGCTTATGACTCTATAGAGTAGGTTGCAGCCATCCACGAAAGCTACGGGCCATCCAGAGAAAATGTCTTGAAGTAAGAAACAAGACGAAGGAACAAAAAATCAAAAGAATACGGTGCACCACTTCAGGGATGTTCACTAAAGACCTACAGACCGATGCACAATCGCTGATTGCAAACGGCCTAATAATACCAAACCGCGTCGACTTTGATGAGCTTCGCATGATGGCATCTACATTTCAAGTACACAACTGTGCCTCAGCTTCTAACAGATGTCAGAAAATCACGAAAAACGGTGACACCATCTGCCGGGTCCAGAGGCATCCACCCTCCTATGAGTACGGCTTTTCAAAGGTACCCAACTTGTATGACAGTGACATCATCAGTTTATTTAAAGACATGAACTTGACAACAACAACACCACAAGGCGAAGATCAGCTAGATGTTTGTCAGGGGAAGATACACTTACCCTACTAATAAGGACGAAGTGTATATACCTACCGTCCGACACCTCCTCATTGGTCTTAGAGGTTGCTCCAACGTACAACTTATCGACACCCACTTCCAAGTCAGTTATGTATGCAAGTGTGCAGCGGGTGTCGAAGAACATAGAGAAGCAAATCTCTAAAGAAAGAAAAAGGCTGACGAAGTCGAAGTAACGTTTGACGATTATAAAAACATCAAAATAACTACTCAAGCCATCCTCGCTGAAAAAAATGAAAACAGAAGCTGGTAAGGAAATCGGTTTGCCAGAAATGATGTGGTTCGCCCTCCAACTACCATTCATCCTGTCAGACACTGACTTTACACATGTATCAACATCTTCACCCGAGGATAGAGGTGCCGTTACAAAGAATCAGTCCAAAAGTCAGGAAGCACAGGGTGGAGGGGAAATTCCAAAAACACTGGCAATGAGGCAATGAGGCAACATCTACAGGCAAACAGACACTTCACTGACAACCAGGAAACCATAATCTACCAGTACTACGAAAGTGTGTACTATATGGATGCAACATGGGCATTCTCTCTTCGATGGTACGGGGAAAGTGGTCAAAATTAGACAGCGCTACTTACTAGAAGTTGCAGCATACACAGAAGTAATTGCCCACGATGAAGAACATCCCCATGCAGAAATAGCAACGTCAGTACTGAACAATATCATCCAAGAACTTGTTGAGATGAGTGACCTACACGAGTATATGCCTATGTACATCATGTTCGTGGACGCAACAAGATGGAAAAGGAATGTAGTGGTATTTCCAGCAGTCACTCCATTCCAGTTCCCAAAATTTCTAATCCACCTAATGCTATCAATGGGCACTTACACAACTGAAATCGACTTATATGGCATTCCCAATTTAACAGCGGCTTTGGTGAATAGCAAGATCTTCTCATCATTGACTCCCTCCAGAGCAGAAATTGTATCGGTGGTCAAGCTGTACTTAGAGCAACAACTGATGTGGCTTCCCATCAGCAACAGACAGTTTCAACGCATTTTCAGATTCTTGTCCATTCTTGTCCATTCTTGTCCATGTCCACAACATGGCTGAAATGGCCTTGGCAAAACTGGCCAAGCAAAACGTGAGAACGTGAGAATGGAGTATCTGCGGCAAATACAAGTACTATGTATTGAAGAGATTGGTCTTATTTCCTCTGAAATTTTTGCAACCATGGACTTAATCCTCAGACGCCTGCAACAGTCTCCAGTTCCATTCGGTGGCTTAGTTATAATTGCCACTGGTGACCATGTTCAACTACAACCCATTTACTTACAACCTTTGCTGTCATTAAACTAAACCACTACGTCCACAGTGCCAGTGATCCTGATTTGCAACTTATCCTCAACATCATGCGCCAGAACCAAACAACGGAGGAGGAAGTCCAACAAGTTTGGGGATGGGGAAGGGAAAGAGGGGAGGGAGAGAAAGCGGGTAGGGGAAGCATGAGGATGGGGGAGGGGGGAGGGAATCAGAGGGTGGTGGGAAATTAGAGATGGGGTTGGGAGAGAAAACAGGTATGAAAGTCAGAGAAGAGGGGCAGGGAAAAGAGGGAGAGGGTGAAGTGTGGGGAGAGAGGCTGACCTTCCGGAGGACGGGTACTTTGCTAGTTAATTTATAAAAATAAGAATTAATATTACACACTAACAATTTAAAAAACAAATTACCAACTAATGATTCCAATAAAGTATTTCTATTATTGTGTGTAACCGTACATGACCTAATACCATTGGCATTCACATTACTAATTAAACAGTACACACAGATTTAAAATGAATAAGTTATCCGTCTGAGAGTAACACACATGCTTTTGGTTTGGTTAGTTTCACCTCTGCTAATAGTAATTAAAAGTTTGCAGATATACTGTGGTTTTGTTATTTTATTCTATGAAATTCCCTATTTCATGAAACAGGGTTTGGCCTGACAAAGTCAGGCTTCATTTAGGTTACCTAAATTTTGTTGTATAATTTGATTTCCTGTAGGAAATCAAGAATATTTTTGTTCCCAGATTCCCGGAAAATACTCTGCAGCAATGACTAAGACTGTAAATATTAACATTAAATGTACATCGACATATTTGAAATGAATGACTGCAGCAACGTCCAAGTACAACATGTACACATTCAATTACGATGTTGTTAAGGCTGTGTATGTGCGTTTGGCCGTTGAGTCGATTATATAATTTCCGTATGAGAAACCAAAATTAGATCGGCTAGTACTAAAGCATACTTTCCTCCAACGTTATTGCAAAAATTTGCCAACCAAATGACCCCTTCCGCCCAGTTTGGAAGTATCGTTCACACAAGTACACAACACTCTGCCCTAGCATTAATTTAACCATCTTTCCTCATTCTTATCACTCACAAACTTGAAATAAAATTATAACCGCCCAGCCGGGCAACCCTGGTGCCGCACACATCTGGACTCCCATTGATTTCTATGGGGTCTTTTTCGTTGACCCCGCCAACACCCCCTTTCTTGTCACTTTACGTTTTTTCAAGGGTAGAGGGGGTGGGGTGTCTTCTTTTGGGACTTCCAGCTCTTTTTGTACTTTTTGTCCCTTTGGTCCTACTCTTGCCCTTACTCTGTCCTAGTTTTGAAATAAGAGCCTTAATGCTCTTTTCAATCGCTCTCTCTTTTCAATCGCTCTAAAATAAAATGAATAAAATAATTACTTTTTGAGAAACAGCCAATAAGCTAATGTAGAAAATGATTTGTTTCAGAACAGGGAGATTTTCATGTAGAAAAAATATAATAAGTATATAAACATACCTTAGTTCTAGAATCGTTTGCTGAGTATCCATAATGTTGTGTAAGGTAGGATATTCCAATGTATCGTAATAGGTAATAGGCTATTCCAAGGGAATAAATAAAGTAAAGTGAATGGGAAACTAAGTACAAGATGGTTTTTATAGACGAAAAAATTCCCAGCCACAGGGCATAAATGTGTACCATAAGCCATAGATGAATTTTATGAGGTTTATGTTGCATCATATGTTTAGATGCATTTTTCCTGAAGAAATGCCAAAAAATAATTACAAATTAGTGCCAATCATAAAAGATAAGACATCAGCTATTTTCACTTATCCTTAGATCCTAGATAACGTATTGGTTCATTGAAAGCCAACTTTATGGTTTAATAATGGTGTCTTCACTAATGTATGCACGCCTCTAGTTATATCTAACAAGTTTTATAGTTTTTAGTGTCATTCAAATAGTTTATCGGATGTCTAAGAGCAGATGAACATAGCTCGAAGGCAAAATTAACTTTAGTTGACTCAGTGTCACAGACTGTTTAGACATCTTTGGAATTTACACACTATTAGCAAATTAGAAATGAATTATTGGTAGAACGACTAAAATTGAATTTTAATTGAACAAACCATACACGCCTAGAGTGTATTTGTCTTGTTTGAAAACACCTCTGCAGGCACGCGCCGGATATCTAGCGAGTTATCTACTACCGCGAGGTACTACCATGAGCCTACAGAGGTCGCCTCAAGCGTAGATGGTGTATGGGTGGAAGTAATAGCTTTCAAGATGTATTAAATTAATTAATGCTTTCTTTGATCAAAATGCGAGGAATAAGTCAAAGATTCATTTATAAACTATGAGGAAATGCGCTATATAAACTGAAAATGCTTAGTTTACTTTACATTATGGGTATATATTTTTGAGACAGATATGGCATAGTCGGCACTTGGAGGGAAAGGATGACGAGTGTAAAGTGGAGTGAGTGAGTGTGTGAGATTGGTTGCTTTACGCCCTTATCAACACTTTGAAGTGTTATATCAAGGGCGGGAGAGCTGAGAGGGAGGCAGTTTATGATCATACCCAGGAAATAGAGATAGAGAAGAAGGGAGAGGGAGACAGAGGAAAGAGACAGAAAGGCACTTTAAGGTCTTACCCAGTGTAAAGTGGATCTTCTGGATTTACTCGATTCTTTTTGTCAACGGTTTGGAGTTTTTCTATTGACGAGTATGACTGTGGATCGGTGCAAGAGACCTGCTTTTGCACACATAAATTGGTGAAATGTTCTGGTATTTCTTACCCGAAGTATCTTGCCATTGAGCCCAACAATGTTGAATATATTCAGTTGCGCGGGTGTTTTATTTCTTTCTATGATTCAGTTTTTTTCTAAATTTCCAAATTTGAAAATAATTGATTTACGATTCATGCAGATCCACTTTAAATGCTCTTCCCTTCCATCATTGTCCGCCATAGAGTTATTTACCGATTGCATCAAAACAACACTAGAACCATTGACAGTGGCGTGGAAATTCTTCCCACCTCCACCAGTGGATCAAAATCCACGTCTCCCAGTACCCAACCGTCTTCCTCAAATCGAAGGTAAGTGGCTCAAGTAAACTGGATGCATATACAGGTCAGATTTTCACAAATTAAACTGGATGAATATACAGGTCAGATTTTCACAAATATACTCAGATATGCCTTGTATTTATCATTTTTTCAGCAGAATTAAGCAGAATTTCCTAAAATTAATGTGTAGAGCTACTAATTGTACATTTTTTGAAAATATGATTCATATAGAGGAGCGACTACATTATATCTATGAGTGAATATAAATACAGTAAGTACACGTATGAGAGATATGTTTAGGTAAAATTAAATAGAAGCAGTTAAATGTTAAACCGATGTTAAGTTGATCCCAGATACCTAAGCAGTGATTATACTTATTTTTATCCTATAATACCAAAATTACAGCTATACTTATTCCATGTTTGATTTGATTCAACTTTTTATTTATTTAATGGACATAGTCACAACAGAATAAGATGCAACGACTCATGAACTAACGACTCAAGAACTAACGACTCAAGAACTAACTACGAACGATGTTACATCAGTGACTCCACCCACAATTGATCAAGTACTAGATGGGATAGAAAATCAAGAACGAAAAGAAGAAAAAAAACTGCACTCGGAAGGAAGGACATGGGACCCTCCTCTCTTGGTCCCTACTCCTGCATCTGACAATGCTCCTTCTGCCCCTTCCCAAAACCATGATTAGAAAGGGTGAGAAAATCATTTTTATCAACTTCCAAAAGCTTGGAATGAACTACCAAAGAAGGGACTGACATGCCCTTCAATAAAAGAATTTCAAGAATTTCTAAGGGATAATATCCAATAAGGAGTATGGTAACCTTCTAATCTTTTATTCTATCTACCTCGACAAAAAGGTATAGGAAAAACCAACTTTACCTCATAATGAATTAATATCATGTAACATAATATACAGATTGATTAATTACCCCCTGAGGTGGCAAAAACATCTGAATGATGTTATGTAAATCCATTATTATCGCTATATATTAATCACTAATGTCTCACATCGTGAGATTTTACACAAGTGAAAAAGATTTTCATGTACAGGGTAGAGTATATTTGAAGTGAGTATTATTATTATTGCTGTTATCATTCAGTTAACGGAGAAAATATTTTGTTATGACACATAATTGCCTAAAGCAACTTAATATGAGTAAAGCCAAAAATTGAAACTAATGCAAAAATGTTAGTAATAAGATTTGTATGGTTGATCATATTCTATGTCATTGTTATATATATAATATTGTATGAGTGTCAAATTGCAAGATTATATAGGAACATTTCAAAACAAACACTGAACTTTTAAGAAACGATAACGATCTAAGAAAAATGGAAGCTCAAGAAAACCTATGATAATTTCACAGAGGAGCACACTATCCATTTTCCGTTTGTGATATACAATTGTAACTGTACCGGTATATAAAATGAGAAATAAAGCTAATACATATATCTTTACTGTGATGGTTGGAAATCATTGAAGGTGACTCTGGAGGTTGTTACCATGTTCATATGCTCAAAAAGTAAATGATAACTAATTTAGTCCTAGACGTATTGGAGAAAAGAAAAGAAACCTGCAGAAAAATATTCTATGCATTGTGAAGATTAGTTTTCTTTTACTTAATTGTTTTTTTCTGTCGAAAAATGTTTTCAGAATTTTAGGACACTAAATATTGGAACAGCCTAGGAAGAGTATACATGGAATGAAAGCCCTTGTTCATAGGAATAATATGAGACTAATATTAGATTAAGATCCAACGCATATTGACGATATAGCAGAAAAAAATGGGATAGTCCCTCTCAATGTTTGAGACGCTGAGGTCTTCCCGGTATCCCACCAGGAAATAATAATTAAGAAGAAACATATACATCAATGACGAGGTGATTACAAGTTCATATTTATACTATGCGATGACAATTATGGCTAGCTCATGGTTTTACAGTAAGTGTGCATGTAATAAGTGTCAATGATATAATATGGAGGTAATAATGGATGATGTGTAAGTCTGTAGATGGCCAGTCGATTGGGCCTACCCAAAACAACTAGTTGTGGTATAAAATAAACAGTGTAGAAATTCATTCTCACAAATGTTTAACATAATGTTGGATCATGTTATGTCTGTATTGCTTTGAAAGGCAAGCAATAACATCCCAATCAAATACTGTGCAAAATTTTACTGATATTGTGCATTCATAAATATATTGGTTATGCTATCCAGTGATATAGTTTTGAGTAGTTTATTGTTTGTGTGATCTAATGTTAAATTGTCCATTCTATACTTATCACAGACATATGCACTGCTGTTGGACCGCACCCCGCACAAAAAAAGAGTGAAGATAAGTTGAGGTGCTACACCTTCTCAACAAGAAAAAGAATCTGCACCTAGAATTTGTCTAACCAGGCAACTGGAGCAGGGGAGGAAACACTAAAACCACTACAGGAACACAGTTCCTACAAAACTGAGTTGCTCATTTATGATTCAATTGGTAAGAGTGAGTGAGATTGGTTGCTTTACGCCCTTATCAACACATTTGACATGCTTATATCAAGGGCGAGAGCTGAGAGGGAGGCAGTTTTTGATCATACCCAGGAAATAGAGATAGAGAAGAAGGGAGAGAGACAGAAAAAGACACAGAAAGGCACTTCATGGTCTTACCCAGGACCATTCGATGGTAAGACTCCTTTTCATCAATATCCTTATAAACAGGGACTACAGATGGCATAAACCTTAGTGTATTTTCATTAGGGAAAAAGTCCAAGTTTTCTACCTGTTTATGTGTGCAAGTTCATATGTAGTGCATAGATATTGAAAATCAAATGTAATATATATATAGACCTATATTGATAGTGTAAACTAGATAGTGATAATCATTAAGAAAAGTTTTTACTGTTATGGTGTCTCTTTATATGGCCATTTCCACCAATTTGACAACATTTGGGCTCCTAGACACCCGCAGAATACCAAAAAATAATTTTTACTTTTATCAGTTGATTTGTTATTTTCTATCAACCTCATATATATGCACATTAAACTGTCAAGTTTGGAACCATTCTGATTATTAGTAATTTTTTTACAGGGGGGGTCAAAAATAGATCCCAAATATGTAAAAATGCTAAAAATAGCATTCCGAATAATGGTACATATTTCTACATAAATGAGGATTTAAATTAAAAATAGATAAAACAAATATGCACATAATGTATTGCACTATTTTGTACTTGATAGGTCTCGACATAAGGATCATAACACCTTTTATTTGGTGAAAATATTCAAACTAGAAGAAAAGTTACAGCCAAATAACCATTCAGTAATGGTAATGATAATGGCAGCGGCAAGGGTGACAGGTCATTGACCCTCTGCCCACATTATTATGCATGTATACACATTATATAACTCATTATATTTAGAATATATATAACATTTATTACCCTTGTTTACTTTTTTAAGTTGACTTGAATACTTGAATTGATTGTCCCTGTCCTGTATAAGTATTTAGAGGCAAAAATTTTAAACATAAAGATTCTGATATTATATATATGTGAGGGATACCATTTCTGACATTATGTGACGGCAGACGTGACGTAGACGACGTGACGAAGACGACAAAAGCGTGACGAAGATTTTTTAAGCATTTTCCCATGAAAATCATTTAAAAATGACTCGGAAATTCTTAAGTTCAGTCTACATAGATTGGTATTAAGCAAAGTAAATAATAAATGTCAAATTTAAAGTTTATTATTAAATTTATGCCTTGAAAGGCTCTAAAAACCCCTAAAATAGGTGTGACGAAGACGACATGAGCTAGGGTACCCACCCCCCTTTGCTGCCATGTTATTTCTCTGCTTTGATTCAAGAAAAACTAAAATCAATACATTTAATGTTCTATACCTATATAATCCGATGCACATCATCATTATTCATCAAAATATGACATTTTTTTTTTTTTTTTATTTATTTATTCCACCTTAGGCACACTGCGTGACGAAGACGACATGGGGGGGTACCCACACATTTTTTTTTTGATTTTTGATGACTTTTGGCCAAAAAATATTTTTTTTGCATTTTTTTTTCACACAGATCATATTCACGTAACCTACTATCACAACATATAAAAAAAAATGTTCAATTTTGAAGATTATTTAGAAATTTAGCAATTCCACGGACTAATGGCTGTTAAAAAAAACGATTTTTGCCCCAAAATGGGATTTTGAAATAAAAAAAAAAAAAAAATTGGGCTAAAAATGCCAAAAATGTTGTTCCACAGGTTGGTAGAACCATCCAATCAAAAAAATAATCAAATTAATGATAATTAACTTGATTTAAGCCCATTTTACCCCTTTCCACGGTTGGGGGCCAAATGTTGTCAAATTGGTGGAATTGGCCATATAGTTTCTATAGATCATTTCCCACACATAACAAAATATATAAGAGTATTTATAGATGACAGGATCACATGATGTAATTATGTACATTGTAATGTCATTGTAATGTGGAGTCCATTCAACCATTTAAACAAGAAAATCAAATGATTATCTATTACAACTTTCAGGAATCATTGGTGCCATAGAAACAGCGTTCGAGCCACAGCCCCTGAAGTGGTCATGCCAAATTTCGAATGGGAATTTGTGGAAACAAAGCATATGTATCATTTTCTGTCTAAACACCCTTTTATTAATATACCTTTGACTTGAGAGTGTAAGCCGAATTTTGCAAGATATACAAACAGAATATACGCACCAACTTAACTACATTTTTTTTACACCACTCACATACCATCTCTTACAGTATCTGTTTGTATTGTACTGTCACAGACAGAAAACCAACAGAGCAGGAGGGAGGATTTCTTTTCTTTTATTTGAATAGATAGGGGCAAGGGAAGATGTTCTAGCATTAGAAAAGAGGTGGCTGTGCTGGAGAAGGCCTCAGCCAATACTGAACCCAAAAATCAGAGAGAACTTGTCCAGGGAATAGTTAATGAAACATTAGGACAGAGAAACAAACCTCAGGGCAAAGAAATGAAGGAAGAGGTGGAGAAGGTGGTACCTGCAGAATTTGAAGGAGTTCTTATTAAGAGAACAGACTGTATTCCAAGACAAAAGGCTCTTCCCATCTGACAAATTCGCTTACCTAAAATTTGTGAAAATTAACCAGATATTACCACCGGCTGTACAGCAAAAACGAAGTCTCATCCGACAGATGGCAAAGAGAGCCAACGAGGTAACCCAGTACAAGGCCCAGGCCGGTAACCCAGTACAAGGCCCAGGCCAAAGCTCATAGTAGACGACCAAATCTTCTCACAGAGTATGCTTGAATATGTTCCCGACATAATCTGCCCATCAAGTACAAAGATAATACCTGTAAAGGATGGTTATGCTTTTCAGAGCGAAAAGGCATTTTTGTTGAATTTCTATAAGTGCAATATTGAATATAATGACGAAGATTACTGTCACGTCAAACAAGCATATCAATCCAAGAAAGCTGAATTTTTCGACAAAGATAGGATCGCTGCACGAATCAGAGCCACAAGAGACCCACGAGAGTGCAAATGAATAGGTGAAATGATTCTGGATACAAAACACCCAAAATATCAGGATTGGTTAAAAGAACGTGACAGAATCCTTGAAACCCTGGTGAGAATAAAGTTCATGGACAATTCCAACTTGAGATGCAAACTCATTAGAATGGGAAGGTGCCAATTAGTCGAAGCAACACATGATAAGCACTTCGGAAATGGATGTATCCTGGGAAGTAAACGCCTAAATGATGGTTCCTGGGACGGTGATAATATTCTGGGTAACATCCTTGAGCTTATCCGAGATGAATGCTATAAGAAACATCCTTTGGACATACTGATCCCACCTCGCAATCTTCATGTTGACCACGATCGTTGATATGTTTTTTTATACTTGCCCGGCTTTTATTCTCGCGTGAGATTATTCTCGCTAAAGGCCTTGAACAACCAAATGAGAGTTATCACAGTCACAATATATGTTTCTGGATTTGTCGACATGTAATGATCTAATATTTGCGCATGTATTTAGAGTATTGGAAGTGTCTCAATATATAGTTATAATTTGTCTATATTTGTAATCAAACGTACAAACCGATTGTTTATAGTAGTTCACAATGTATGAAACGTTGGACCCAATGGGTACCATCGATTGGAGATCCTTATAGTTCATCAATGTAAGGGCGACGCATGAAATATAGCTGCGTTGTCAGCTATGCGTATTTTTTCATTATTACAAATATTATCTGTTAAATGTCTAGGCCAATAAAAATATTTAAAAAAAAAATTATGTATTTTTTATTGTTCTGTATGTTGTATATATGTAAATGCAATTATATTCATGTACAACACCTCCTCAAACCTCCGTCTATCATACGTTTGTTTATCGGTAACTTTCTCTAAGTCTTGTCATATAACGTCACTCTTGATTAGTAAGTAATAATGTAACGATGGCCCTATCAGTAACACTACCTGACCTTAACTAGTGTTCTCTGGTTTTGCGTGTGCAGTCTCCTAATCTAAATATTACAACTGGATGTTGTTATCATTCTCAGTCCAAGGTGGCTTTTACATTATCTAGTTGAAGTTACATTATCTAGTAAAAGTTTGTGTAAATGAAATAATTGAACAAAAAAAGTTTGGCGTCGCCGGTTCATAGCGTGGGACCAAGGTCTGTTTATCAGTGTTAATTAACCGTGCTTAATATGTCAATCAATATGCAATCCTAAGTAAACTCCGCCCTAGGAAAGAATTTAAATGAAAGTTTTGGTGGTAGAAGTTCAGTTCAAGATGGAAGGTTTTCGGATAAACACAAGGACCAACGAAATTCAAGTTATCAAAAAAGATCTCTCATTTCTGGAGTTATTGGCGCTCCTTATAGTAAAGCCAAGTAAAGACTTCCTGGATACCTCGCTAGCTTTTGTGGAATATACCTTCATGGGACGTCATGGGACATTGCATTACTACAATTTTTATTGTAGTTTATACCGAAACACAAAGTGTGTACAGTGCTGTGGTTAGTGTTGGTGCATTGTGTTCTATTCTCTTCGGCATTGGACTTTTGATCATTGGATTTGGTTGCTATAAACAATACAAACGGGAACAGCAACAAGAAAACCAAAGGGCTGTTGTTCGGGCTAGGTAAGTCAATGTATTATTATTGTATACAAGTTAATATGTTATAAGGTAGGGGTTTGATAGGTCGCGTGCGCTGTGTCATCTTTCGGTTCATATTGTTGCGCAAGGGGTCTGTCCCTCTTATTACTGCGCGCGTTAGTAGTCTATACAAATGGTTGTGCAATAGTTCAAAACATGTTGTGACATGCTCGTGCTATCTCTACGTTCCTGGGACGTTCCGGCTCCAGGAATTTAATCAGGGGCTTAATCTCTTTAATTCCCCACTTGAGATTCAGGGTCCAAAGGCTCTATTTCGACAGCCGAGGTCTCTTTCTACTACTGGTGATCTAATGTTAAATTGTCCATTCTATACTTATCACAGACATATGCACTGCTGTTGGACCGCACCCCGCACAAAAAAAGAGTGTGAAGATAAGTTGAGGTGCTACACCTTCTCAACAAGGAAAAGAATCTGCACCTAGAATTTGTCTAACCAGGCAACTGGAGCAGGGGAGGAAACACTAAAACCATTACCGGAACACAGTTTGGTTACAGCTGTATACACTGTTTCTGCATCTGGAACTGTTGTTCCTCCTATGTTGGTATTTCCTAGAGCCAATTATCAAGATCATTTCCTTTGAGGTGCACTGCCAGGTACCATTGGTAAAGCAACAAATCGGGATGGATTAATGAAGAATTGTTTGTTGAGTATTTGGGGCACTTGATTCAACAAACACGCTGCTCACCAGATCATAAAATGTTGCTCATTCTGGACAACCCTGAAATTCATATTTCTATTCGTGGAATTGACCTGGCAAAGGAAAATGGCATCATTCTACTGACTCTTCCACCAGACACGTCCCACCGCCTTCAACCTTCGGATCTATGTGTCTATGGACCATTTAAATTGGCATACAACAAGTCTCTTGATAACTAGATGAGGTTGAATCCTGGTAAATCAGTCACTATATATGATCTCCCAATCATTATCAACAATGCTCAAATGGTAGCCATGAACCAAAGAAACATCATTTCTGGATTTGAATACACTGGCATCTTCCCATTCAACCAAGATTTATAGTGTGTATTGGCGCCAGACAATACAGGTATAATTATGATGTTTCATGTGTTGTTAATGATTTTTTTGTGTGTGCGGTGGCAAATGCTGCTTCTAAATCTTTACCTACCACTAGATTATGACAGTGTCTAATCCTATGCCCCACGTAATGCTGGAACTATTTATGTTGAATCTCTTACCTACATGTATGATGTTGTCAATGCTTTCAACCAATATTCTGTTTGTACCATTGATAACCTACTTGTGTGTGATTGAAGTCCTTTGATCATTTCATTCATGTTTATTGGTGTTCGTGCAAACTGGAATATTCATGCTTGGGTACACAAATTGTATTGGGAGAATGATTCTGTTCTTTGTGATTACATTTATGATGGCAGTGTCGCTACTCACATGCTAGATATAACAGCTGTTCCTAGAAGCTTTCCTCACATATGGCTGCAGACGACATATTTGCACTCGAGCCGACGACTATTTACTTCACCTCAGGGCTTTGCACGGTTACCAAAAAAGAGAATGGGATTGTTAGAGTCGCTCACCAATCCGTACTAGAGGCGTCAACTGCCTTCACTGAAGACATGTGTTAATGTCTAAAGATTATTTTATGTGTTTTGAGTTAAAGAGTTAATTTATTGTTTTATTGTTTAAATAATTAAGGTGCATTAAATAAAAGTATTCGATTGTATTAAATGAACTTGGCCATAGTCAGTCAGTATGTTATCCGTTTCGCAATAGGGTGCGGTCCTGAGGCATTACACCCTCATGATGACATGAGTCAGGGTATTGCGCCAGCCAGACCCGCCCCTCCATAGATTTAAGGTACATTGCATCAGGGATGAGTCGCTTGCATAGGGAAGGCGGGGAAATAAAACATCATCTGAGTGAGTGAGTGAGATTGGTTGCTTTACGCCCTTATCAACACATTTAAGAGTGTTTTATCAAGGACGGGAGAGCTGAGAGGGAGTGAGTGAGTGAGATTGGTTGCTTTACGCCCTTATCAACACAATTAATATGGTTATATCAAGGGCGGGAGAGCTGAGAGGGAGGCAGTTTATGATCATACCCAGGAAAAAGAGAGAGATAAGAAGGGAGAGAGAGAGACAGAGCTGAGAGGGAGCCAGTTTATGATCATACCCAGGAAAAAGAGATATATAAGAAGGGAGAGAGAGGCAGAGAAAAGAGACAGAAAGGCACTTTATGGTCTTACCCAGGACCAGAAAACATCATCTGTTTGTGACATTTCTGAAAATAATGATAACAGCAACACTAATCCAAAAGATGGGGATATCAAGAGAAGATTTTGCCTCAGGGCCAAAGCCTTAAGATAATGGAATCCAAAAACAGACCAGAGTATTGCTGGAGTCTTGCCTAATAAAACTGTCGGCAAATGCTCTAATGTGTATGAAGGTGATGATGATCTCATTCTGACTACGAGAAAAACAAGCATATAGAAGGTTGCGAGGGGGATATGATTGAGACCTACAAGATTACATCAGGGATCTATGATGAGAAGGCCACCCAGAAGTGACAACAGTGGGACTAGAGGCCAAAACAGCTATTCAAGGACTGTGCGATGCTAGAGTGCAGGAAGCACTTGTTTGCTTTCAGAGTAGTTGACAACTGGAACCTACTCACAGAAAAGGTAGTGGCATCTGTTGTCCAATTC
The DNA here is from genome assembly GCA_942159475.1 of Sthenelais limicola. NCBI lineage: Eukaryota > Metazoa > Annelida > Polychaeta > Phyllodocida > Sigalionidae > Sthenelais > Sthenelais limicola. The sequence continues at coordinate 2,739,560 of OW804094.1, read as the reverse complement.
AAGTGAGAATTAGATGTGCTGTGGCGCAATCTTGATTATTGAGCCTCCCCACAACCTGCTCGAATAGCATACAAACAATGCCGCACTAACGAGCTGGCACCAGAGGTCCTATAAGACCTGTTTAACCCTTAACTGTAAACCCTTCGCGTAAACCTTCTAACACTGACTTTGGCAAACTAAATCTATTTTGGCTCGATAAGGAGGACAGGAAAATGTATTATATTAACCAACACAGTCTGAGTATCCATTATCAAAGATCTCAAGTTGCTTTGACTGCAACCAGCCCCCTGTTGTCCAATGGATCTTCCTGCCTTTCAAAGTAAAAAGAGTAAAAACTAAAGACTACAAAAGGGTAGAAGATAATAACCATATGACAGGTAGGGCCAGGAAGGACTTTTTTAAAGAGATAAAACCACTGTCATATGCACTGCTGCAGGCGGGAGTTCAAGGAACTAATACATGAAAAATAAGGAATGACAATAATTTTTTCAAACTTTGTCTTGAGAAAGAACATGGTTGGGGGATAACAAAAAGCAAAAAAAAATTGATCTCAGCATATATTTTTTTTCATTCTAGAGACCATCAAAGTTTAGTATTTGAGTATGTGGGGAAAAAGGATATTTTCTCAGTTTTTCCAAGATTTCAGACAGACAAATAACATTTTTCAGTTGAAATGACTTCTAAACATAGCCACTATACAGGTTTACCCTCATGTATGAAAAAACAGGGTATCAACATATTTTGAAAGATATTATTCAGCATTGAAAATCTTTAATATTCCTGTTTTTAACTCATCTGGATGCAGATTAAGTTGAATAACTTTTTAAAAAAGTCGGTGACCCCCATTTTGTATTGCTTGAGAGGGTAAAGGAATATGTCAGCTATGTCTATAGAGATTTTTAGGAAAAAGTTATTTTCAATTATTTTTTTATACTGAAAAAACGAAAAAAATTGTCCTTTTCTCATAGACTTCTATAGTGAACAACCATAAATTTGTTTTTATTGGCTTTCTGAATTCACATAACCTTGTTCTTTCATGAGGCAAAGTTTAAACAAAATGTTATTTTCAGTTTTTTTCCCAGTTGAACTGTGGTTTATCTCTTTAAGCAGAGTTTGATGAGTTCATGGAGGAAAGGGCCTTTACCAACCCCAAGGTCCTGATTGACTCCACCAGAGGAACCTAGCTCTAGGGCCAGTAAAAGGCAAAGTATCTGCAACAAGATCCAAGAATCCACTAGGTTTCTTAAAGAAACCCTAGAAAAAAACCATGCTGAGAGAATGGCTAGGTTCAACCACTTTTTAGGTCTCTTTGAAAAAACTACCCCAAAAAGAATAGGAAACTTTACATAACGATTCTTTACCAATTAGAGATGCTGCACACAAAATTACGACATGGTCGTAGGCATCGTAACGTTTTAAGTCTTTACGAAATGGGAAATGCAAGATGGCGCCCCGAGTAGTACACACAACTGACTAGAGCGGAGCCGAATATGCACCCCAGGGTCGAATCAAAAGGATTACGAACTCAATCACCAATGAGTTACGACTCATAAATCTATCTAGCAACCATACAATCCTTGTATGAAGGACTAAATGGACTATATCTGTGTTTATCATTAGGATTACTCAAATGCCAGACGATCAGTCCCCGATATCGCCCGTCAAGGTAGGCGCACGGGCACACCAGCCCAAGCCCCACCTTATGCTTCGAAGAATATCTAGCACACTCAATATTAATTCACCAACCTCAGCAGTCCTATCCCCTGCTAAAACAAAATCAAAAGCCAAAACCAGACGTCAACGACGAAAATACCACATAACGATGACTTCAAATCAACAAAAGCAAACAAAGACCCACTAAGGTCAAGGTCGCCCAGCCCAACGGCAAACAACAATGGTGACGAACGTACAAACAAAAGCATAGGTATAGTGAGAATGGATAGTGCCTCATCGGATAGCTCAACTAGTACTATGACAGGAGGCGAAAACTCAATTGATGGTAGTAAAACAGACACAGAGCTGGAAAAACCAAAATCACCTGATGAAAATCAAAATAAGATAAAGCTCGCTGTTGAAACCCCCAGTAGTCCTAGACCCAGCCCAATTACAATCACTGCTAAATACCACACTCAGTACAATGATCGACGAAATAAAACGGCATAATACAACCACAATGGAAAGTTTGACATCAACCATTGTTGATCAAAATGAGGAGCTAAAAACAAAAATGGAAAAATTATCCACAGATCTCACATCCCACAAAACAGAATATGATGTGAAATTGACAAATCACAACCAACGAATATCCAAACTTGAAGCTCGAGTCGATGACGACAATTTGAGAGAAGTACTCCAGGGGCTGATACAACCTACCATAGACTCAGCGCATGACGACCTAAGAACAGTGCTAAATCAAGACTTACCAGAAAATGATGACTTTGTCGAAACTGTCCGTGAGATAATGAAACCTACACTTGATTCCGCTAAATCCGATCTGAAAACTCTTCGTAATGATGTAAAAGCAGCCCTGGAATACAATACAGCATTAATGGATGGAAATCAAGACCCAAATCGAGACCAACCTCAACGGCCTGCGAATGAAGTGGAACAACAACTAAAAGATTTTGAACAATCTCAGTCAAGATATGAAGGTATGCTTGCGCAATCATTTCGCACACAAGAGAAAATGAAACACCAAATAGAATTGCTAACAAATAATTATGAAATTCTCGACCTCAAATCGAGGAAAATGAACCTTATCTTCGAAGGAATAGAAGAAAAAATTAATGAAAACCTTCCAGAAAGAATTGCTGACCTAATATCGCCACACATAGAGAAATTCGACTGTGATGACATTGATGCAGCCTATCGCTTGGGACAATTCAAGAAAAGTCAAACACGGCAAGTACTCGTAACCTTTCAAACTCTTCTGGTAAAGGATGAAGTGATAAATCTAGCCAAACAAATAAAAACCACAACAGGAAACCAACATCTTTGGATAAATAAAGATCTCCCCGAAGTAATTCAGAAGCGAAACACCTTAGCGCGGAAATGCGCTCAACGTCTGTCAGATCAAGACAAAGCCAACGCCCCCACTACACGTGGCTCAGGCCTCGTGTACAAACGTAAATATTTTCGTTCCAGTGACCTACATCTCCTCCCAGACAGAGCTAGACCTGAAGATCTTAAGATTTTGGTTTGGTTTGGTTTGGTTTGGTTTGGTTAGTTTCACCTCCGCTAATAGTAATTAAAAGTTAGCAGATATACTGTGGTTTTGTTATTTTATTCTGTGAAATTCCCTATTTCAACAGGGTTTAGCCTGACGAAGTCAGGCTTCATTTAGGTTACCTAAATTTTGTCGTACAATTTGGTTTCCCGTAGGAAATCAAGAATATTTTTGTTCCCAGATTCCCGGAAAATACTCTGCAGTGTCCTGCGATTTTGCAGGAATTTTATTCTGTGTCTCTTGGTTGCCTGACAATGTATTAAGAGATGCTCTACACTCAGTTGAGTGTTGCATGTCTGACATACAGGAGCCACTTCACCTTTTAGAAGGTGCCTGTGAGTCAGTTTGGTGTGACCGGTACGAAGACGGGTCAGTATCACCTGTTCGGGTCTTGTCAGGTTATCATCTTTGAATTTTGGTGTGATTGATGGTGTGATTGCTCGCAGCTTGTTACTGTTTACACCATTCCATGTGCGCTGCCAGCTACGTTTGACATGTGCCTGCGCCACAGGTACAATGTCTGTGTATGGCATTTGGTCAGCCCCAACAGGGCGCCTCAATGCATTTTTGGCTGCAATGTCTGCTGCCTCATTTCCTTCTATTCCAATGTGGCTTGGCACCCAGCACAACACCACTTCTTTGTCCAGTCTTTTGTTTTCAGTGTATGTCTCTTGAATTGCTTGTATGATTGGGTTCTTAGGATAAAGATTGGTCACAGCTTCTAGACATGGGTGCGAGTCTGAGAATATGATGAATTTCTTCATCCGTGAGACCTGTACCCATTCAAGTGCCTTAAGCAGTGCTTTTCCTTCAGCAGTGTAGATGCTGCTTTCCTTGTGGAGAGCCTTCTTCAAGTTCCCAAATGGTGTATGCACGGCAAATCCAACACGACTACCATCTTTGGAACCATCGGTGAAAATGGCTGTATGGCTTTCAAACTGTGTCCTGATTTCACTGTATTGTTTTTCAAATACATGCACAGGAGTCTCAGTTTTCTTGTTTGTGTCAAGGTCCAGGATAACCAGGGGTAATTTTTGTTCCCATGGTGGAGTCTCTGGTGGTTTTTCAGTCATTACTCTTTTCATTGGTACACCAGCTTCTCGGAATAAAGACCTTGCTAAAGATCTTAAGACCGAGGAGTTTCGCACAAAGGAAGGACCGGGCATAGGCTTTCAAGGAGAGCATTGCTACATGTCAAATTTCTATAAAGCGGAATTCTGGTTTAAGGAAATAAAGTATACATCGGCGGAACAGGCTTTCCAACATCAAAAATCGCTGTCGAAGAACACATGTGAAAATGCGAAACTGGCTGATCTCATATATTTCAGCGAGGACCCGTACGCCATTAAGAAGCTGTCGACGAACATAGAATCTTCAGATAGCTGGAAAAAAGGTGAGGAGGAGACACTGAAGGACATTGTTCAGAATAAGTTTTGTAACAAAGGTGTTAATTTGTACCCTTGTCAGCTGGTTAATTAATGAAGAAAGAAGTAGTTGAGTTGTAGAGATGTAGAGAGTCTTTAATTATTCTGATCTTCAATATATATATATATATAGATATAGTCCAATGTAGGTACAAGTAGTTGTAGAAATGAAGTGGAAGTTTGATCGTATAAATATATGGTTAGTTAGACAATTTCTCCTTCCAGGTTTTGTGAGTGAGAAATGTCTGTAAACAGTGGAAGTGGCTTTCCCCAAATCTATCTGTCACTTACACAGATAGATTTCCAGCCAAACCTTCCAACTCCCTTGTGAATCTCTTACGGCCAGGTAAAGACTGCCCTATCTGTCTAACCCAACCGGGTATATACCGCTTGGATTAGACAGGGGGCCTACGTCATGGAATTCCTCAAATTCCTTTATTGCGCATGCGTGTGTCTATGCTACGCTTGCGCAGAGACCCAGGAAGTGATGTCACAGACATTGTAACTAGAGAGAAACGGACCAACTGCATGGTTGAAGCGGTCCAGTCCCTCAAGTCAACACTCTCATAAACCCTTTGTATCCACCCATGGATTTCTGACACCTCAGCTGTCCCAATACCTGGTTCAGAGAGGTACAGAGTCATAAAATGAATAAAAGTTATTGAGTTCTCACGACTCACAACCCTAGAAGCAGGAAACCATCAAACCTAAACAGGGAGAGTATTTTATTTAAAAACTCTTTAAAATATCTTCGTGGCTTTTATGCACTGTTCTAATATAGATATTTCAACTCCCCCTGCTCACCATATGTCAATTAATATTAATTGATTTCCCTTAATTAATTAATATATAATTTCCCCTAATTAAACCATGTCTTAATACACAACCTTATTACAGTTTGAACAAAATGACGACCTACGGCTGAAACTAGTTAATTCTAAATACGTTCACTTCTTTGAAATGACCTATGATTGCAAGTGGGGCACGGGTTACCGAATCCACGACCAAACATTTGACCCAGATACCAGCCGTAAGGGTCAGAACCGGTTTGGGTTGATATTGGATGAACTAAAACTGTCACTGTAATTGATCTTTCAGATATTGGAAAACTTCATCATGACACCACGCCCAATTCTTATCGTGGGAGACAGTAGAGTGAGAGAATTAGCTCCCTATCTACGCCAATATTTGCCACTTCAAACGTATCAACAAGTGCGTGTCTTATCCTATGCAGGGGCCTCCCTAGGTCTAGCGGCCCACTTAGCCAGTGACACAATCTTCCGTGAAAAGCCTCTCGTTGTAATATATACCGCGGGGCTTTGCTCCATCACTAGGAGAGATAGAGATACGAAGCGTATAGATAGAGGTACGAAGTGTATATGCCATATAATGTTCCTGAAACAGTCCAAGATTTCAAGGAAGATTTACATTATGTTGAAATGTATACGAGACAAGCCCTAGAACCATACCAAGCTCCGGTAGTATTCTGTACAATAACTGGGATGGACATCGGATGGTATAACACCAGACTGCCCGGTATCGTCCACCCACACCAAGATAATCTTAATGAGACTGTACTACGAATAAATCGTCTTATCTGTGCGAGAAATTCTGACAACTACGTTCCCACACCAACAACACACGACTTGGTTCACCACAACTCCAGATACGGCAAGCTAAATCGCTACCTACGACTGGGACTAGACGGATGTCACTTGGATGACGAAGGATTGAAGGTGTGGGCGAAACACATAGGAAAGGCCATTAGACAAATGAACATTATGTGAACAGTTGTGGTAGAGCTTCAATGAGGCCCCACAAGATAGAGTAAAGCGCCAAAACAGTCTATGATTGATCTCGCCAACATCCTCCCCTAGAAAACGATAAGTATCACTACAATACTCAACTAAAACTTAATATATAAGATAGCACTGTAATATGAGTAACAATACCACTTGATAAGGACCTCATAAAGAAAACATCCTAAATCTAAAATCATTCTGGAACTGTACTAAAAATTGACAATGATACCCAAACGCACTAGGGGAGTGAGACGAAACCAAAACATAAGACTATATAGATTCAAGGTTACATGTGAGTGAGTGAGTGAGATTGGTGGCTTTACGCCCTTATCAACACTTTGAAGTGTTATATCAAGGGCAGGAGAGCTGAGAGGGAGGCAGTTTATGATCATACCCAGGAAATAGAGATAGAGAAGAAGGGAGAGAGACAGAGAAAAGGTTACATGTATTACATATATATTGATGTAAGACAAATACTTCTCTAAAGAGTAAAACCAAAAGATGTTCAAAGCCTGGTGCTAAAATACCCATAAAATAATGTATGTACCTACTTGTTCTAATACCATACAGAAAATGGAATTCCCACTGTCTATGACGATGCATTCCATCGAGATTAGTTACTCATTTGAAACTCACTTGATTCTGCTGATACCCTCACAGGAGGAATACTTAATTACCAAGCCCAGGGTAACACTGATTTGTTGTGAGTGAGTGAGTGAGATTGGTTGCTTTACGCCCTTATCAACACTTTGATTTGTTGTGTCTAGTTTAGGTTATATCATGTCATACCAAGCTGTATTGTCTCCAATTACCTATGATGGGTCATTATACTAGATAGCTGGAGAAACACCCAGTCAAAAAGATTGGTAGAGCACACAGTTGCTGAGCGAAGTCCATGGTATGTTGTGATATATTGTGTTATGTTATTTTGAAACTGTCTATAACGATCCATTGCATTAAGCATCTAGAATAATACTCAGTTACCAAGTCCGTAGTAACACTCAGAGCTAGAGTAGAGTTCAGACTACATGCGACTATAAACAGAAGTTTAGTTTAGTACAATTGGATCATAATAGTTTAAGTTATATTATGTCATACCAGGTTGTATTGTCTCCAATTACCTATGATGGGTCATTATACTAGATAGCTGGAGTAACATCCAGCTGAGCGGAGTCCATGGTATGTGAGTGAGTGAGTGAGATTGGTTGCTTTACGCCCTTATCAACACTTTGAAGTGTTATATCAAGGGCGGGAGAGCTGAGAGGGAGGCAGTTTATGATCATACCCAGGAAATAGAGATAGAGAAGAAGGGAGGGAGACAGAGAAAAGAGACAGAAAGGCACTTTAAGGTCTTACCCAGGACCAGGTCCATGGTATGTTGTGAAATATTGTGTTATGTTATGTTATTTTGAAACGGTCTATAACAATCCATTGCATAATAGCTTAAGTTATATTATGTCATACCAGGTTGTATTGTCTCCAATTACTAATTACCTATGATGGTTCATTATACTAGATAGACTACATGCGACCATAAACAGAAGTTTAGTTTAGTTCAATTGGATCATAGTAATTTTGTATATTATATTATGACATGTCTTCCCCAATTGTCTGTGATGACTAAAAATAGTAAGTATTGAGAGTAACACTCAGTTACCAAGCATAGAGCAACACTCAGTTGCTGAGTGGAGTTGAGACTATATTGTGACTCAAACACTCAATACTCAATTATGAAAATACTCAGTCGCCAAGTCTGAAGTAACACGCAGCGTTAGAGTTGAGTCCAGATTATGTGTGACTACAAGTAAAGTTGTCCAAAAGTTTAGCTTAGTTCGAGCCATAACTTTGTATATTATGTTATGTTATGTTATCCCAAACGTCTATGACGACTAATTACTTATCTTATCGAGAGTAACGCCCAGTTACCAAACATAGAGTAACACTCAGTAGCTGAGTGAAGTTGTCTTAAACACTCAACACTCAATTATTGAGTAAAGTAAAGATAAGGTCTTATTGTGTTATGTTATGTTATAAATCACTTATAGTTACGACGCTATAGTAGTACCAACTACAGATATATGATATGTATTAGTATAAAACCCACTGTATAAGCAGGGGGCAAGGTGTCACTACTGAAGTTATATAAAAATTAAAGCGTTGAAATGGAAAAAAACAAAGACTAAGGTTGTGAAGATAGTATTCGCAGACTAAAAAAGCTGATTATACCATCTAATCAGCAAGACTAAAGGATATTCCCCTACCCCAAAATTACAGATCCTGGGGTGTAAGGCCAGTCTATACCAGATTAGAGGTATAGCACGCCAAGGCACACAAGAGAATGTATGTTATTCGCTTGATGATGCTAAAAGTTTTACTCTCCTAAAAGGGTTTAAAGTTATGTGTATAAATATTAGGAGTCTATTAAATAAGGTACCGAATTTAGAAGCAACCCTGGAGAAATTGAACTTTGATGCTATATGCATTAACGAAACATGGTTAAGTGAAAAAGTGTACAATAGTCTAATAGACATACCAGATTACAAGATATATCGTCAAGATAGACTATCGGGTAAAGCAGGTGGAGGCCTAGCAATTTATGCTAAGAAAAAATATGATGTCGAACCGGGCAGTGACGAACACCTAATAAGTAATGTAGATATAGAAATACAAATATTAACAATATTTCTTAACAAACATAAAAAGTATACTGTAATAAATGTCTATCGTCCACCCTTTGGTTTGGTTTGGTTTGGTTTGGTTAGTTTCACCTCCGCTAATAGTAATTAAAAGTTAGCAGATATACTGTGGTTTTATTATTTTATTCTGTGAAATTCCCTATTTCATGAAACAGGGTTTGGCCTGACGAAGTCAGGCTTCATTTAGGTTACCTAAATTTTGTCGTACAATTTGGTTTCCCGTAGGAAATCAAGAATATTTTTGTTCCCAGATTCCCGGAAAATACTCTGCAGTGTCCTGCGATTTTGCAGGAATTTTATTCTGTTTCTCTTGGTTGCCTGACAATGTATTAAGAGATGCTCTACACTCAGTTGAGTGTTGCATGTCTGACATACAGGAGCCACTTCACCTTTTAGAAGGTGCCTGTGAGTCAGTTTGGTGTGACCGGTACGAAGACGTCCACCCACTGGAAACTTAAAAACTGCTATAGAAACGATAAATGAGGTGCTAGGAAATATAAAAACAAACCAAGATAATGGTCCTGGGTAAGACCTTAAACGATAAATGAGGTGCTAGGAAATATAAAAACAAACCAAGATAATGGTCCTGGGTAAGACCTTAAAGTGCCTGGTCCTTGGTAAGACCTTAAAGGGCCTTTCTGTCTCTTTTATCCGTCTCTCTCTCCCTTCTTCTCTCTATCTCTATTTCCTGGGTATGATCATAAACTGCCTCCCTCTCAGCTCTCCCGCCCTTGATATAACACTTCAAAGTGTTGATAAGGGCGTAAAGCAACCAATCTCACTCACTCACTCAAACCAAGATAAAATCTTATTAGGAGACCTAAATGTGGACTACTCGGTCCCCTCAAATCCCAAATCGTGCCTACAATCAGTTGAATATAATGCTTCAATGAGGCAACTGATTAGTACCCCTACTCGAATAACATCAACAACGAGTACAACAATAGATTTAATTTTTACAGACTCTAAAATTGTTAGCAAATGTGGAACATTAAATGTGAATCTTAGCGACCACCTACCCACTTATGTTATATTCAAAAAAACAAATGAAAAGCAAGAAAAAGTAACATTTACATGCAGGTCTTACTCAAAGTATGATGAAGGAAAGCTCTCAAACCAGCTAAAAGATGCTAATTGGGATGAACTACTCATTAAAGACAACCCAACCCAGAGTTGGGAAAATATGATTACAAAAATAACATCATCAGTAGATGCAATGTGTCCAATCAAAATTCATGAAAATGTGAAAGCTAGAAAAGAATGGCTGACTGGAGACTTATTTGCCCAAATTAAAGCCAGAAAAATAACTATATAAAGCAAGAACTCGAAGCAAAGAGCCATAACCCAAAAAAATTTTGGGAAAAACTAGCACCGCTATTAAATAGCAGGAAGGCAAAAGGTGAAAAGAAAGAGGTGATTCTTAAGGATAACGACATATTAGTTCAACCAGATAGAGTACCAGATATTTTCAATACCTACTTCTCAAGTATAGGCAATAAACTAGCTAATATTATACCACCTCCTGAAATAGCAACAGAAAAGAAAGACAAAGAATTACAACAGACCAAAAAACTAGAATATCCAAATTTTGCGTATACACCAGTTACTACAAAAGACTTGGCAAACATTATCAAAGACATGGCCTCGAGCAAATCTTCTGGCATAGAAAATATGCCAACGTGGCTTCTAAAAATACTAATAAATCCATTTAAGAAAATCATAGATATGACGCAAGAAGTTTCTAGCATTCCTAACTCTTGGAAACAATCTAGAGTTACCCCATTACATAAGGCGGGTGTCGTCACTGACCCGGGAAACTATAGGCCAATTTCAACGATTCAGTTGCCCTCGAAAGTATTAGAAAAGGTGATACATACTCAATTATCAGCCTATCTGAGTGATTATAATTTATTGTATGACTACCAATTTGGTTTTAGAAGTGGTAGGTCAACCCAAGATGCGATTATAACATACTTAAATGCGGTTTACCAGGCACTAAATGAAAATAGAGCGGTGCGATCGATCTACCTTGATCTGAGAAAGGCCTTTGACACTGTAAATCACACAAGATTGCTAGAAAAACTCAAATTATTCGGCATTAATGGAAAGGAACATCAATGGTTCCAAGACTATTTAACAAACAGAAGCCAACAAGTATATGTCAACGACATTCTTTCTAAACCAAAATTAATAGACTGCGGTGTGCCCCAAGGAACAACCTTGGGCCCAATATTATTTAATATCTACATAAATGATCTTCCAAATTACATTCATAACTCCAAAATTCAAATGTTTGCTGATGACACCATAATTTTTAATTCAAATCCAAATTTAGCACAAGTAACAGATGATCTTCAATCAGACCTAAACTCTATGGTGAGTGAGTGAGTGAGACAATGGTGTAAACTAAACAAAATTTCATTAAACTTAGACAAGTCAAAAGTGCAAACAATTTTCCCGAGGCCGGTTCTCAGATCAAGGTGGATCACAGAAAATATGGGGCAACAACCTCAGTATCATCTATCCCTTGATGGTGTAATTTTAGAAGATGTTTTGGTGTATAAGTACTTAGGGGTAGAAATCGATAGTGCGCTAAAGTTCAAAACAATGATCTCGAAATTGACAAGCATGTTGAACTATAAAAGCTGGCAAATCAAAAAGCTTCGCGAAAAACTTACTCAAGAAACAATGCTGCTAATTTACAAGGTCATGGTACTTCCTATCATTGATCAATCAGATCTACTGTTAGAGTCCTGTGGAAATACCACCCTCCACAGGCTACAAATCCTACAAAATCGAATCTTAAGAACAATCTATCGGTTGCCATCAAGGGAAAATGTGGATGAACTTCACATCACAAAAAAGGTGTTACCATTAAAATATCGACGACGCCTCCACCTGCTACAAATGGGCCATCGCCGGGCCCAAGATCCAAGAAATATCGACCTTAGATCTATTAATACACGAAATTTTTCAGATGGAAAAAAGATTCTGAAACACGAAATCCCAAAAACAGAACAAATAAGAAAGTCAGTATATCACCAAATACCATATTCTTGGAATAGGCTCCCGGCGATGGCACATAAACAAATTGATTATAAGATATTTTCACTAAGTGCAAAAAATGTATATGTCTGGAACGACGAATATTTTATATAAAGTACACTTGAAACATCAAGCTTTTGTAAAACAAATAATCATGTGTGTTAACAAAAGGTGCCAAATTGTTATCACTAATTACATGTATAAATAATTGCTTAACACATTCTTGTAGCGAACCTCAGCAGTCAACGACTGAGAGGTGGTTAACCTACAATCATACTATGGACTATGCTAATGAGGTGCTGAAATCCTCCCTATTGCTCGGAGAAATCCTCGATTGGCAGCTTAGTCTGCAAATAAACGTTTACCAACCAACCAACCAACGAATGTCGGAGACTTGGTCATAGGATTCGTAAATGGTTACTGAATTGTACCATAATATTGTAAAAAATTGATGAAATAAAGAATGGTATGTCAGTGATTAGATTTAGATTTAGAATAAACTTTTATTTTCGATTTATCTATCGCTATCAGAGAGCGGTTCTCCAGCCAAGGGAGGTCTCCATGCTCACTGTTGTTTTTACAGTAATCAATCGATATAGATAATAGGCCTACTAATTAAATTATATCACTAGACCTTTTTCTGCATTTTGCATACCTTAAATAAAACCTCTCCTATATGACTATGCACTCCTAAACTCACTTGTGTTTACACAGGGTTATACCGTTACCAGCCAAAATCCAATTTTTAAAAAAATATAAATTATTTCTCTTTTCAACAACTCATGTCATGTTCAGGCACATCGTTCTAACGAAATTCCAATAAATAGGGGAGAATTACATCAATTACAATTACAATAACGCCACTTACAACAATTTTAGGACTTATGATCATGTCATAAGTCCTTACCCAACTTTATATCAGGCTGGGACAGGTAAAAACCCTGTTAAGGTACCTGCTTATGGTAACCGCTGGAAGATATACATTGGACAAAGATCTGATGCATAAGCATGTCGACCTATTTGTCTACAACCCACTGTAACTGTACTTAATTTGGGCAAATAAAAGGTTATCTATTCTATTCTATTCTACCCAGGATAAATAAAAATCTTTTTTAAAAAAAAGGAGAAACACAGAAACGTGTCTGATCTGTTGTAGATCGATATCGCTTTCTTTATCTCTTTCTTTTTCACTCTCACTCCCTCGCCCCCCTCTCCCTCTCTTTCTCCCTCTCTCTCTCTCTCAGATATACGGATACATTTACTTATAGGTTAGGCTTGGCGAACCTCCTTATTGACTTATCATCCAACCCAGCAAGGAAAACTTGCCTTAACGCGATAGTGCTGCCCTCTCTCATTGTGGTTGGGGAACTAGCTAGCGACGTCTGCTTAATGTAAGCCTAAAGTCCTGACACCAAAACCGCCAAAGAAGACTAGATTAGATACATCAAACAGGAATTCAAGACAATCGGTCGAAGGTTGGTATGTCCTGCACACGTTATATTTAACTGTATTTAGACACACAGTTAGCCGCCACCCACGTCTGCTTAATGTAAGCCTAAATCGCCAAAGATCGCCGCCAAAATCGCCAAAGATCGCCAAAGATCGCCGCCAAAATCGCCAAAGATCAACTAGATATAAATTCGCTCGAAGGTTGGTATGTCCTGCACACGTTATATTTAACTGTATTTAGACACACAGTTTTCTGCGTATTTCTGAAACTTAGCTAAACTTGAAAATGAAACGCATCATAACTTTTGTGCCACTTACGATTGAAAAAAAAGTTACGACAAGAAGTTATGACATGATCGGATTTTTATTCACACTGATTTGACTTCCGACATTGTTGTAAGGGTTACAACATTATCGTAACTCTTACAACATTTTTATGCACCTACCCGATAGTATCTCTTGTATAATTGCTGAGTATTCCATTATTGGTCCAGTGCCTCTTGTTGTTACATATACATGTGAAATAGAATAGAATAGAGAAATCTTTTATTCATCAAGGGTTTACAATTGTTGTGACAAATAGGTCGACAGGACTCTGGGTACCATTTACGATTGATACCCAGATCTTTCAGCTGTTCCCTTGACATTTATAGAATAAGCTAATATAAGGTGCGTAATAAGGTTAAGTTTCGCCTATAATAAGTTGAGGTTGTTGTTATCCTGTTATAACAATGTTTTCCCCTTCCTGGAGAGAGGGGGGAAGGTTCATGAGGGGGATGTGTTGCTACAGGATATGATGAATATCGGTAATCCATTGCTTCCATTAATCATTCCACCGACAACCAATGTTTAAGGGTGTCAAGTGAGTGAGTGAGATTGGTGGCTTTACGCCCTTATCAACACTTTGAAGTGTTATATCAAGGGCGGGAGAGCTGAGAGGGAGGCAGTTTATGATCATACCCAGGAAATAGAGATAGCATCGAGGTAGTTACTTATTAGTGTCAGCACCTGAGCCGAAAGCTTTCTCTCGTAGAGTTTTGGTTTGGTTTGGTTAGTTTCACCTCCGCTAATAGTAATTAAAAGTTAGCAGATATACTGTGGTTTTATTATTTCATTCTGTGAAATTCCCTATTTCATGAAACAGGGTTTGGCCTGACGAAGTCAGGCTAGGACCAATGTGAGTGAGATTGGTTGCTTTACGCCCTTATCAACACATTGAAGGTTATATTAAGGGTGGGAGAGCTGAGAAGGAGTGAATGAGTGAGATTGGTTCCTTTATGCCCTTATCAACACATTTAATATGGTTATATCAAGGGCGGGAGAGCTGAGAGGGGGGCAGTTTATGATCATACCGAGGAAATAAGAGATAGAGAAAAAGGGAGAGAGAAACAGAGAAAAGAGACAGAAAGGCACTTTATGGTCTTACCCAGGACCACTCAAACAGAGCGTATCATTATAACCGGCACATTATGTCATACCTTGCAGGACCAGGAGGACCAATGTAAGCAGTAAATATATTTCAATCAGTGTAGTCTATGTGTATGCGTTTATATTTTATAATGATTAAATATTCTGAGGTTAAATTTTTTAAGTACCGCTTGTTGTAACAACAACATTCTACCGTTAGTTCTACATGGGATTTGCAGTCTGCAGACAGTGCCGATACACTGCCAGGGCTGCAAAAAATGTCTCCCCTTGCCTGACACTGAGGTGCACAGGCTACTGCGCAAAATATCTTTTACTTTGTCTTATGTAAAGACGCATTGTATTGGCAGACCAGACCGATTTCATAGTCGGCTATGTCCACTATGACCAGAAAGAATCTATTCCTGCATTGGTAAATGGCAAGACTTCTGGCATGGACTGGTTAGTTATTTTTCATTACTTCCTATTTAATTATTCTAGCATTGCTTTTCTTTGTTGTTTATTCATATTTACTTTCTTTCATCATCATCCTTCTTATTCATTTTTATTTTTCATTATGAATTTACAATTAGAATTATTCTATATCACCTTTGTTCTTTTTTAGCACTGCTCCCATAAGTGTTCCAAATTCAATTCTGGAAAAGGCGCATGATGCTGAGAACAGACCACTCATTCATTTTAAAGAAGTTGAATCTGTTATTCACTTAATGAAATTGAGAATTTCTTGCCATCTAGTAGTTTTACAGGTAAGAATTACTTTTATTTTAAAAGCCAATATTTTAGCTTCATCTACACTATTGTCAAGTTTTACAGGTAAACATTAGTTATATTTTCACTTTACTGATATTATTGTATACCACCCGTTCTTATTATTGATTCATTTTTCAAGACTTGTCTTATATCTGTTCATACGAGAGTCTGGAATGGTACGTAACCTCATGGTTACAGACTTTATATGGCGTCGCTTGACGCTGACATGTGCAAATAGGTGTGAGCAAATACTGCCCAGGGGAGGCTTACCGATTGTATAACAAATCAAAATTGGACTATACAACGCTAACATATCCAAGGATATAACAGCCCCACTGAAATATCTGCAAAACTGATCTAAAGGACAAATATAATAAGTTCGGTCAATGAATGGACAGCAACCCCTAATATCGTCCGAGGACGCCGCCAAAAAGCTGGTGAGCCAGCCGGCACTGCAACGACTCCATAATAAATTAAAGTGGACTTAATGTGACCCTAATAATACCCAAGGAGTAACTACTTCTACCAGAAGCTCTAGAAGTAAGTCTGACTCTTTATATATGAACAAAAACATTATCGAACAAGGAAAACTGCTGAGTAACTGTCAAGCCCCAATGTCAAGGTCAACGATTGGCCAAACAGCTGATCATAGTTAACAAACTGACGCAACCATGTCAGCCCCCACGTTAGGCCAAGAAAGTGAGGCCCAGGGTGCGACTGCAACAGTGACTGTATCTCACTCGCCCCAGCCCCAATCCAAAGGCCAAGACAAAAACCCCACGACAGAAATAAAAGAAAAGAAAAATGAGAATGGCCAAGAATCCAACACATCCAGTCTCCAAGCAATGCTAGACAGGCACCTAGCTTCGATGGAGACTCAAAATTCTGCAACTCTCTCAAGCTATTTAGACTCTCTGAAACTTCACAATGAAAATGCAATGGCTGAGCAGACCGCTACAATTAATTCTGAGATTAAGTCAATTGCAGACAGATTTGATACCTACAAAAAGGAAAATGACAAAGAAATAAAGGGGATCAAGAAAAGAATTAAAGACGTCGAGCAGAAAATTTTGAGACAAAAGTTTAATAAACCTATTCAAGCAAAAAGTACAACCAGCATTAAAAAACGACATAATCGCCCAGATCCCAAAAACGCCTGGTGTGCAAGCTGAACCGCCCACTGGGCAAACAGACAACACTGAGATGGAGGTAATGACCGATAGGCAAAATGACCTGGAAAAAGAGCTACAAAAACCTGCGTCCGGAGCTAGACCCTCCGATACAAAACTTCAGGAGTTCCCGGGCACAAAAGAAGTTGGATTTCAAGGCGATCTTGTCTACTTATCCAACTTCTATCCCCGTAAGTTTGAATACAATGATGACCAGGAGTACTGCTCAGTTGAGCAGGCTTTTTCAACACTTGAAAGCCCTATCCTCTGTAACGCCAAAAATACGAAACTGGCAGCAGACATTCTACGCCTAACTAACCCGTATGAGATCAAGAAAATGTCATCACAAATAACCCCGAGCGCCGACTGGTATACAGGTGAGAAAAACCTCCTTAAAGATATCACTGGGTTCAAAATCCAACAACACGAAGACCTCAGGAAAAAACTTGTAGACCCAGCTTTTGACCCAGCGGTCCATATACCCGGTAAAAACCAGTTCGGCAAGATATTATCAGAGTTAAAAGCACACTACTCAAGCCATTCTAAGAACTGTACCAATCTAAGAACTATATCATAACTATACTATATTGTTGCTATATATTTGCAGGTTGACACTTTACTTATACAGCATGACACCATCCAGTAGATTCTATACATGACACCATCCAGTAGATTCTATACTAAGCAACGATGCCACTCAGGCAGATAATGATTATTGGTGACTTGAGGTCCAAATTCTTGGCCCGAATCTCCAGCAGTATCTTACACACCAAGAGTATTGCAACACTATAGTACGGTCTACTCAGGCGCCTCCCTTAAAGTTTCCACTCATATGGCGGCCAATGACGTCTTTGCACTCAAACCGAAGACAGTATAGTGAGTGAGTGAGATTGGTTGCTTTACGCCCTTATCAACACTTTTAAGTGTTATATCAAGGGCGGGAGAGTATATTTACCTCAGGCTTGTGTACAATCACGAGGAAGGAAGGGGAGATTGTCAGACTTGCATAACAGATGGTAAATGAAGCTACCATGGACTGGGTTCAGAACCATGTACAACACACCACCTATCTATTTACCACTAACGTAATCTTCTGCACGGTGAGGAGGATGGACCTCTCCTGGTACAACTCCAGGGACTAAGCAGCAAGGGAGGCCACCCAACCACAATTGGACAACACCATCATACAGGTCAACTGACAGATAGTCGCCAAGAATGACTCAAATGGCTTTGCGACCCCGCTCACGCATGACTACATACACCATAATAATAAAGGCAGCAAGACAACCCATTATTGGAAGCTAGCGGATGACGGCTGTCATCTTACAGTGCAAGGCTTGGACAAGTGGGCCCACCAAATCACCAAACACATCCAACATCTTGACAACTAAGCAAACAACAACAAAGCATATATATCACCAGACTGTACCACCCTTTACTTATTAGGTAGCCTTCATCAAAGAAGCCTAACTATATTAACCCAACTTACATGTTCATTGATCTCATACTGACACTTGAAAACAGAAGGATATATAATTTACGTCCCACAATATGCATAAAGAGGTGATCTTTTCTAGTCTAATCCTACATTGCCTATGCTACTATATTAGCATAACAAACCATACTGATATATCGTCCACCATTGTTGCTACTAGAGCCTGGACAGGTATATAAGGTATAAAGTTTAAGTAATTGCCGCCGCTATCATTGACAACTCCTGCTGTTACTAGAGCTACTAGAGCCACTAGGGCAATAAGACCCCAAACGTAAACATATATGTATATAATATGATCTCTGATCTATGTTTGCTATAAACCATGTTAGCATTACCGATTACTGTGGTGCTGAGTAATGATGATGATTATGTTGCTACAAGCAAGTTAACTGATTGTGTTGCATAAGCAAGTTAGAGGGACATATGACCTCCGAGTCTCGATTTCCTGGCACAGATAAGCTTGTGTTATTGATGTTGTAACATAAGCAAATCGGGTGTATTTAGCGCGATGATATAGTTCTATGAGATAGCCCTATAGTTCATTGTGTGTATGTAAATAAGTTTGTGTTACCAAAACTACCCAGACTAGGGTAAAAAATTCTTTCCTCATTAAAGTCAAACTGTATATCGCTGCACCCCAAGAAAGACCTGCTTGTCACATGTCATATACCCTTAAGCCCCCACCAATTAATGAACATCCAAATTTAACAAATGTGAAAGTAACGCTCAACGACATTGTCTTTTTTAAAGAATTAGAGTTAAGGTATTGAGCCTAAATATCCGAAGTCTACTCAATAAAGTGAGTGAACTAGAAATATTGTTACACAAAACAAAGTTTGACATAATATGTGTGGGTGAGACCTGGTTGAATAACAAAGTATATGATGAGCTAGTCAGAGTGAGTGAGTGAGTGAGTGAGATTGGTTGCTTTACGCCCTTATCAACACTATTAATTGTTATATCAAGGGCGGGCAATATGTGCTAGTCAGGATAGAGTTGTTAAGATCTGATAGAAAAGGTGACAAAAAGAGAGGAGGAGGCCTAGCCATATAATTATGTTAAAAACGAACTAGAGGCAACCTGGGTCGGTGATGCTCATGTACCCCCCATATAGAAGTCCAAACAATGCTGGTAAAGACAAACAAGTTTAAAAGGTTTAAAATCCATAATGTCTACCACCCCCCCCACCCCCCCCCACCCCCGATGGGGATCTCTCAGTTGCAATACACCACCTCCAGGAAATTCTCTCCTTAAACGAAGACAGAGATGAAGTAATAATGCTGGGTGACTTTAAGACACAACTATTAGCGATAGAGCATAGTGCCTCACTAAAACAACTTATCAATACCCCTACTAGGGCAACTGCCACGTCAGAAACATGTATAGATTTGATCTACACAAACTCAAAAATAGTAAAAACAACTGGAGTACTTGAAACTGACTTAAGTGACCACTACCCCACATTTATAGTATTAAAAAAAGAGAAGGAAACTTACCAAAGAATTAGTTTTACCTGTCGTTCTTACACAAACTACTGTAAATTAATAGTAACTAGTACCCGTAATTTGTGTTTTGGCGGGAAGATGCCATTGTCTGGTGGCATCCCTCCCAAACCCTACTCCCAGTCATGGGTCGCCGCCTCTGATCTTCTAACAGCTGACTACACCGACGCTCTCAGCTTGCTCTCGATCCCGCGCAGAAGGCCCTTCAACTAGGTAACTATCTGAGACCTGAGTTCTATGTGCAAAATATTGACAAAGTGATGAAACAGGTCTGGATCCAGTGCACCTATTGCCGTATGGTATTTCATAGGGCCTGTGCAACCCTACCAACGGTAGAGGCGATGGAAGACGCCCTAGTGATGGGCTACATCTGTGAGGAGTGCATCTAAAATGAGGGAATAACACTTGTCAATTTTATTTTCTTGTCTAGGATGAACAATCAACACGAGAGGGAGGATGGCGATACATACCTCCTCAATCTAACCAGAGAGATGGTGAGCTATATCAATTCCCCTGAACTAGGTATGTTAATGAATTAAATATAATTTATGTATTATAACTGGCAGATCTAGTTAAAAATACTGGAGACCTTTCAGCTAGACCTGGCATATGTTGAGATGAAAACTGTAAACCCCACTCCTTTCCATACTTATGTCGGAGACATTTGATATAGGAATGTCAGATTTAACTTAACTAACTAAAAAGGAAATTATAGAAACAGAAATTGTTTCATTTTTTCTGTTTCTTAATGTGATGTATTTTATTATCGACATGTGATAGGCAACTCGCTATCGCTGGTCCTCTATCACATGCCATAAGACTCTTCCCTCCTAACCACAACGTTCCTAGTCCTTTAGGGGTTGATCACAGACTCTATCTGCTGGTAGGATTGTCTGTTACAAAGGTAATTCCGGGACAAAAATGAACCGGAGAGCCCTAATTTCTTATAAGCTGTTATGCCAACCTTTTTTGTGCTGAGTTAGATGTTAACTTTTCTCTTCAGACGAAGCATACCAAATTGCGATATTAGACCAACTCGTGGAGGGGAAAACACTGGAGCTCACACCAGGTTCACCATCACCCTCTCCAGTAGTACACTATCACAATCCCCATCCCCATCCGCCACTTTCCCCTCGCCATCTTCCTCACCCTCAACTGAATCCCCAGATGTGCTTGCGTCTCATGCCTTGACCACACAACTTCTTGTTCATCTCCATATGGAAATGGAAGGAGAGTTTTTGTTGGGCCAGATTCGGGGCATGATGGCTAGAGCAACTCGTTCCAAAGGTAAACCAGGCCAACCTAAGCCAAGTAAGGTTGTAAAGGGTGTGAAGGATTCAAACGCAAAAGCCACAACTCAAACTTCCTTTAGATTAAATGACCCCAAAGATACAGATACTGCCCATGAGGAGACCTCCAATGTGGAGGACACCCCAAACCAACCAGCAAGATCTCATGTATGTATAATCATAGCACATAAATTTGTATAATATTATAATCTTATACTTATTATAAATAATAAAATTGGCAGTGGTAACACTTTGGTTATGGGGCTCAAGTAGGCAATAATGTTAATTTTGGTTCGGTACCTTTTTTAATAGTGCTACTGTTGCCCAAGCGATGAAGAAGGTGTAGTGGTTGTAAGTATTGGCTAAACGAAATTTTACATGTTGCTGTTTATGCGTCTGTTTATGTTAATGTTTTATTTTGCTTTGCTTTGTTAATGTTTTATGTTGCCTGCTTGCTGAGAATAATTTTGTTTGTTTCATCTAATTACTGTTTGGTTAAGGTTGCTTATTTCTATAAATTAATAATTAATTTCCGAAAATGTACAATTGCCACTTCAACTGTAATTCTGTTGAATCAACCTGAAAAATTAAGAAAATTGGGTATGGTATGATTATATTCAGTGTCCAATCGATGTATGTGTACAAGTATGTTATTTAAACTGTATTTGGAAGCTCATTGTGTCGTAACTTTTTGTTATTTGAAAGAACTAATGAAGGCCAATTGTACATTTTCCGACAGTCTGACACTTAGACATTTTTCATTGGTGCTGTTGCTTTGCCTAGGTTTGTTTGTTATTTTGCTTTTATAATTGCCCCTAACACAAATGTAGGTCCAGCAGTATTGGGGCCCACCACCGGATAGCGACTCCTGAAGTACATTCATTCGTCCTACCCCCCGCTCTCGCGGCGCGGTACATGGACAAGGAGCTGCGCCGTCAACTCCAGGCCCACACTCCATCCCCAGGGAAAACAAGTCACCAGACGTATGAGGACTTCCAGCGGGAGATGGCTGAGGAGGACGACACCGACCTGGAACCGCAGAACCAGGGTGACTTCAGCAGCCGCGCCTCATCTCCTGTGTCGCAGACTGCAACACCTACGCCCGGCACAGAGGATGAGAGTGCAGCTGGAGGTCTCCCTGGTCCAACACCACCTACTGCAACCCCAGGTCAGTCCAACTCTTGTAGTCACAGGTCACTTACACCCAACCCCACTCCTCCTGCCCCACGTCCACATGCACCGGCCAGCCACCAAACCCCGGAGCAAAAGGCAGCGCTCTATGATACCATCATGGGCAACGTCCGGGCGCTGCCAAAGAAAGAGAGGACAAAGGTTGTGGCTACACTCGTGTCTCCCGAGAACATCAAGGAGCTCAGGGCAGCCTCCCGCATTGCCTGTGACACTGGTTTGGACAGGAGGACTGTCATTGCCAAACCAACCAGTGAGCCATCGGCAAGGCACCTGATGTTCGAGAATCAAAGGCAGCAAATCATTGACTTTCTCACCCGCCCGAGAACTCCATCACACTCCCGGGTGTGAAAGACACAAAAACCATTGACGGGGTCAAGTACCAAAAAGTGGTACTGACCGAATTCCTCCATGTACTTCACCGGAAGTACATGTTGGAATTCGGTCCAGTAAGCTGCAGCTTCTTCACTGGTGTGCGGAGGGACAACACCTGGATCCGGCCAGTGTGGAACAATAGTGAACAGGTGTGCCTGTGCAAGAGGCACCAGAACTTTGCCCTGCGCATCCGGGCAGTGCCATAACTGAAGTTGCCACCCATTGTGGATCGCCTCATTAGGCAGGTCACTCCAGCGGAACTGGAAGCAAGGCTTCGGGCAGCCACACTTCCAGCCATCATCAAGTATAAGACCTGGAAAACGGTGGATGTGCCCTATGGGAAGGACGGCAAAACTTCCAAGAAACAGCTGGTGGCCGAGGAGGCGAGCGTGCTGTGTTCATTGCTGCGACGACCGCAGAAATGAACGAGGTTGTACCCCATTGTGCTCGGGTGTATGCCCAGTACAATGCAGTGCGCACCCTCCGCGAGAACCTGCCCCATGATTCAGTGACCATCCAAATGGACTTTGCCGAAAATTGGATTGTGACGCACTTCGAGGAAATGCACTACTATGGAAATGACCCGATCACAGGCCATCCTGTGGTCGTCCACTGGCATGACACAGAAGAGGACAAGATGAAGACCGACTCTTTTGTGTTCGTCAGTGACGACAGGTGCCATGATGTGGGTGCGATCTTTGCTTACATGAAGATCTTTGCTTACATGAAGATCCTAGCACCAGAAGTTCAAGCCAGGCACCCACACATCAGGCACTTCCATTATTTCACAGATGGCCCCTCCTCCCAGTACCGGAACTGCTCCATGTTTGCCTTGGTTGCCAAGCATGCAAACCTCCTGGGTGTGGAGGCCACATGGTCCTACTTTGAGGCAGGGCACGGCAATTTGCAGTTAATCATATTGTGTTATGTACATTAAGATTGACATGTTATTGTTTAACACACAATTTTAATAAACCTAATTTAAAATAAATTTGGTAATACTGTAAAGTTAATTATAAAGTTTTAGTTTATACACAAGTTTAATTTGTTTGCTTACCAGTAACAGTTATATTCACATACATGGCAATACTGTAAAGTTAATTATAAAGTTTAGCCAACCTAAGTTTTAGTATATACACAAGTTTAATTTGCTTGTAACAATAACAATTATATTCACATACATGAGATCATCTGAATTAACTTAATGATTAATTGATTATGAACATGTACTGATCCAGAATATCTATTTTTGCTATGTTTCAGTGGTGCAACTTCAGCCCATCCCAGATCCCGCCCCCCAAGCCCGCCACAGAGCCCCCCTAGATCCCCCCGCCCAATCTGGTCCCCCACCCACACCTCCTCCCGCCCGGTCCTGGGTAAGACCTTAAAGTGCCTGGTCCTGGGTAAGACCTTAAAGGGCCTTTCTGTCTCTTTTCTCTGTCTCTCTCTCCCTTCTTCTCTATCTCTATTTCCTGGGTATGATCATAAACTGCCTCCCT
Organism: Sthenelais limicola; assembly: GCA_942159475.1. NCBI lineage: Eukaryota > Metazoa > Annelida > Polychaeta > Phyllodocida > Sigalionidae > Sthenelais > Sthenelais limicola. The sequence continues at coordinate 2,715,226 of OW804094.1, read as the reverse complement.
TTCAGCTCTCCCGCCCTTGATATAACACTTAAAAGTGTTGATAAGGGCGTAAAGCAACCAATCTCACTCACTCACTCACCTCCTCCCGCCGAATCTCCCACCGTGACCCTAGGCTCCAACACCCACGGGGTGGTTGTCGAGGAGGGCGTGGACGGAGAGACGGCTAGTACCACACCTCCCCCACCCACACCTCCCCCCGCCGAATCTCCCACCGCGGCCCTAGGATCCAACACCCACGGGGTGGTTGTCGAGGAGGGCGTGGACGGAGAGAAGGCTAGTCCCCCACCTCCCAAGGGACACACACGCTCTAACCTAAAGGTAAATGCCACAAAACAATAGCAAAACACTATATTTGTCATTATAAAAGAAATTTGGACGACATATTTATGTTAATAGAATGGTTAGCCTCTTTCACTTACCAATGTGCATACATGTATAGTAGATTAGACAATAAGGTCAGCAAACAACAGGAAACAATCCTGGTCTTCCATCAGTTTCCTGTTATAGACACACTTTACTAGGAGGAATAAAGGATAGGATGCATGAAATTGGAAATTGTCATATTTTTGTATGTATTCTTCTGTAGAATCGGTCAGAGAAACATTATTGAGAATTTATACATTTTTATATCAACCCATTACTGTGTGAGAAGAGCTTTACTATAAATAGGACACTGTGACCTAAATTCAAGGTCGAGCCATATCTGAGTGGGCCACAACATCACAGGGGTAACCCATTTCTAGGTCAACTCAGCCTCCAGTCACTAAGCGCTGTATACATAGTCTTATATGTGCGTTTCTCCGGGCATTTTTTCCACTGATTTCCACAAAAGGCAAAAAGATGCATTGTGGCAGGATGCAGCAACACTCTTGCGAATGGTGAGTGAGTGAGATTGGTTGCTTTATGCCCTTATCGGCTTTAAGTGGCCGGAACCCTCAGCTTCAAGCCATATTTGCAGTAGTCACTCAGTTTTCAAGCGGAAATTTGAGGAGGGATTTGATGAATACAAGAAGCTTATGGATGGAGCGGTTCCATCAATTCACGCACAATCAATGACACAGAAATCAGCCATTGAATCTAAACAAGATTCTGCTATGCCTGGCAGAAGTGCCTACAAGAAACAAAAAGTGAACCGGGTAAGCATACTATACTGAGAGAGAGCTACTGAATAGGCTGCCCCATATAAACGCCTGCCCCGAAAAGGGCCCGGGGCAAAAGTGTCCTGAAAAAAATAAAACGGCTGGGCATTCTATCGGTGAAATATGGTATGCTATTTTATACACATGTATGCTGCAAGGAACATACAAAACCATGATATGCCATATAATGAGCTGGCACCAAAGGCAGCCAGAAGTGATCCTGTCAATTAATTCTGTAAAGTGGAAAATTGACAAACATACCGGTAGGCCTATGGTAGTCCATGTATATAGGCCTACCGTATTTCCCCGTTTATAAGCCCGGCTTTTATTAATTTTTCTGTGGCGCACAAAGGACTGCAGGATGTAAAGAGATGCAATTTGCCCGATCTGCGTCAATGACCCCCTCCATAACTCTTTTAAAGGTAAGCACTAACTTCAAGTAATCAAATCCACTGCTAATAATTGAACTGTTTTGCTTGGCTCAAAATGATCGTAGGAACATTTTATTCTGTGAAATTCCCTATTTCATGAAACAGGGACTCTGTGTGGTAATATAAACAATAATAATGGCGCACCAATGAAACCTGCGGTAATTCACTGAGCATAAATTAAAATTAATTTTGTGCTAGGCCTGTAGACATCAATTTCCATATTATGATGAATAAATTTGAAGCTGATGTAAACACAATCTGCAGTCATTTACCATGAAGTTATGGTAATTATTAATTTCTTTCATGATAAAAGATTTTCACCTTTTAATTCCTTTACAGAAAAATGATTCTCTGGACGTCATATGATCGGATTGCTATGAGAGGTTCTGAGTACTATGAGTACTATGAGTTCTGACAAGTGTAATTGAGAACGGTACCTCATTCAACTCTGCAGGCAGGATGAGTTCCAGATTCAAAAAGATATTTCCTGACAGTAAAATTGATCAATCGTTTGCAAGTGGCTGCACAAAAACTACCGCCATCATAAATGATCGAGGCCATCGGACCATCTTCTAGAGTTGCAGTTTGAGCTAGTTTGCCCCTAACCACAATTAAGGTGTTCTTATCCCAGTCATACATGTATGTATGTTGTATATTCATGTGTGATCATCAGTGACAATGTCAATAAAATTGGGACTATCGGGCTTAAACAGCAGTCATGTTTACAAGAGTTGCCTTAGCACTGTGCAAACGCAACCTACATAACTTCCGTTTCACAGCTCCAAACATGGCAGCAGGTGAGTTTCCATCATGTTAGACAGGATGGAAAAAGATTGCCTACGGTTTTGGCAACAATTTGGGAGATTTATGTGACACATATAAGACTTATGTGGATATGAAGATCCCCCCTCATTAGAGGATGCCAAAGCTAGGATTGATGCTGAAAAAGAAAATTATAATAATGCTTGAGAAAGTGTACAATAAATATGCACAGCTTGCCATTGAAGATCAGAAGATTAATGATATGACTTCAGATTTCCTAAAAGGCGCAAAAGAAGAGATTCTTCAAATATTGTCTATGCTGAGTGAGAGGGTTCGGGAGCTCCGATTGGTGATTATGAAAAAGAAATATGCACTTCAGTTGCTCCTGAAGAAGGTGGAAGGTGACTGGAAAAAAAGTAAACATGCAGCAAATATCAGCTTCCTTCAAACAAAGATAATCCAAAGTCAATCATGCTGCCATTCACTTCTTGAGTGCATTGATGAATTTGGGTATGTTGTAGCTCACATAAATGGTGTTGGGAAATCTTATTTAACTACTTCATTCAACTGTACCCCTCTGTACCTTTGTTTCAAGACAATAAACAACTTCTTATCTTATCTTATCTTACATCAAAGGTTTCAACACAAATGTATTTCTCAGTGCCCAACAAAATTATTCATGTTTGTGCAAGCTTCCTGATGAAGTTTACAATCAATTCGATATGGAGACGGACGCCAAACAATACACAAGCATGTGGCATCAATTATGAAAAGAAAGTTGTGTCACTGGCAGCACATGGTACAATGCATTGGGACTGTGGTCACTTAAGGAGATAAAATTGCACTATGAGAAGTTTGCTCTAGGCAAAGAAGATCCCATACCTGAGGAATTACAAAAGCTCTTTGACAATGGAATTCAAAATGAAATCAATGGCGTGGCAAAATAATTCCAGTCTACTTTCCTGATCTTGTCTTCAGAGAAGATGGTTGCGAGAAAATTAGGCTTGACTGCAAGGACACAAGAGATGGAAAAGTATGCCATAATTAGTGGGGATGGCTCAGGAGTTGATACTGAGAACAATGTCAATGTTGCCTTTGAAATAAAATGCCCCTATCCCAATAAAACATTCTCTACGGATACATATTACCAACTTCCAGTCTACTATGGCATTCAAGTTCTCAGCCAAATGGCATCAAAGAATTGTGATGAGTTCATAAACGTTTGCTACTCCCCAAATAGTATGTCTGTAATCAAGGGAGAATTTGATGCTAAGATTTGGACAAATGTTGTGAACATCTCGGGAGATATGCATACGACAGGTTGCCATATGGCCTGTGTTCGGCGCCGAAATATTCCATAAGTATATGGAGCAAATGTTTGAGGGGATCAAAAATGTGAAAGTGTTCATGGATGATATACTTGTGTGGGCTACTACACAGGAACAGCATGATGCAAGCCAGGAAGCTGTGAAAGCAAGGATAAAGAAATATGAGTTATTAATGAACTGGGACAAGTCCGAGCTGTCAAAGACAGAAATCACATTCCTAGGGGAGAGGTTGACGAGAGAGGGCATTGAACCCGACCTTTCCAAGATAGAGGCGGTTGTGTGCATGAAGACGCCACAATCAAAGGAGGAAGTTCAGAGGGTGTTGGGCCTTGTGAATTACGTGGGGAGATTCATACAAAATCTCTCAGCAAAATGTGTACATATGAGGTCTCTTCTTTGCAAAGATACGCAATGGGTGTGGGAACACAAGCACGAAAGGGAATGGTCACAGCTAAAGGAAATATTAGTGTCCAAGTAAGAAAATCAACGGACATCATGAGTTCTTCTAGTGATGAGGCGACTGAGACGAGAAACCCTAAATTTAAAGTAGAAAAGGCTTCCAAATCTTCGGAGAAAGTGAAGAAGGATTCTCGCAAAGTGGTGAAAACAAAGCGGAAAAAGGTTGCTTCCAAAGCCTCGGTCTCCAAGGATCCACCTACGAAGCCTGCAAGCGAGCCACGCTTGTCACCTGCTGAGGAGGCCGAGTCAGATACACAAGATGACCGGAAAGTTCCGGAGGAATTCGCCCACATTGTCCGGCCACCAACCATCAAATACGGTTCCAAACCAAAGGACTTTAGAGAGAAGAGATGTGTGCCCATTGTACCAAAGGGAAGTGATTCAGAAACGGAGGATGTTAAAACATAGAATATTTCCTCCCTTTGCCTTTAACTCCGGAGATTAGTTCTTTCCCCCACTATCCTTATTATATTCATAATATATTGATAATATAATCTCGCAGAAGTAACCTATACGATCACTTTATATGAATATCGGTAGTGTTTAAGCCCGGAAGAGATCCGGAGGCGATCCTACAGAGAACTCGACAACTCATTGGAAAGAACATAGGTCATAATCACAACAATCCAATGGGGAGGGATCGTATATTTCAATGTATATATGTTACTCTTCATCAAGCGTATACGTATGATGAGAAGTTAATTAGAGTTAAGTTACCTGCATGTAACCTCTATTTTTATGATTAACACCCTTCCTCCAGTATAGGTTGGAAGTTAAATTTTCCTCCACCAGTACAGGCAGGAAATATTATATTTTATTGTATTGTCTTAACTAGAGTGAGTGAGTGAGTAATGGTTGCTTAATGCCATGACGACATCCATGTGGAGTCATATTCATGGCAATGAAAGTTAGTGAGATGGAATGAGATGAGAAAAGTGATTTAGTTTACAGTCCAGCTGTAAATAATACAAACAAATAAAACAAAGAATAAAATGGATACAGCAATAACGAAAGTTTGGTTTTGTATGAAAGAGACTATAACAAAGAGAACAGACCAGCAGTTCTTAGATAATTGATGACATTGTCACCATTGACCGTTTTGTCTTAACTAGAGCTGTGTATAAATAATCTCTATTCTATATAGTGTCTCTCAAATGGTGCTAAGCGATGGAAGTCACACAACAAACTTATATCTCCAAAATGTTTATATTAATTTCGTAAGAAACATATTTTGAAATGTCAATAGGGAAAAATATTGTACGAAAAACCTACGATAAACACCTCATGTTCTTCATACAACTTTATTCATTTTAAAACTTAAAGACAATTACAGGACAGTAATCAGACACAAATGACATCATCAGCAAACAAGTCACCAAGAACCATCGAACGAACATTATTAAAGTATTGCATAGACATTGACACTACTAAATCCATATCTAAGATCCACTAGATCATCAGCTATAATAATTTCTATCGAAAAATTATAACTATCAAGTTTGATTATTGTATGTATTCTGTTCAATTTTACCTATCATTTTATGGGCCTCCAGGAAGAGCACTACTGTGAGGAATGTGTCCACTTCTCTATTATACTTCTGTATATGTAATATTGAATAAAAGTTATATATATATATATATACTAGGTCTGAAAATGTAATACATCATCTAAAGAGCATTTTTGACAGGCACGGGGTGCCACATATGATAGTTTCTGATAATGGACCGCAATATGCGGCCAAAGAATTCCATGATTTTGAATGTGCATATGGTTTTCAGCATGTTACATCTAGCCCTAAATACGCGCAGGCGAATGGTAAGGCTGAGAGAGGGGAGTCGGAATTGTCAAGAACCTTTTCAATAGGGCTAGAGAAACAGGTGAGGACCCCTATTTGGCACTACTTGCCTACAGGGGCGCTCCAATGGAATCATGGGTGTCTCCAGCTGAGATACTAATGGGTAGGAAAATAAGTACTTGTGTTCCTTACTTCAACCTAAGTATTAAAAACAGAAATGGAAGAGTAAGTGACAAGCAGGTAGAAAACTACAATAGAGGTGCAAAAGATCTTCCACTTTTGCAAAGAGGTGATGAGGTAAGAATGTCACAGGACGGAAAAACCTGGGACACAAGAGCTGTAGTACTACAAGAGGTGGCCCCTAGATCATATGTACAAGAGATAGAAAAGGGGTCAATAATGTGCAGAAACCGTCGCGATATTCTAAAACCCAAGTTTGGTGAGTCCAAGAAAAGGTTAGAATTTGTCGAAGAAGAAAAGGAAAATGTAAGATCTGAGAATACAAATGTTGCTAATGATGAAATCAATGTACAAGTGGAAAATCAAACTATGCCTATGGAGCAAGTCAAAACAAGAATCGAGATACCAGAAAGGGAAGAGGTAAATATCAATCCCTACCTGGAAAATCCTAGAAGGTCTACCAGGGAGAGAAAACCTAAGGTTATATACGATGTGTAAGACTCATCTTATTTTATAAACTTATTTCAACAAAAACAGGGACATGTCTAGATGTAATCCCTACTCCTTTTGTTCACTATATGAACTATACATGTAAATGTATAAGATACCTCCAGGTGGTGCCACTGGCTATAGACAGCCCCTGGAGGACTGTTGGAATAAACATTACTTGAGCTTATCACGTGTTGTGTGATTGACGTATATCTATACAGTACCGACATTCCTGATGAGGATGTGGCAGATATTGAGACCCTTCTATCACATCCCATATATGAACCCACTTCTGAAGGAGATAATGTGGCCATGCTGCCCTCCATGGATATCTTGAGTGAAGACAAAATAGAATATGAGGTTGCTCTCTGTGCTTTGATAGCAGGAAAATCAGGTGAGTGAGTGAGTGAGTGAGTGAGATTGGTTGCTTTATGCCCTTATCAACACTTTGAAGTGTTATATCATCGGCGGGAGAGCTGAGAGGGAGGCAGTTTATGATCATACCCAGGAAATAGAGATAGAGAAGAAGGGAGAGAGAGACAGAGAGAAAGAGACAGAAAGGCACTTTAAGGCAATATCACTTTCTAGACTATAGATAGAGAAGAAGGGAGAGAGAGACAAAGAGAAAAGAGACAGAAAGACACTTTATGGTCATACCCAGGACCATCAGGAAAATCAGGCGATAAATATGCTAGCGTCACTCTGGAAGAGTCCAGGGATACATTGGCAAATGGGCAATCAATGAACAGATGTTTTACAATGGTAGAATTGGTGACCATTTTGAGCGCAGCTGGGGAAGAAGTGCCAAAGCAACACAAGAAGATAGATTTGGTGATTTCTGTTTCCAAAACTAGATTTAGCAGGGAAGCAGTCCTCAGTAGCTATGAAATTCTGAAAGCCACAATGAGTTACCTAGGTACATTTCCATGCCAGTTACGGTGGTACTTGCCTAAAGGTCAGTTGAAGTTACAGAGGTAGCAGATTTAAGTTACGGTGGTACTTGGCAATATTTTGTTCTTAGATTTACAAGAGAATACAAATGTTGGTACATAATTGAACCAAACAACTCTTAATAATCCCTAAAGGAAGAGATCTGCCGATTCAGTCTTATATTGCAAGGATTCACTGAAATAGAAAAATTTTCAATGGTCCATCGCCATTTTGTACCTGCGTAACTGCAGTTACGTATGTAGGTGTTTGCACAGTGCTTAGGCACCCACGCGGGCCGGGCCACAAAAAACTCAGGCATTGGGCCCAACCCAAAAGTTGGCAGCCCTGCGGTAAGTTGACTCGAGGAGAGAGTATATAATATGTTACCAGAATGATAGATACAGAAACACAGGTGAAAGACAATAAATTACCGATTGGTACCGGTATTATTGACAGAAGGAAAGAGAGAAAGCAGAAAGATGTCCGCCCTACCGGGGAGACAGCGCTGAACGAGAGTGAGAGTGAGGCAGATCGTCACGTGTCAGTCACATGGTCGCGACCTTGCACCCACACAGGGACTGTTCATAACTTATCACTTGAGGGGGGGGGGGGGGGGGGGGGGCGCAATATGGTAGTCGATGGTAGTAGAGTGACAGAAAATTTGAAAATAAAAAAAATAAAAAGGTCAAAGGGACGCAGTCAACTTGTGATTAGAATTGTAAGAGCCTCGATGGCAGGTCACAGGCCTATACTGAATAAAATCTTTTAAAAACAAAAAAAAATCACTGGGGGGCGGGTCTAGGAGGTGATATTATTCAACTCCCTATAATATAACAGTGGGTGTGTGAAAGTGGGTGCCAGAGGGTGTGAAAAGCAGTCACAGCCAGTCTTACATGGGGTCGCTATAGTCGGCTTTGTTTGTTTGTTTTTAATTTTTATTGTAAGCTCTCATTCCCTACGGACACAGCAACACTTAATAAACGCTTATTAAGCACTGCAGCCAGTGCTTAATAAGCGTTTTTTGACTATCGAAAATGATACAGTTATTAAGGGCTGCATTTGCAACGCTTATTAAGCACTGCATTTGCAACGCTTATTAAACACTGCATTTGCAACGCTTATTAAACACTGCATTGGCAACGTTTATTAAGCACTTCATTTGAAACGTATATTAAACACTGCATTGGGAACGTTTATTAAGCACTACATTTGAAACGTTTATTAAGCACTGCATTTGAAACATTTATTAATCACTGCAACGCTTATTATTCACTGCATTGGCATCAACTAATGAATGCCAACGTTTTATAGGGGCTGCAATTGATGCAGTTAATAAGGGATTCATTTGGACAAGGGACAATAGCTTTATTTCATTCAATCATCATTTTGGGTTTATCCGTTGGTAGTCAGATGGTATAATTAACTGGTTGGCTTTGGCAGTTTTCTTGTCTTTAAAGTGTGTGCCAATTCTCAGGTAGAAATCAGAAGCCCGTATTTTTAGAAGCACCTGCAAGAAATGAATATAGTTTTAAGTGCATGTCACAAATAAATTGTATGAATATAGTAGTTGCTGTACAGGAGATTAATACTTCATAATTATGTTGGCCAAGTTATAATGCTTAGTGTTCAAATGATAGTTATTTACACGGCCATTCTACCCTTAGACCATCAGTAGAACTTAGAAAATATGATGAGGCACTGTCTATGGGCACCATGATCATATTAGTATTGCTGGAAAACCAAGCGTTGTGATCTGGATTTTGAAAATTCCAAGGTCTGTGTCATGCTGATATATGCGCCGTTCTTTTAAGGTACAGTACAAGTTTATGAGATCAATAGTTATTTTTCTACAAGGTCTGGGGTAAGCGTCGAAAATGCACGGCAGCCGCCCTCTAACTATTAATACTTACTATGTTGGCCCTGTTCACAGGGGATGAATTTGCAATGGCCCGGATTTGTTTCCTCAGTAATGATTACTGATACAAAAGCTTGATTGCTGAAACAATAAAACAGACATTATACAATATAGGCCTACACATTCATATATCGTTCTGTGATTTAGTATGGTATCATTTTTTCAAATGAATTAAAATGGTTCAAGTGGTTTAGTATGCACCTCTACTATCCAAGAACTATCACTCACTCACTGTTACACCAAACACCGATCTTTGGTTGAATTCTGGACTTACAGTCCCCTCCTATCCCACAACACATGTGCTCAGTTCAGTGTATTTTGTAGGACTGAGTTACAAGTGAGGAGGGAGAAGGACACAGGAAAATGCACAGTGCATGTATTAGCAGTGCACTCAGCCAGACATGTGTTGCCATGGTAACCACCAGCAAGTGAGTGTCCAAAGGACATGCAAGTGCTCCCTGCTATATGTAAATGAGGCTGGTACCCCCTTTGACCCATGCAAGTGCAAATCTTGGAATGAATGAAGTGGTTTCTCCCTGCATCTTTGATTAAATATAAACTTGGAGTTTCTCTTACTCCAAGATATAACATTATATCCAACCCAATGTATAGTGAGAGAAAGACAATTGCACTGAAAAATGAATTACTTATGCAGGTTAAAAAGAAATAGATCCCCTTGTTCATAGGTATTAATTAAGTTGAGAGGGGAAATTAAATAGTATGTAGAGGAGTAACGAACTAAGAGGACTTTCTAAGCCTTTACTTACAGTTACATTGCTGATTTCTGTCTGTCTTTGAATGATGGTTGAATATACGATGACCTTGCATCCAAATAGGAAAGTGTATGGACCTGTGTAAGGTGAAGTTTTGACTGGAGTAGTGACACCCGCACCCGTCGCCTCACTTCGAAACGACGATATCTCTCATAGGGGAATGCGTAACTTAAGGTTTAACAAAACAGGGGGAATCCTTAATCTATTCTGAGCATTTTAAAAGTCGTTCGAACCTTCTAGGACAAATATCAAGCTCTAAGGACTAAGTTGTGTGGGTGCAGGTCAGTCTGAGTGCCTGGCCTATAAGGGTGATTTTCTTGCGATTTCTTGGCTTGCTTACATAAATGTTACATAAAACTAAAACTACATGTAGTTTGATCTACTGTAAAGAAAGTACTGGTATAGTCACATTTCTAGTATTGAAGGATGAGAATCATTATAGAACTAAAGAAATGCTAGTATTCCCTGATTGACGGGAGCATATATAATGAATGAAGAGTTGGCAATAAAGCAATATAGATTAAATTATTGAAGAATACAAATAAATAATTAAAGTTTAATAGATTTGTTGAGTGCCTCAGTAATGAATGCAAGTGTACCAGTGCCCAGAAGTCAAGACACTTATTTTAGGTGAACGCTGCATTGAGCAACGCTTATTAGTGGGATATTTTTCACTGCAAATGCAGCGCTTAGCTGCAGTGGTCACCAGTGCTTAATGAGCAACTACTGAGTGTTGGCAACGTTGCCAGCGGAAATTAAGCGTCCAGCAACGCTTATTAAGCGTTGTGTGTCCGTAGGGTTCCTGTAGGCCTACCTGTATGATTATTTTCAGCCTATGTCTATGTTTACAAAAACGTTTTACCCATGTAACAAAGAGAAACAATGTTATTGACATGGGTATTAATGATGTATATATAGTTGATAATATTATAAACATTAAATTAATTAGTTAAAAAATTGAAAGTTTGTTTTTTTAAATTTTGACATTTCACTCTATCCATCTCAAATAACCCCAGATCTGGGGTAATTTGAGACGGATATAAAATAATGACCATATTTGAAAAATAAAATTATAATTATGCCAATCCAATCAGAAAGCTGACGATCAGCCCATTGCTGTGGGTCGGAATTCTTCTGTGTTTTCGTACATTGTTACGTAAATGCCATGTGTTCCACTCAGAGGGCGACGTATCCTTCGAGGGTGACTGGCTACTGGTGTCTGTGTAGTTTTGTATATTATTTTGATATTAAGAGAAGGAGATATTTATGGAAGGGAGTCGAGAGCTCTGGCCATCCTGGACTCAATGTCCTGGCGGTGAGGTAAGGGAGCTGACAAATATTTTAAAACTGCAAGAGATTGCCAGTCCCCTGCCATGCGGATGTCCTGCAGGTTGACACCCTGCCCTACGGACACACAACGCTTAATAAGCGTTGCTGGACGCTTAATTTCCGCTGGCAACGTTGCCAACACTCAGTAGTCGCTCATTAAGCACTGGTGACCACTGCACCTAAGCGCTGCATTTGCAGCATAAAATATCCATCTAATAAGCGTTGCTCAATGCAGCATTCACCTAGCGTCTCAGTTCTGGGCACTGGGCTTATATTCTTGCATTCATTACTCAGGCACTCAATGTATTAGACTCCAGCTATTTATTTGTGTTTATTAATAATCCAATAGGTATTTATAAAATCAATGCTTCTATATTATCATATTCATAAAATATTGTCCTCCGATTCCCCATGTCATCTGGGAGTCCAATACTTTCTAGCTGTGTTCTTAGATTTCCTATTTGGACGCAAGCTCATCGTATATTCAACCATCATTCAAAGACAGACAGAAAGCTACAATGTAAGTAAAACTTAAGATATATATTTCTTTTCAGGTAAAGAACAACTTTCTGGAACTGGGATTTTAGCCCGGGGTTTGTCATTTAAAAGGACCTTAGGGATTCAGGAAAGGTTAGCCTGGCCTAGGATTGTGAATAGAAAACCTGTGAGATTCGGGAAATGGGGCTCTTAAAAACGGGAAACATGGTTCAAGGGGGGTGGGTGGGTCAGTATTCCCTTAGTAGTAATATACATTACTACTAAGGTATTCCATATCCTATTTTCATTAGTCAACCTATTGCATGAAGGGATGGATCTAGTATATTTCTTTTAACATGGGCTAAACTCTTTTTTTTGCTGTACAATCATGTACAATGGTATATGTTTGTTTGATGTCTGTTATTATGGATATACTGTGAACTATAATATACAAGAGCTCAAACAGAATATATTAGTATACATGTATACATGTATATCAGGCATGACATATCCATAGGAATGCAATGCAAGTACTGGTTGACGCACTCCCTCCCTTGTCATGAAGAATGTGTGAGACTGGGCTACGTGCAGACTATCCCACCCCTCCTCTGCCCTCAAGAGACCAGTCACCATGACAACCATTTGCCGTTACGGCATGCAGCGTCCTTCCTCCTAGGATGGCAGCGTCTGGCTTAGTGCACTCAAAGATTCAGGGTGCATTTTACTCTGAGATTCGGCCGTGTACACACATGCTGGCTATTCTCTGTACCTTTTTCTCTAGACTCTAGCATTTGTACATTATTGTTTAACTATATTCCTAACTCTCAAATAATCCTTGTGTTTTAGAACTTCGTTGTATGCTTGTGTATCAGTTACCACTACCAGAGACAAAAGACCCTTGCAAATTGGTTGCAAATTCATCACCTCAGAACAGCTAGTTCTTACTCTAATCCATAGTAAGTATGAATTGAAATCTCTTCTTTCAATAGTGATGATGAACTAATTACTTCAACTTCGTGCCATGATTACTGATAATATTCTTCTTCTCTTTATATTCTTATGTGTCATTTTCCCCTAGCAGCTATTATATGCATTTCATTTATTTCTGATATTTTTATTAAGACAATGATTGTTTCTTCCAGATGATTCTAGATAGAGGTACCTGCTTTGGGCGATCGCAATCTTCTGAAAGACTACCTAAGGATTGATACATTCAGGCAAGGAAGCTGAGACAAGACAACCAGTTAATTATATGATATGACTACCGATGGATAATCCCAAAATGATGACTGAATGAGATAAAGTCCCATGTTTCATGTCTACAAAGGCAGGCCCTTATTTATGTTATCCTTCAAGCCCCTTGATAAATGATGCACAATAAAGCCCTTATTATCAATTGCAGCAATTATAAAACGTTGGCAAATGCAGCGTTTATTAAATGATTTTAATGCAGCTATTAATAAACGTTTATTAAGCCCTATGTAGTGCTTAATAAACGTTGCCAATGCAGTCCTTAATAAACGTTTATTAAGCCCTATGAAGTGCTTAATAAACGTTTCCAATGCAGTCCTTAATAAACGTTTCCGATGCAGTGCTTAATAAACGTTGCCAGTGCAGAGCTTAATAAGCATTGCAAATGCAGCCCTTAATAACTGTATCATTTTCGATAGTCAAAAACCGCTTATTAAGCACTGCCTGTAGTGCTTAATAAGCGTTTATTAAGCGTTGCCGTGTCCGTAGGGTGGAGGTGCATAAATGTCGCCGACCCACGACGCAGGCTGTGTAGGCCTATATCCTTATTGATCCCTGCAGCGGAAGCCCATTTTTTAAGTAGTCGGAGAGCTGAAGAATACAATACAGGAGAACCACCACGAGTAGAAATCAGGGGGGCGGACGGAGCAGCAGGGTGCCTGGCGACCAAAGCCCGAAGGGCGCGGACAAGACACAGGTCCGAGGTGCTACTTCGCACTGGAGAGACAAATGGACGGGACCCAAGCTGGTCGGTCTTTGAAGAACCCACAGACACCAGTAGCCAGTCACCCTCGAAGGATACGTCGCCCCTTGATAGAAGATGCTGGTTGCCCTCTGAGTGGAACACATGGCATTTACGTAACAATGTACGAAAACACAGAAGAATTCCGACCCACACTGCAAATTCCTGCTCATTTTCCAGATTCACTTTCTGAAACATTCTAACTAAGTCATGGGGCAGTAGGGGATCTTTTGGAGACTCTACAACAGACGAAGAACGCTTGATGCCCCTCAATAGTAGGGACAATTGGAAGTCCTCGCGTAGATCAGGGCCGCCGTAGAATTTAGATAAATGGTTCAGTGCAGATAAATTATTGTTGATCGTTGAATAGGCTAAGCGCTTAGCAGTGGCCATATGTGCTAGGTACCTTGAAACTGTAAGTGGCTCCACAGGCAGTGATGGGATGCCGATAGAAGAGCAGAACTTGTAAAATTGATTCCATTGGCTGGAACGTACTGACTTTGTAGTGATAGCCATAGCCTCCCATTGAAGCTTACGCACTTCCGCGTCTAGGTGGCCTGAAGGGAAGATAAAGTAGAAGGCACAATGCACACATTCTTTTTATAACAAGCGTGAAATATGTATTTAAGGATATCAAAAGGATAAGAAGGATAAGAAATATGTATAATTTTAGGATATATATAAATTTAGGGACGTGAAAGTGACACAATTAAAACTAAGAAGAAAAAACAACAAAAACTGTCTCAAGTATCCCCGTTCTATGGTAGGCCTATACTTGATATAGCCTACAGGTTAATTACAAAGCCACTCGGGGGCGGGGCTTCTAGCAGGCGAACTCGGTCTTAATTGCTTTTCCTATAATCAAGTATAATTACTTTTATTAGTCAGTTTTTACAAGGGACAGTTCACTACTACCTTTACTCACTTATGACAACCAATTAGGGTTAGGCCGAGTTATTTTTTGTATGGATTAGGCCTAGTGTTAGGTTAGGGCCTATAGGCTACATTTCCTATGAGATCGGTTTAATTTGCTTTTTTAAAAAAATAAGAGGAATACCAGAAAAAAATGTAAAAGAAATCACACAAAAAATACCAAGAAAATCCTCATGCAATGAACTATATTGAGAGGCCTATACAAATAATAAGGGACAATAATAAGACCAATACAAATATTTACGTTAGAAATTCACTAAAGTTAGACTGTACCATTAGTCCCATAATTCCATACGAATCTAGATTCAAAATGGCGGTTATGCAAATCCCCTATTAAGAAGCATAAAAACCAGAAATGTCACTTTGGGCAGAAAAATACTAAAACAAGTAGGCCTAACACAAAAATCAATTCCATTTGGTTCTCTCCCTGGAGATGTCTAACCGGTCTCAGTTTTATGTCTTAGGATTATATTTTTTTACAAACATTGTAAAAGAAATTAAGGCCCCTTTGGTTCTCAAAAAAGATTTTTGGCTCTTCAAAAAGGGCACTTTTGGTTGTAAGAAAGACACTTTTTTGTTGTTACACTTACAGCAGAAAAAGGGCACTTTGGATTGTAAAAAAGGGCACTTTGGACTATTCAAAAGGGCACTTATGAAAATTTTGAGGGGGGGGGGGGGGGGGGGGGTCAGGACGTCGCCGACCCCCCCCCCCCCTTGGATCCACCGATGGGATTTGTAAAAACAAAAAAGTCAGAACAAGTCATTCAGGAAATGAACAATTCTTTATTGCGTACCCTACTCCTGGAATAGGCTTCTTACGATGGCCCACAAAATACAATTAGATCCAAAAATATTTAAGATGAATACAAAATGTACTTATATGTGATGTGTTTTTGGAAAATGGGTCACAAGTCGCAAAATTGGTATATTTCAAAGTCACGACATTAACGTCATTGCAATTGTAAAAGCATCGATGGCAGTTTATTGAATAAAACCTTTTTAAAAGAAAAAAAAGTGGGTTATTCACACGATAAATTTGTGGGAATGTTTCCATTCTGGGGGAGTTTAACGCGCTTGGTAGCATAAATACATGTACAAAATTTCAATACAGTGTATTAAATAGGCCTATATCCTTCCATTTCTAAGGTATTCCAATTGAGAATATTTAGCTACTTTACTGGTAATTGTCCACCAAGAAATATTGCATGTATACGCTTTTTCAAACATAAATTTATCAAACATAAAATATAGAAACCATTATTTGAATCAGTTTGATCTAATCTTTTTAAATAAGATGATATCTCAAAATCCCTTTTTTGCGACTTGTGACTCATTTCCCTGAAACACATCACATATTTGGAACGACGAAAACTTTATCCACTAGAAATTTCCGAAAATTGTTACTAGTCAACGCTTAAACATTTTCGAGTTCATATTACCACAGTCTATATGCCAAAAATAACGTCGCTTTGGGGGGAATACAATTTGAGAAGATGAGATCAAGGTGATTCCAATGATAGTAAACAGTAGTATACCTAATAATATGGTAATAAGTATTTTATATTTTAAGTTTTTTTTAAGACATTTTTATTCTTGAAAAAAGAAATTTGCAATGTTTTTTTTTTAAGTTTGCAATGTTTCTGGATGGGTAATTACCAGTAAAGTAACTACATATACTCTATTACAAAAGCCTTCAAACCGCAAGGATGTATTTAATACAATGAGATCAAGCTGCTTCTAATGATGGTAAACATTGGGACAGCTATCAAATAATTCTATACTTTAGGTTTGATATTTCAACTTATTTATTTATTTATTTATTTATTTAATTATTTATTTATTTATTTATTTAAAAAAAGAAATGAAGAGGGTTTTTGAGTAGATGGAACTCTCTGAAGGATAAGTAGGCCTTAATTAAGTCGATGATACGGCGGTAAAGAAAGTATGGAAATATGGAAAACACAAAAAAAGAATGAAATAGTACTAAAATGACATGTTTTTTTAGCATTGTAGAAGCCAAGACGGCAGAATATTTTGAATAAACTCTTTAAAAAATCAACCACCATAAAGCCTTCAAATGCAATTTTCGGCTTCTGCAATTCATATCATTTGAATCGTGATTCGTATGGACTATAATGGTATAGGCCTACAGTCTAAAATCTATGGAAAACATACCATGTTTAGCATTAGCGATGATAGCCCCGAATTACAATGTTATAATATCGTCTGCGTTGGCTAGTTTTACAATTTATCGATGATCTAATGCCAATATCCATGTGTAGGCCTATATAGCTCCTGTATACGTGTTTCCATTGTCGTATCTAGCACAAGGGAAGCCATGTTGTAGGTAGTCCAGAATTTAGCCCGCTAGAGGATATTATTTTATTTTCTGTTTTTGTTCTTATAGTTGTCGTTTTTCTCACTTTTAATGAATGCCCACCATCCCGCCCTGCTTCCTCCACTCTCTCTTCCTTGTTAGTGTTTGTGTGTAATACCTGCTCCACACAGTACCGCCGTCGCCGCTACTGTGTGAGCAGGGAGGGAAGCATGAGCATGGTGGTAGTGGCCAGTGGTGCCGTGTGCAAAAGTTTGAATGGAATAGCCATAGGACCAAAAGAAGTGCTGATCCTGATGTTAGTGTACCATAAACATCTGTATTCCTCCAATCGAAAATGTAGCCTACGAATACAGCTTTTGATTAAGACTAAATAGGCTGCTGTACATAGTGTTAAAGTTGCTTGACTGGACGATCCATTTGACCTGGACAGTACTGGGAAGTACCGAGATATCCTGCGACAGCTTTGATTTTTAGTTCCGTGGCAGTCCGCCTCTTCTCAGAGGGCGGGATTAGTCGCTAGTGGTCTAGTTTATTCAGTGTATGGTAGGTGGCGTATCAGTACATAGGATAAGCATAGGATACAACATCTCCCTTTTTAAGTACAGAGGTATATTCAATAAAAACCTTTGGTTGAGATTCAATCTTTGATATAACATTTGACTTTAGATGACATAGATTTTCAACGACTAGAAAATACTGTTAACAGATCAATAGGCTTATCTGTACCACCTCTTAGAAATAAACCATATCAGGTTTTTGGGTTGTCTGAACATTTCGACCTGACCGGGTTTGATAGGTAGTGGGAACTGGAGGGTTAGTGTCGGGCTTGGCAGGGCTGTTGGTTTTGGTAGGGCTGGGGACAGGCCTGGAAATGACCTTTCTAGGAGTTGAGGGTTTGGGCTGGGGTGTCACTAGAACCGGCGGAGTTTCTTCGGCAGGGTTGCTGGTGTCAATCCCAGTATGGATCAGTGACCTTCTGTTTCTCCTGACATCCCGTCCGTTGTCCAGAGCGACCTTGTACGAGCGTGGTTCTTTCACCTGCTCTTTTACTCTGCCATAGCAGCCTTGGTCTCTTATGAAGACTTGATCTCCAGAGTGGAGCAGAGGCAAGGCAACAACACGGTGTCTTTTGTTGAAGTCTTCCGTGTACTTTGCTTTGTACTTCTCCTCTTTTTGGAGGTGGCTCTCTTGATCGACCAGTTCCGGTGTTAGGCTGGCTTTGGTTGATGGTAGGTTGGTGCGGAGATGTCGAGACATAAGCATTTGGCTTGGTGTCTTGCCATTGTGGAAGGGTGCCGTCCTGTATGCTAAGAGTCCTTGATATGGATTGCAGTTCTTCTTCAGGATGTTTTTAGAAGTCTGGACCGCTCTCTCTGCCTCTCCGTTTGCAGCTGGATACCTTGGAGAGGAGGTCACATGTGTGAAGCCCCACTCGTTTGCGAATTCAGCAAACTCTCTGGACGAGTATTGTGGTCCATTGTCGGATACCACAACATTTGGGGTCCCATGAGTAGCAAATATCTCACACAGGACTCGGATGACAGCTGTTGAAGTGGTTGAGGTAAGCTCTTTAAAATCAATCCACCTGGAGTAATAGTCCACAATGACCACGAACTGTCTCTTGTCCATCTCGAACAGGTCTGTTGCAACTCTGTCCCATGGTCTCTCGGCTGGGGAGAGTGGAAGGAGAGGTTCCATCCGTTCAGGGCGATGAAGAGTGCAAGTCTTACACCTGTTGCACATGGCCTCGATTTGGCTTGTGATACAGGGCCACCACACAGAGTTGTACGCTCTACCCTTGCATTTGGTCATTCCGAGGTGACCCATGTGGATCTGTTCCAGGCAGTGGGCTTGTAGTTCCTGGGGTATGACGATGCGAGTGTCGTACATCAGCAAGTCGTCGTTGACTGTTAGGTGATGCTTCTTGTCCCAGTATGGACGGAGTAGGGTAGAGTTTGGCATGATGGGTGGCCAACCATTGATGCAATACGACTTAACTTGTTTGAAATGGAGTCATGATCCTGGGCTACTGATATTTCTTGCAGGCGACGGTCAGAAGCTGGTAGATGTTTCATCATCACATCTTTAATCTCCTCCGCCTCTTCCACAAGGATCATTCCCTCTTCCTTGAGGCTTAACATCACGAATTTACCGCTGCCACCATGTCGTATCTAGCACAAGGGAAGCCATGTTGTAGGTAGTCTAGTTTATTCAGTGTATGGTAGGTGGCGTATCAGTACATAGGATAAGCATAGGATACAACATCCATTACACAAGTCCAAATCTTCCCCATCATTTAAAAAAGGATTATGATTAGGTAAGATTATAAATATCGGAGAAATAGTTTATTATAAAATACTCAATGGATTTCAGAAGTATTGCTTCTTTGTACACCACGCTAACAAATAACAATAAATCATAGCCATATTAGGGTGAAGTCGGCAGAAAATGTACAATTCATTTTTTTTTTGCAACCAACTTTATTCAGATACCTGCCTTCTTGGCTATGCCGTACATTTCTAATACATGATTAGAAATACTAAATGGAGGCGAATATATGTAAGTAACCTGAACAATACATTTGCGTATCATCTTTAAAATTACACAATAGTAAAATGTACGATTCATCTTCACCAATCTTCTCAAATAACACAAATTTCAGACGAAAGTAAAGTTCAAAATACAGTTCAACCCAACCAAACAGATTGCTAGAATCAATGCAATGCCAAATATACTTGAATTTTCCTAATATTGGCCAAATTGCAGCCTTGTTTAGCAGAATTTACTAAATGTCTACAACTGTCAATTGTACATTTTGTGAAAATCTGACCCACTATATCTTGTACAGAATTTCTTACTGGATACATCCATCTGTGTATACCACAGTGGCTCTACCTACTGGAACCACAGGCGCTTGGCGTTGTAACACGTCCGTCTCTTCCTTGTTCAATATTTTTACCCTTTCGTCACATCATTTCCTGGTAAGTATATGGCGGGGAAAGGTTGTGTCTGTCATTTTATAAGTCTTTTCGACACAATTTAGGGATGGGAAGTTGTTGGTTTCAACTCTGCGGGTTAAAATAAGACCTAGGGGTTTTGTATTTTCTGTCTGCGGTCTATTTGTTGTCTCTATTATGAGTTCAAGATCGTTGTGGAGTTGGCCTTATTTTCTGGGTCGGCCGTTGACCCGTTACGGATGGAGAATTCTTTTTTTGTCATCCCGATGTGGTACATCAAAAGGTCGTGGCCTTCTCAAATTCTAATTGAGGTCTTCCAGATTATGTCTACCTTTCTTTCCTTTGTTACATAAGTACTGTTGTATGACTGCCATCCAACACCAGATTGACACGCGGGATGCTCCAACTGATACAATGCGTCCTCTATGATATTGCATGTATATATTAAAGATCGTTGTATTGAGTGAAGGTATATAAGACGTCCAGTATGTTATAATAGAGGGGAAGCCTCATAGTGGGTATCTATAGGTTATTACTAGCAAACTATCAAGGAACACCCAACTTGCCACTACTTAACTGCCTGCCACGCCGCTTGTTCCCTGGGTGCATCCACCTGTAATATACTACCACATGATAATCAATACAATCACAACAATACTACCTATTCATATCATATTAATACTTTTAGATAAACACTACCCCCTTAGTCACCATTGATTATTTCCCAAGTCGGGAGCGAGACTAAATGCCTCTTACACAACCTCCCCTCAGGCCCGGCCCTCGTGGCTTGAGCCAAGCTGCACCCGATATCGCTCGCCCCAGCCACTCATTATCTAACTATCTGCATAATACTTTCATTATTTAGCTATATGCACATTATAAAGTATATATCTTAATGTTTTACCTTTGCTTTACACCTCAGAACCTTTTCCGTCAATTCTGAATACCCCAACTTGCATCCCTGTATAACTAACTATACAACGGTCTAGAGAACACCCGCATATTAGATTCTAGATCCAAAGTTTCAATTCCCTTCTAAAAACCCATTACACCATCTGAAACCCCAAATCCCTCGGTCCTTCCGACCCCTTCTTAAGCAAATTTACATTAGTTCCCCCTCCCAAGTGCCCTACTGCCGTCTCTCTCCCTGCAGCATCAATAGCTACTAAGAGGCGTCCAGCAGCCGTGCAGTTTAGGATTTCGACTTTTCTGGCCGATCTGAACGAGTAGAAAGAAACCTCCTCAGGTAACTGTACTTGTCGGTCTTCTCCCCATTCCTAACGCTCAGAGGGTCCGACCAGACAATCGAAACCATCACCTTGGGACCGAAGCAGGTTCTTGTGGCAACCATGCCGACTGCCCTGGGTGTATTGGTGGCCTCCAACATGCATACAGGGTATAGTAATTTAAACAGGTGAACCTCGGCTGAGGCCTCTTCAGTCTGCACCCGCAACACCAGATTAGTGAAGTGGCGTGCCTGCAGGGCTGTCAGACCTCTCGACCTATTACGCAGATAGGCCCACCTACACAATTTAAAAAATACAATCGCAGCAAAAATGGTCCCCACCATCTCCACATAGCCCCACCGATACCCTGTTTGTTCTGGCAGCTCGAGTGGGACCATCGTGGGTAGGGGCTCATCCGACCATGCCTTGAATCCCTCAAGAGGAAACATGTCGATCTTCTCCATCGACTGGAAAGTGGGAAAATCATCGATGGGGCCATCCTCGCCTTGAGTGTATGCAACCCGCATCACTCCCACCATTGCTGTCAAGCGCCAGACCCTATAACACAGAAATATAGTCAGTAACAAATGCAATATTTCAAACCCCCACACTCCCACAAGTCACATGCGGTATTGTGGTTGTATCCTCCATCCATTTCCATGCTGAAGAGACCATCGACTGCTGTATTCTTCTCTGTTCATGCAACATGCCTACCACTTTAAGTTCTACCCCTCGGGCCAGCACTCCCTCTGGCAAGTGGCTTAGACTCCGAGCTAGCTGTTCCCCTGTCGGTATCCTCAAATGAATTAAAAAATTAGTCAAACTGCCCCCTGTTAAGTTGTACATTGGCACCTGAAAGGCTGTGGCAAAGGGCAGATTGATGCCGCTTGCTATCCTAACTGTCATTACTTGTTTAGGGTTATCTACACAGTTGCCTATTGCATGAAAAAGGTCATGTCCCGCGATGCTAAGCACACAATCGCAAGCCACGTTAAATAATGATATCCCCGCCAACTGAGTTGTTGCATTCGTCCCATTGCAGGAAATTATGCCCCTGTCCCCTACATTAATTAGCAAGTACATAGATCCCATAATATTTCTTATCATTGGTTCAGCTGTTGAAATAGGTCTAATCAAAAATTCGCATGCATATTTAATTCCCTCAGTGTTATCATGGAATAGAGCATCAGCACACCTTTCACTACGACTCTGAGTAGACAGGAGTACAAATTTACACAAATATAATCTATCGTGCGTGCATTCCCCCAGGCGTCCCATCCCCACGTTCACGAGTTCCCCTCCATCCACGCTGTGAGCCACCAGCCTTTTCTCCCTCCCCTTTAATATAGTATAACCTGTTGTACTGCCAGTGTGTACGTGTAAGGGCAATGGCACCGCCTCCATTTGATATAAGTGGTATCGGCGAGGATTCCTGGTGACATACACTTGTATATCTACCTCTAACTGGTTATGTATTCTGACCACTTTACTGGTTACTCCCCAATTTATTTCGGTGTCCAGGATTTCCAAAGTAGTGTTAATGCCATACGGGTTTTGCACCATACGTTTCCACGGGGTATTTCAAAATTCCTCTACTAGCACAGGTGAAACCCTCCCCTCCCTTAATCCCTCAAGCATAGCTTCTATGGTCCTGGCCTTTTGTATGTACTCAGCGACCGCCACGTGCCCCAATATACTCTCGTTTAAATAGTGATATACCTGGTTTGCCTGTCGCACATCGTTATGCAAGCTGTCAGCCTGTCTTGCAGTCATATTAGCGAAGGTTTTCCACTTGCTCTGCATATCCCTAATGATGTAACTGCTTTGGTTAGTATGCATTTCTAAGTACGCTAATATGGCGTTAGTATTTCCCGCCAGTAAATTTATAGCTTGATCCCTACTACGGCCGATTATCTCTCCTGCCTCGTTCAATCTAATTACAGTCCCTATACGTCTTGAAACCACATCCAGCTCTCTGTCAGTGGCGGTGCCGAAAGTTAAATGAAACAAATCTCCAAAAAAAAGACTCTTTCCTCGTCCCGATTTGGCCGGTATATTTGACAGAATATTAGTAATACGGTCATAGCATTGCCTGGCCTCGTAGTCTGCCACTGCAAGACGTCTATTCATGCTGTCTGCCATCTCCTTGAAGGGTTCCGAGGTCGGGCCTTTGCTAGTGCGGGTCGGCAATGGTGGACTAATTCCCACATTTGTGAGAAAGCCCACCGTTAGTGCCTCCACCCCACTCACCATTCAACCTTGTGGAGAGAAGATCACTCCATAATTGTGGCGAATTTTTGGTGCACTCGTCGTCATACAGGCGGGAGCACACATCAATAGCATCCACAAAAACGACCTAAAACATTCCAAAAGATCATGCTTAAGTATCCCCGTAATTTCAAACTAACTCATGCAACCACATTGGTTGTAGGTTAAAACTGCAGGCATTTCCAGGGGTAGTAGAAGGTTTGGGACTTATCATAGTGCGAGATAGGCCATTTTCACGTCGTGAGGAATCCTAGCTAAATGTACCCAGAAGAGAAAAAAAATAATTCTTGTCTAATACAAGTTTAATATGGTCGTCCCACTAACGTCCTGTAGTGTGTAATGTTCAGACCTTTCCTCGTGACTGAAGTTACCAAGAGGGCCGTCTATATAACCCACCCAGCCTCTTATGACTCTGATGCTATTAATCAAGTTATGGTTATTAATGCGACACCCTCTGGTTGGTTCCGTCGTCCTACATATACAGGTGGATGCACCCAGGGAACAAGCGGCGTGGCAGGCAGTTAAGTAGTGGCAAGTTGGGTGTGTGTCATGTAAGGGGCTGAGGGGATCACAATTTATGAATATCGATTACTCACTGTGGCTGATTGGCCATCGCAAGAAGCTCCTCGGGGTTCATCCCGAACATCCTGGTAGGTGGAACTGGAAATAAAAGCTGACAAATTAGCTGACAAGCACTCAACAAGAGCTAGCATGTGACGCTGCTTGATCTCACGGTTTTTAATTAGCACCATCATTGTCATCGAATTAACACTGTAAAGCTCATTTGGAGAGCCAATATAGGTGAAGACATGGATATAGTGGGCACCACTTACCGTAAGGGATTGTAAGATAATGTACTCTGCCATGGTGGCAGATTAGCTTCAGCCGCACTTCGGCGCTGGGGTTGAGGTTGCTGATGGCAATGATTTCCACCCGATACACTTGACACGCCATGGCTGACTGATCACTCAAGGTGCCTGTCTTGGGAATCGAAGCACTGGAGGCAGTGGGTGCGGGGCAGAGGGGTGCAAGTGAGCACCATATAAGGTAACGGTAAAGTTCAAATTAACTGGGTGACCCACTGAATAGAAGGTCAAGGATCAGCTGACCGGGATTAAGTACTTTGTAGGTCTCTCTCCCTCAGCAAGCCATTTGGCCCTGCTTCTGGCTAACGCTCCCTGAGCTCTAGCTAAACCATTCATTTTTAGCTCATCTCTAATAGACTCCCTTTCCATTAGAAGGTCGTCATTCATGGTAGGTTTCTCATTAATATGTTTCAATCTTTCTCTTAACATGTTTTCATGCTTTCTTTTCAGTTTCGCTTTGTTTTTGGCAAACTTTATCGATTCTGACCTAGCAGTAAATTTCAAGAAATCCCACAATTTTATTTGACTATAAAAGTCATCTTCCTGAATGACCCTCGACAATTTTTCTTCCATAAAGTCTAGGTATTCTTGATCATCCAGAAGGGATCTATTCATTTTCCAGAATCCCGGCCCTCTCCTAGAGGCTTCTAACATAATTTCGACCTTTATTAACATATGATCGGAATGTTCATATTCTATTGTTTGACATCATTTTTATTGATATTTGTTCCATCTATTTTCAAAAGAATTAGTTCCATTGTTCACCCATTACTCACTCATTCACTCATAAAGTGAGAATATGAAATCTCATACTATTTATAATATAATTTTTTTCCCAACACCGGGTCTTTGTTCAAGAATCTAGACAAAGTTACAGTCGAAGAGCGGTCTACAGAAACATTACAACGCTCTGCATCAGTAAATCAACCAGAATATATATATTTTTTTAACAACGCTCATTTCAATACCAAACTGCCATTTCCTGATTAAACCTCCAATAAAGAAACTATATTATTAGTTATGCTTGCCTTCATAGCACTACGAAAGGATTTGTACCATCGTGTTGTGCTTTCATGTCACTATAGTTTGTTTACTGACTTAGCAAGGAACACTCCTGCCTACTGATATACCATAACACTGATTTAAGCTCTTGTTCAAAACTTCTTCCCCAGGGAGGGTATGATAATATATTAATTATTCTTGATGGGAACAAGATGATTTCTAGCCACATTTAATTCTTACACAACCAGCCAGTATGGCCTATCAGCTACCATGAATATGTTGTAGCATACTGTATCCTGCAGCCGCCAGGGTATGAATGTAGTCATTCCCCAACCAGTGCCCTCCTGCCACAGCCTTTCTAAGCTTATTAGATATCAATTATTGCTAGTTACCGTGCTGGAGATACTAGGGTAAGCTTGTTTGTGTCAAATATTGCTAGTTACTATATTTGAGATACTGTCTGTGATAAGTTTATTTGGTATCAATTATTGCTAGTTACCATATTTGAGATACTAGGATAAGCTTTAGATATCAATTATTGCTAGTTACCATGTCGGAGGTACTAGAGTAAGCTTGTTTGTGTCAAATATTGCTAGTTACTATATTTGAGATACTGTCTGTGATAAGTTTATTTGGTATCAATTATTGCTAGTTACCATATTTGAGATACTAGGGTAAGCTTTAGATATAAAGTATTGCTAGTTACCATATTTGAGATACTAGGGTAAGCTTTAGATATAAAGTATTGCTAGTTACCGTGTTGGAGATACTAGGGTAAGCTTGTTTGTGTCAAATATTGCTAGTTACCATATTTGAGATACTAGGGTAAGCTTATTAGATATCAATTATTGCTAGTTACCATGTTGGAGGTACTAGGGTAAGCTTATTAGATATCAATTATTGCTAGTTACAGTGTTTGAGATACTAGGGTAAGCTTATTTGATATCAATTATTGCTAGTTACCATGTTGGAGGTACTAGGGTAAGTTTATTAGATATCAATTATTGCTAGTTACCATGTTGGAGGTACTAGGGTAAGTTTATTAGATATCAATTATTGCTAGTTACCATATTTGAGATACTAGGGTAAGCTTATTTGATATCAATTATTGCTAGTTACCATGTTGGAGGTACTAGGTTAAGGTTTAAAGGTTTTAAAGATTCCGTATAAGATATAAATATATAAGTCTCAGACTCTTTTAAACAGTGTGCAAGTTTTTAAAAATATATATATATATGAGTATACAAATATAGAGAGAGTATATAACATCTCAAGGTACTCAGGTAAAAAAAGACTGAAAATATGGCTAACCTTTTGGAAGAACTTTCTAAAATATAATATGACATAATAAAAATAAGGGAAAGGAAAATCCAAAAGGCTGAAAAAGGGAAACTTTATTTAATTAATCTTCTTGAAAGCTGACAATTTTAGCGATTATTGGTTTTGGAGTGTCTTTATTTCCGAAAATTCTAAATTTGGAGCCAAAACGGGTGCAGGAAGAAAAGCAAGAGACCGAAAGAAGGAAGAGGAGAAGTAGGTAGAGGTCCAGGGGTCCAGAGGGAAGACGGGGACAGGAGGAGGAGTTGAGACGCTGGAGTGGAGGTTGACTGAAGGGGAGTAACTGAAGCAAAAGTAATATTGTCGTAAATGGGGTCTAAAGGAGGGCTATCAGGTGGAGATAGGTAGGTTTGGGCAATTATAAATGAAGTTTCTAGGGGAAGGAGCTATGTTGACTTGGATGGAGGAGGTAGAGGAGGCCTTTGTTCGAAACACTGGAACTTCATGCTCCTCCCTCCTCCTTGACATCCTAAGTTTCAATGAAGGACGCGCCATCATCAGCGTAAATGGGGATAAGCCAAGAGAGCAGAATTTTGTCATAAGGACTTACTGCGACGCATCCAGGGAATAATTTCTTCGTAACTGTTTTCATGGGTGAAAGAGCCATGACCCTAAAGGTCTGATCATCATTGTCTAAAAGGGGAGAGAGTGCAGGATCGGAAACTATTCTTTTAAGCGAATTAAGAAGGTAATCTTGTTTCGTCTTTTTCTGGATTCTGGTATGGCCTTTTGGACTTTCCTTTTACAAAGAAATATAAACTCCTAAAACATACAAACATAAAGCAATTAGAGATACAATGAAGCAATTTTCATGAGGACATTCTGGAGGGGAATCTTCTTCCAGCTCTTCTTTCAGTCCTTCCAAAAGGTCAGCCATATCTGCCAGGTTTGGTCTGTCTTTCTGCAAGAAACAATGAAAGTGGATTAACGACAGAAAATCAGAAGCAAAAATCCAAATGTAAAAAATAATTTAATAATAAATGTGGCAAAATTTCAGGAAAGTCCGAATCGCCAAAGGAATACGTAGTAATTTTGTGATGATTACCTAGTTAAGCACATTTTTTGTGTTCTCAGCAATTCGCTGTCCGTCCGCTTTCATTTAGTCGATTTTCTCTTTTTAAAAAAAAACAAAATCACATCTATAACATGTTGAGAAGCATTTTATACCATAGCCTGAAAAACTGATGAATATGTCAACTGATATCATGGTTATCTTTCCCATCCCCTTAGTGTGAAATTTCTGTGGCCCAGAGAGCTAGACTGCGGGACTAACCAAAGTGCATGTCTGTTCTTTCTCACTAGAGGGTCAACGGTTCAAGTTTTATCTCTTACATGCTGTGTGATAATCAACCTCAGTGTTACCTGTCTGTGTCGTGTATCATGTATCTCGTACACGCTGTGTGAGCACACTATCTGGCAATTTAACAATGGTGTGTGTGTGTGTGTGCCATTCTTACACGCTATCACTATAGGTAAGATAGCAAATATCATAAAGACTAAAGCATAGACATCCACGGTATCGCTATAGATAGCAAATATCATGAAAGACCAAAGCATGAACTTACACGGTGCTATCGCTATAGATAGCAAATATCGTAGAGCAAGCAGAAGATATGGTTCAGATTTCTGGGCCACCAGGCACTCAATTGTTTGACAAGAACAAGTGCAACCCATATCATAGTGCAGCCAAATTTAGGTATGGCCAACATTTTCACTATCGATATCATAGGGACTACAAATGTGAAGGGCAACTCCTTATATCGCACAAGCAGAAGAGCACCTTATATCATAGAATAGATCGGTCCTGGGTAAGACCTTAAAGTGCCTGGTCCTGGGTAAGACCTTAAAGGTAAAAAATTACCTAAGATCATTTGAAGATGATGGACGTGGCCTCCAAGATCAGTAAATTGTAGCAGAGGGTCGAATTGTGGTTGGAAAATGTAACCTTAGACAGTTTTGGGAAATGGCTATTAATACTTTCAAAGATTTCCTGGTCTAAGGCTTTTCCAACCACTCGTCTGAGCCTCTGATTTGTTGCCCAAGAAACGATACGCAGCTCCTCAAAAACAGTCCTGGCTATTGTCCGACAGGTAATACTTTTCCTGCTCAGGTTGCAGGTGCACACACTGCAAGTAGTAGTGAAATAATAGCAAATTTGACCTTTTTGGAGCAATCTCTCGTGTGATGACGTTTCAAGATGGCTACTAGTGGCTACTGTATGATTTTGGTGGGGGTGTCATTTGAGATTGGTCTGTGGGGAGAGGAGAATGGTGGGGTGGAGAATGGGAGAGAGCGGGCGCGGAGCCAAGGAGAGAGCGGTGGTGGGTGTGATAGGGGTTTTGGTGCATGAGTGTGAGTTGAGTTATTCAATTGTCCTGGTCCTGGGTAAGATCTTAAAAAGCCTTTCTGTCTCTTTTCTCTGTCTCTCTCTCCCTTCTTCTGTATCTCTATTTCCTGGGTATGATCATAAACTGTCTCCCTCTAAGCTCTCCCGCCCTTGATATAACACTTTAAAGTGTTGATAAGGGCGTAAAGCCACCAATCTCACTCACTCACTCACTCACTCACTCACTTATTCAGTTGTTGGTTATTTTTTTTTAGCTGTAATAGCGTTGTAAGGTCTATAGTTTCAGGGCAAAGTCCTGGTTGTATAGATATGTTTGTCACATTAAACATACACATACATTACGTTCGAAGGTCTTTATTCGAGTAGTGGGACATTTATAGGTGGATATACATAATGGTGGTATGGAGACACGGCTTTGTCAATACAAGGTTATATGACGAATGATCTGCATTGATTACCATATATCTAGTCCACAGTCCAGATCCACATTCAAGCCAAACATGCCCAGTTCACATGGCACTTAGGGCTTTGTGGACAGAGGAGGAGGTCTGGGCTGAGGGCCTGATGTCCTTACAGCATCGCTTGCCCAAGTTCCATGCGTGATGACATCATTTAGAGTTGCTCTGGCCTCATGGGAGGCGTATGAGGCCCCACCCCTTCGGCGGCTATGCATCGAGTGGGTCGGGTCGCAGGGCTGGATCCAGCTCGTGTGATGAGCCACGCCCAGACCCGTCTCATGTAGCCTGTTGTGATAGGGTTGCCGTCCCAGAACCTGAAGAGAGGAGTGTCGGGCGACAGGTTGAAGGAGGCCCTGGTTATCTTATTAATGGCCTTCCTCGGGCATAAGGGGTCTCCAGGCTTAGTGGGAACAAACACTTTGACTGCTGTCCTGGAAAATTGCATGGTCTTTGACCACTTGAGCTTGACTGTTACACCAGCCTGCGTTACTACGACGTCTGATGTGGTGAGGTGCCTGGTGTGGTCGAATTCTTTCTTAGATGCAGGGAACAGGTTGGATTGTCTGAGGAATCCCATAAACATCATAATGACTGTAGCTTTCACCTGTCTTGGGTACTCACAGCAGGGACTGGGAGAACAGAAAAAAGTGAAAATAGAAAATAGTGAAATTCCAAGTGGGGACGTCTTGGGTTGGCTGTGTGTCCCCGATCAGTGAAAGAGGAAATCGATGATTGTCCCTGTTCTGCATAACATTACATAATATATACATTGACTGAATGAATCATAACATTTTTTCACAAACAATTGATCATGACTGGCCGCTCAGTTAAAAGTGCTACGCAAGAACAGCGATCCATTCAACACTCAGTTAAAAGCGCTACGAAAGAACAGCGATCCATTGAAGACACAAGTGCCATTTTACAATGCAATATCCAACCTGCGATCAAACGCCATTTGCGCTGGGCAAATGACCGAAATGCCCGAAACCATGCTGAACGCAAATGTGACTCTAAATTGCGGTTAGTCACACTTCAGCAATTGGTCCTGCACGTTGAACAATAATGACGTCGGCACCACATAAATGGTTGGTCAATGTCAATATGGGGGAGAGAAAGTATTATACATTTCTGTAAGGCAATATTGGACCAATTCACGTTTACACTCATGTGGCTGGCACCAAATGAAAGCCCAAAATCTGCAAAAAGAAAGTGGGACGAAGCATCATGAGTTGTCCTCATTACGCCAAACTGTAAAGCAGCCAAATTGACTTGCGTGGACAACTAGCTGATTACTTAACTGACGTCAGTTAAAAGCGCTACGAAAGAACAGCGATCCATTGAACACTCAGTTAAAAGCGCTACGAAAAATTAGCGATCCATTGAATACACAAGTGTCAGTTCACAATGCAATATCCAATCAGCGATCAAACGCCACTTAGTGCGACGGAAGCCATTTGTGCTGGACAAATGACCGAAATGCCCAAAATCATGCTGAACGCGAATGTGACTCTTAATGGCTGTTAGTCACACTTCAGCAATTGGTCCTGCACGTTGAACAAAAATGACGTCGGCACCACATAAATGGTTGGTCAATGTCAATATGCGGGAGAGAAAGTATTATACATTGTATTATACATTTCTGTAAGGCAATATTGGACCAATTCACGTTTACACTCATGTGGCCCGCACCAAATGAAAGCCCAAAATCTGCAAAAAGAAAGTGGGACGAAGCGTCATAAGTCGTTTGCTCACCCAACAACCAGTTGGGGATGACAAACTGACCTCAGCCCGGACAGACAGTTGATCAGAGTGATATACACTTTGTGATCATACTAAAGCAGACTTTCTGGCATTGTCTGCATGCTGTCTACAACTTTAAGGTTGACTTGACGAGACAAAAGTTCAGGCGCTCTCCTCCGATATAGCTGATTACAATTACGATTATGACATGGACTCTATCACGTTTGACTTCCAAATATATTAGCTGTGTCGATAATTCTTGAAGAATAATAATTTTCGGCGCCACATAAATGGTCAGCTTGATTGGTCAAAGTCAATATGCGTTCGAGGATGTATTATACATTCCTGTATTGCAATATTGGACCAATCCAGCTTCTCACTCATGCGGCATAAGCCGTTGACAATATGAATGATAATTCATCAATATAGTTGTGAATAGTTATCTAATCATTTTCAAACAAATCAATTGATCAAATACATTTTACACAATAAAATCCACTCGCACATATATAAAAAAAAAATTCTCTTTCTTACCTCTGCTCCATCCATTTACATATCGCCCATATGATCATCGTGAAAAGTCTGAAAATATATAATAAAAACATAATTTTTCATTACATTAGAATCACTTTTTTTCCTACTTTAACTCACTAAAAAAAAAACATTTTACATTACATAATAAATATTAAATAATATATACATTGACTGAATGAATCATAACATTTTTTCACAAACAATTGATCATCATTTATATCATCATGTCACTCTTTCATTATTTTTTGGCACGATGATTGAGCATCAATTGTTGGTCAAAGTCAATATGCGGGAGAGAAAGTATTATACGTTTCTGTAGGGCAATATTGGACCAATCGACATTTACACTCATGTGCCTGGCAAATGAAAGGAAAGCCCAAAATCTGCAAAAATAAAGTGGGACGAAGCGTCATGAGTCGTTTGCTCACCCAACAACCAGTTGGGGAGGACAAAGTGACCTCAGCCCGGACAGACCACGGCCACAGCACACGTGCACATATGCGCAGTCCTTCAACTGCGCGTTGATCAGAGTGATATACACTTTGTGATCGTACACAAGCAGACTTTCTGGCGTTGTCTGCATGCTGTCTACAACTTTAAGGTTGACTTGACGAGACAAAAGTTCAGGCGCTCTCCTCCGATATAGCTGATTACAATTACGATTATGACATGGACTCTATCACGTTTGACTTCCAAATATATTAGCTGTGTCGATATTTCTTGAAGAATAATAATTTTCATTAACACGTTAATATTTCATTAAATTAAAAAAACTTTTCGTCTTAATATACATCAATATAAATCAAACGAAACTTTAACTTAGATAATAAACATTACATAATATATATAATGAATCATAACATTTTTCCACAAACTATTGATCATTTATATCGTAACATACATTATATATTTTTGCCATGTCACACCTCGCTTTATGCAATATTTTCATGGAGATTTCATTCATTCCTTATCTTTCAACACTTATTTTGCACGTTGGCTACTGCAAATGGTCTGGTCTTGGGTAAGACCTTAAAGTGCCTTTCTGTCTCTTTTCTCTGTCTCTCTCTCCCTTCTTCTCTATCTCTATTTCCTGGGTATGATCATAAACTGCCTCCCTCTCAGCTCTCCCGCCCTTGATATAACACTTAAAAGTGTTGATAAGGGAGTAAAGCAACCAATTGCACTATTAATCATTGCTCTAGTGCAATATTGCACGAATCCAACTTTACACTCATGTGGCACAAATGTGGCACAATAACCAATTGGCCGTCCAAAACATCCACCTCCTTGGCCCAATATGTGGCATGTGGCATGCAATTTGGACAATCTATTTCACTCACCAGAGCGAAGGAGTGGGAGAGAGAGAAAGGGAGAGCGAGAGGAGAGAGAGATGGTGAGAGAGGGAGACAGAGAAGGGAGAGCGAGATGGAGGAGAGAGAGGGTGAGAGAAACGTAGAGGATATGGAGAGAGAGAGAGCGAGAGACGTACGTAGTGGGAGAGAAGAGAGAGAGAGGTAGACATTTTTTCTTCACAAACTTTTCTGGGGGCGCGACGCGCGACACATCGCTTATTATCGGGAATCTCCCGGACAAATCGGGACACTTGGCATCTCTTTAATTTCTCCCTGTCATTCTTTAAACCTTTTTGCTCTCACACTGTGTTGACATCACTTTAAGCCCATTTTAAAAAAAACTCTTTCTTGTTATATATGTCAGATTTCCATAAAATGTACAATTCGCACCTCTACACATTTATTTACCTATGCTAAAATATTGTTCAATTTGGCAAATATTATGTAAATTCAAATAAATTTAGCATTGCATTTACTATAGCAATCGATTTCCTTATCTTAAAATCTATTTTAAATTATATTTTCTTTCTTACTTTAGAAGATTGGCGAAATTCAATTTACATATTCTGAAAATCCGACCCATATATGACAAAAATAGGCATATCTTAACTTTTTAATATAAATTTATTTTGCCTACTTTCAAAATAATCTCCAAATCTTCGAGTCAAAATCATTTTATCTTTTATAATATTTTTTTAAATTATCGTGTGTCCGTTTGTTTATATTTATCTATATGCTCGTGTGGGTAGTGCATACATGACCTTATTGCCTAATATTATGTGCCCACAAAATATCTTTCTACCCCATTCTTCGCGCATTTTGCCTTAGACATTCAGTCACCATTTCCATCCTATTATCTCATTATTTCTGTCCATTTCGATGCTTCAATTCTAATGTGCCTTTCTTAACTTTTGACGTCCCATACCCAATAACTATTCCGTGCAAAATGACTTTATCTGCAGTCCAAATACAAATGCCTACATAGCCCACTTTAATAAGTTTTTATCTACACAGCCCCTTATTTAATTAGAGCAATAATTTTTTATCTGGCAGAGACTACCTTATTGCTCTATACATTTTAGTCTAAAAGTTGTGTATCTAGACTTGAATGTCTTTTTCTTTAGTTTTAGGGTCCCATAGTTAAGAAATTGTCCATGCAAAAGTGCTCTATCTGCACTCCCAATACAAACGCCTACATACCCCAATTTCATAAACTTCTATCTACAGGGCCCCTCATTTCTTTCGACCAATAATTTTGTATTCGGCAAATACAACCTTATTTTGAAATTTTGTTTTGCCTCTCCTGAAAAATGACAAAATATCACTTACAACTCCTCTCTGTCCAGACATATTTAAGCACAAACTTCAATCAACTTCTGACTTATTATTAATCAAAAATTGTTGAACATTTCACCTATAATAACATTTTATAGTCTGTATATTTCATTTGCATCATTCCCAATATTATCGAATTTGCAAAATCAACGAAAATTGTAACTCTTTAATGCATTCACCATCTTGAAAATATATACAGCCAACTAGCAATTATATATTACATATTTTGTATACATATCCCTCTGATCATTTTTTTTTAGCCCATGTCAGTCACATCTTCTTTGTCCCAAATAATAAAACAGATGAAACCAATGACATATCCTTTTATTAGATGTATTTTGTTTTCGCCACTCATGACTTTTGCTAAATCCAAATACTCAAAATTAAATTTCTTGCGCCAAACTGACTTCGATGAGGTCCTGGGTAAGACCTTAAAGTGCCTGGTCCTGGGTAAGACCTTAAAGTGCCTTTCTGTCTCTTTTCTCTGTCTCTCTCTCTCCCTTCTTCTCTATCTCTATTTCCTGGGTATGATCATAAACTGCCTCCCTCTCAGCTCTCCCGCCCTTGATATAACACTTCAAAGTGTTGATAAGGGCGTAAAGCAACCAATCTCACTCACTCACTCACTCCAAACTGACTTTTCTCTCCCCATTGGCCATTTGGCGAATGGCTACAACACTTCGTGAACTGTGGGGAGAGGGTGACCCTCCAGATGACTCTTACTTTGCTATTATTATATAAAAGAACGAAACGTTCTTTGCAGACATTGCACGCACCGATATAACTACCCTATCACATTTAATATCCTCCACTCCAGGGAGAATTTGTTATTGGGTCTCTGAAAAAGCCAAATGTACGAAACTCTTCATCGGAATAACTAATAAATACTTTATTTTGGACCTCATACTTAGAAACAATCACATCTAATCAATACATCTGACAACATGATGTGAACCAGCAAAACAATGTCATGAATAAATAAAAACATATAATCCCCTTAATATCATACACACAAAATGCCACAAATTTGTTCCTTTCCCACTTCGCTTTTGCTTTGCAACTTCTAGTTGCCCACCACTTTAAACTTCTTCTCCCTGGCGTCCGGACAGTCGATTAGGCAACCCCTGAGTCACTACATATGTATTAAAAAAAAAATCATTTTATCTTCGTCAATATCATGTTGCAAACGTTTTTTTCCCACCGGATAACCACCTTCAAATACAATTATGCAAGCCATATTTTTTTAATCCAACAATAAAGCACCATTTGAAAGGATGAAAAATATAATATTCTTTTCTATAGAGCAGGAGTAGATGATAAGATGGCGTGAAAAGATTGGGTGGTCTGGCTAATGTTTTGGGTCTGTTCGTTTGGGCGTGATCCAGGTGTCTTATTTCGGTGACCAGTGTCCTCCCGAGGTCGTCGGCATGGTGCTTGAATATCTTTCTCCCACGCCTCTCTCTCCGGGCGGCCGAGTGATTGCCCTTTTTGAAATTAATCGAACTATCTCCCGAAACTAACCTATGATTTCATTTAGCTTTCATCTCTTTTCACCTCATCAACAATATTTGCCAACTCAATATCCAGAATAAAAAGGAAAACTTGTGGATAAATTATATATATATATAAAGATTTTTATTCAAGTTGATCAGTACAGTTACATGAAATAGACAGGAGCCTCTGCGAACAGATCTTCCAGATCCGCCCATCCGATATACTTACTCCAATCTCCAGAATAACAAAATAAAATACAAAGCACCACTTCTGGATACATTAGTCTTCAAGTTAAAGCTAATACAGTTAGTAAAACCTGTTTACTATGTATTATTGTGAGCAATAATTGTCTATGACAATACATTACTTCCAGCAAACATTAATGAAAATAATACTTGCTCGATAAACTTGTTCACTGACCATACAATGAATCAGTGTTACATCAGTCATTAATATCATGAATTAAAAGACCTTACATATGGAAAAGAACAGCACCAACATAATGTGACCAAATCAACTCACTCATTCTCCCCCCAGATATCGATTTTGTTTGAGGACTTACACTCCTTAACCCCCCTCCCCGACATGAATCCCCTGTGCCCTGGGTACAATGGTGGTATGACATGTTTATAATACAGATTTATAATACAGATTTAAGATATAGATCGAATTCAGCTATATACCCCGCATTAAGGTATGACCTGAATTTAATCCGCGTAGTTGTAAGCTGGTAATATCATTGTTTTGTAAATAAGTAGCATGGTAGTCAGATGACATGTGCAATACAACTTGGACATAGCTCTCAGTCTCGCCCTAGCAACACTTATATTTCTACTTAAAGGTAATATAGAACAAATTTGATATTTGATTTGAATAATTATTGCAATTTGAGACAGAGTTGGGCGTCTGTCTCTCCCTTATGTTGCGAAATGTGTCGCACTAATTAATCATATATTATGAATATTGATTTAACAACGTTCCATTGTATATTGATAGAGTCGTAATGAAATAATTAATATTATTGGTGCTATGACTGGTTTTGGGAGAAGAACATATTGTAACAATATCTTTTTCCAAATTGTATAGCGAAGACTAACGTTAGAAACACTATAGAGTTTTATCAGATCAAAGTAGGCGTACTTGTCTACGGTTGTAGCAATGATTGTACAATGTGTAACTGTCGGTGTGACTGACACTCTACAACCGTCTTACGACAACTGAAGCACCCACACGCCGGAGTATAATGGTCAAGCGTAAAGGGGATGGCGACAACACTGCCCGCGTCCTTGATGCAACTTGTCTGTTGACTTTCCGGAACAAGACTTGTGGTCTGCAATGCATGCTATACCCCTGCAGCGAGTAATTAGGGGTGTGGGGGCATGGCCCCGAAGAAAAATTAGGAAAAATGAAAAATGTAAGCCATGTAAATGAGAAAAATTATGAGAAATGAAAAATGTAAGCCATGTAAGTGTAAGTGTAAATGTAAGTGTAAATGTGGCGAAGTGTAAGTGTGCCAGAAATCATTTTCTTCATTTCAACAGAACGATTCACTAGAGTTAATTTAACTGTTGTTATAAAGTAAACAACATTGTACAGTTTAACATAGTTTTATAATAAGTGGCCTACTATGGGTGTGGGGGCGATGCAGCTACCCTGTCACTGACAGTACAACGATCTTAGGACTTAGAGCTAAAACAAGCGCGAACATCACACTGCCCCATTAGGGGTGTGGGGGCATGGCATGGCCCGAAGAAAAATTATGAGAAATGAAAAATGTAAGCCGTGTAAGTGTAAATGTAAGTGTAAATGTGGTGAAGCGAACGTCGCGCTGCCGAATTAGGACGTTGTTCAGTCTGTTCATGACAGAAGGGAAGGTTGGAGATTTATAAGTGACAAGAAAAATTATGAGAAATGAAAAATGTAAGTGTAAGTGTAATTAGGACGTTGTTCAGTCTGTTCATGAGAGAAGGAAGGGAAGGTTGGAGATTTATAAGTGACAAGAAAAATTATGAGAAATGAAAAATGTAAGCTATGTAAGTGTAAATGTGGCAAAGCCACTGATAGAAGCGCCAACGTCGCATTAGGGTGGTGTGGGGGGATGGCCCCGAAGAAAAATTATGAAAAATGAAATGTGGCCAAGCCACTGATCGAAGCGCGAATGTCGCACTGCTGAATTAGGACGTTGTTCAGTCTGTTCATGACAGAAGGGAAGGTTGGAGATTTATAAGTGACAAGAAAAATTATGAGAAATGAAAAATGTAAGCTATGTAAGTGTGAGTGTAAATGTAAGTGTAATTAGGACGTTGTTCAGTCTGTTCATGACAGAAGGGAAGGTTGGAGATTTATAAGTGACAAGAAAAATTATGAGAAATGAAAAATGTAAGTGTAAATGTGGCGAAGCGACTGATAGAAGCGCCAACGTCGCATTAGGGTAGTATGTGGGGATGGCCCCGAAGAAAAATTATGAAAAATGAAATGTGGCCAAGCCACTGATCGAAGCGCGAACGTCGCGCTGCCGAATTAGGACGTTGTTCACTCTGTTCATGACAGAAGGGAAGGTTGGAGATTTATAAGTGACAAGAAAAATTATGAGAAATGAAAAATGTAAGTGTAAATGTGAGTGTAAATGTGGCGAAGCCACTGATAGAAGCGCCAACGTCGCATTAGGGTGGTGTGGGGGGATGGCCCCGAAGAAAAATTATGAAAAATGAAATGTGGCCAAGCCACTGATCGAAGCGCGAACGTCGCGCTGCTGAATTAGGACGTTGTTCAGTCTGTTCATGACAGAAGGGAAGGTTGGAGATTTATAAGTGACAAGAAAAATTATGAGAAATGAAAAATGTAAGCTATGTAAGTGTGAGTGTAAATGTAAGTGTAATTAGGACGTTGTTCAGTCTGTTCATGACAGAAGGGAAGGTTGGAGATTTATAAGTGACAAGAAAAATTATGAGAAATGAAAAATGTAAGTGTAAATGTGGCGAAGCGACTGATAGAAGCGCCAACGTCGCATTAGGGTGGTGTGTGGGGAAGGCCCCGAAGAAAAATTATGAAAAATGAAATGTGGCCAAGCCACTGATCGAAGCGCGAACGTCGCGCTGCCGAATTAGGACGTTGTTCAGTCTGTTCATGACAGAAGGGAAGGTTGGAGATTTATAAGTGACAAGAAAAATTATGAGAAATGAAAAATGTAAGTGTAAATGTAAGTGTAAATGTGGCGAAGCGACTGATAGAAGCGCCAACGTCGCATTAGAGTGGTGTGTGGGGATGGCCCCGAAGAAAAATATGAAAAATGAAATGTGGCCAAGCCACTGATCGAAGCGCGAACGTCGCGCTGCCGAATTAGGACGTTGTTCAGTCTGTTCATGACAGAAGGGAAGGTTGGAGATTTATAAGTGACAAGAAAAATTATGAGAAATGAAAAATGTAAATGTAAGTGTAATTAGGACGTTGTTCAGTCTGTTCATGACATAAGGGAAGGTTGGAGATTTATAAGTGACAAGAAAAATTATGAGAAATGAAAAATGTAAGCTATGTAAGTGTAAATGTGGCAAAGCCACTGATAGAAGCGCCAACGTCGCATTAGGGTGGTGTGTGGGGATGGCCCCCCGAAGAAAAATTATGAAAAATGAAATGTGGCCAAGCCACTGATCGAAGCGCGAACGTCGCGCTGCTGAATTAGGACGTTGTTCAGTCTGTTCATGACAGAAGGGAAGGTTGGAGATTTATAAGTGACAAGAAAAATTATGAGAAATGAAAAATGTAAGCTATGTAAGTGTGAGTGTAAATGTAAGTGTAATTAGGACGTTGTTCAGTCTGTTCATGACAGAAGGGAAGGTTGGAGATTTATAAGTGACAAGAAAAATTATGAGAAATGAAAAATGTAAGTGTAAATGTGGCGAAGCGACTGATAGAAGCGCCAACGTCGCATTAGGGTGGTGTGTGGGGATGGCCCCGAAGAAAAATTATGAAAAATGAAATGTGGCCAAGCCACTGATCGAAGCGCGAACGTCGCGCTGCCGAATTAGGACGTTGTTCAGTCTGTTCATGACAGAAGGGAAGGTTGGAGATTTATAAGTGACAAGAAAAATTATGAGAAATGAAAAATGTAAGCTATGTAAGTGTGAGTGTAAATGTAAGTGTAATTAGGACGTTGTTCAGTCTGTTCATGACAGAAGGGAAGGTTGGAGATTTATAAGTGACGAAAAATTATGAGAAATGAAAAATGTAAGCTATGTAAGTGTAAATGTGGCAAAGCCACTGATAGAAGCGCCAACGTCGCATTAGGGTGGTGTGGGGGGATGGCCCCGAAGAAAAATTATGAAAAATGAAATGTGGCCAAGCCACTGATCGAAGCGCGAATGTCGCACTGCTGAATTAGGACGTTGTTCAGTCTGTTCATGACAGAAGGGAAGGTTGGAGATTTATAAGTGACAAGAAAAATTATGAGAAATGAAAAATGTAAGCTATGTAAGTGTGAGTGTAAATGTAAGTGTAATTAGGACGTTGTTCAGTCTGTTCATGACAGAAGGGAAGGTTGGAGATTTATAAGTGACAAGAAAAATTATGAGAAATGAAAAATGTAAGTGTAAATGTGGCGAAGCGACTGATAGAAGCGCCAACGTCGCATTAGGGTAGTATGTGGGGATGGCCCCGAAGAAAAATTATGAAAAATGAAATGTGGCCAAGCCACTGATCGAAGCGCGAACGTCGCGCTGCCGAATTAGGACGTTGTTCAGTCTGTTCATGACAGAAGGGAAGGTTGGAGATTTATAAGTGACAAGAAAAATTATGAGAAATGAAAAATGTAAGTGTAAATGTAAGTGTAAATGTGGCGAAGCCACTGATAGAAGCGCCAACGTCGCATTAGGGTGGTGTGGGGGGATGGCCCCGAAGAAAAATTATGAAAAATGAAATGTGGCCAAGCCACTGATCGAAGCGCGAACGTCGCGCTGCTGAATTAGGACGTTGTTCAGTCTGTTCATGACAGAAGGGAAGGTTGGAGATTTATAAGTGACAAGAAAAATTATGAGAAATGAAAAATGTAAGCTATGTAAGTGTGAGTGTAAATGTAAGTGTAATTAGGACGTTGTTCAGTCTGTTCATGACAGAAGGGAAGGTTGGAGATTTATAAGTGACAAGAAAAATTATGAGAAATGAAAAATGTAAGTGTAAATGTGGCGAAGCGACTGATAGAAGCGCCAACGTCGCATTAGGGTGGTGTGTGGGGAAGGCCCCGAAGAAAAATTATGAAAAATGAAATGTGGCCAAGCCACTGATCGAAGCGCGAACGTCGCGCTGCCGAATTAGGACGTTGTTCAGTCTGTTCATGACAGAAGGGAAGGTTGGAGATTTATAAGTGACAAGAAAAATTATGAGAAATGAAAAATGTAAGTGTAAATGTAAGTGTAAATGTGGCGAAGCGACTGATAGAAGCGCCAACGTCGCATTAGGGTGGTGTGTGGGGATGGCCCCGAAGAAAAATATGAAAAATGAAATGTGGCCAAGCCACTGATCGAAGCGCGAACGTCGCGCTGCCGAATTAGGACGTTGTTCAGTCTGTTCATGACAGAAGGGAAGGTTGGAGCTTTATAAGTGACAACAAAAATTATGAGAAATGAAAAATGTAAATGTAAGTGTAATTAGGACGTTGTTCAGTCTGTTCATGACATAAGGGAAGGTTGGAGATTTATAAGTGACAAGAAAAATTATGAGAAATGAAAAATGTAAGCTATGTAAGTGTAAATGTGGCAAAGCCACTGATAGAAGCGCCAACGTCGCATTAGGGTGGTGTGTGGGGATGGCCCCCCGAAGAAAAATTATGAAAAATGAAATGTGGCCAAGCCACTGATCGAAGCGCGAACGTCGCGCTGCTGAATTAGGACGTTGTTCAGTCTGTTCATGACAGAAGGGAAGGTTGGAGATTTATAAGTGACAAGAAAAATTATGAGAAATGAAAAATGTAAGCTATGTAAGTGTGAGTGTAAATGTAAGTGTAATTAGGACGTTGTTCAGTCTGTTCATGACAGAAGGGAAGGTTGGAGATTTATAAGTGACAAGAAAAATTATGAGAAATGAAAAATGTAAGTGTAAATGTGGCGAAGCGACTGATAGAAGCGCCAACGTCGCATTAGGGTGGTGTGTGGGGATGGCCCCGAAGAAAAATTATGAAAAATGAAATGTGGCCAAGCCACTGATCGAAGCGCGAACGTCGCGCTGCCGAATTAGGACGTTGTTCAGTCTGTTCATGACAGAAGGGAAGGTTGGAGATTTATAAGTGACAAGAAAAATTATGAGAAATGAAAAATGTAAGCTATGTAAGTGTGAGTGTAAATGTAAGTGTAATTAGGACGTTGTTCAGTCTGTTCATGACAGAAGGGAAGGTTGGAGATTTATAAGTGACGAAAAATTATGAGAAATGAAAAATGTAAGCTATGTAAGTGTAAATGTGGCAAAGCCACTGATAGAAGCGCCAACGTCGCATTAGGGTGGTGTGGGGGGATGGCCCCGAAGAAAAATTATGAAAAATGAAATGTGGCCAAGCCACTGATCGAAGCGCAAATGTCGCACTGCTGAATTAGGACGT
This sequence comes from Sthenelais limicola, assembly GCA_942159475.1. Classification (NCBI taxonomy): domain Eukaryota; kingdom Metazoa; phylum Annelida; class Polychaeta; order Phyllodocida; family Sigalionidae; genus Sthenelais; species Sthenelais limicola. Next base: position 2,672,454 of record OW804094.1, on the reverse strand, counting down.
TGTTCAGTCTGTTCATGACAGAAGGGAAGGTTGGAGATTTATAAGTGACAAGAAAAATTATGAGAAATGAAAAATGTAAGCTATGTAAGTGTGAGTGTAAATGTAAGTGTAATTAGGACGTTGTTCAGTCTGTTCATGACAGAAGGGAAGGTTGGAGATTTATAAGTGACAAGAAAAATTATGAGAAATGAAAAATGTAAGTGTAAATGTGGCGAAGCGACTGATAGAAGCGCCAACGTCGCATTAGGGTGGTGTGTGGGGATGGCCCCGAAGAAAAATTATGAAAAATGAAATGTGGCCAAGCCACTGATCGAAGCGCGAACGTCGCGCTGCCGAATTAGGACGTTGTTCAGTCTGTTCATGACAGAAGGGAAGGTTGGAGATTTATAAGTGACAAGAAAAATTATGAGAAATGAAAAATGTAAGCTATGTAAGTGTGAGTGTAAATGTAAGTGTAATTAGGACGTTGTTCAGTCTGTTCATGACAGAAGGGAAGGTTGGAGATTTATAAGTGACGAAAAATTATGAGAAATGAAAAATGTAAGCTATGTAAGTGTAAATGTGGCAAAGCCACTGATAGAAGCGCCAACGTCGCATTAGGGTGGTGTGGGGGGATGGCCCCGAAGAAAAATTATGAAAAATGAAATGTGGCCAAGCCACTGATCGAAGCGCGAATGTCGCACTGCTGAATTAGGACGTTGTTCAGTCTGTTCATGACAGAAGGGAAGGTTGGAGATTTATAAGTGACAAGAAAAATTATGAGAAATGAAAAATGTAAGCTATGTAAGTGTGAGTGTAAATGTAAGTGTAATTAGGACGTTGTTCAGTCTGTTCATGACAGAAGGGAAGGTTGGAGATTTATAAGTGACAAGAAAAATTATGAGAAATGAAAAATGTAAGTGTAAATGTGGCGAAGCGACTGATAGAAGCGCCAACGTCGCATTAGGGTAGTATGTGGGGATGGCCCCGAAGAAAAATTATGAAAAATGAAATGTGGCCAAGCCACTGATCGAAGCGCGAACGTCGCGCTGCCGAATTAGGACGTTGTTCAGTCTGTTCATGACAGAAGGGAAGGTTGGAGATTTATAAGTGACAAGAAAAATTATGAGAAATGAAAAATGTAAGTGTAAATGTAAGTGTAAATGTGGCGAAGCCACTGATAGAAGCGCCAACGTCGCATTAGGGTGGTGTGGGGGGATGGCCCCGAAGAAAAATTATGAAAAATGAAATGTGGCCAAGCCACTGATCGAAGCGCGAACGTCGCGCTGCTGAATTAGGACGTTGTTCAGTCTGTTCATGACAGAAGGGAAGGTTGGAGATTTATAAGTGACAAGAAAAATTATGAGAAATGAAAAATGTAAGCTATGTAAGTGTGAGTGTAAATGTAAGTGTAATTAGGACGTTGTTCAGTCTGTTCATGACAGAAGGGAAGGTTGGAGATTTATAAGTGACAAGAAAAATTATGAGAAATGAAAAATGTAAGTGTAAATGTGGCGAAGCGACTGATAGAAGCGCCAACGTCGCATTAGGGTGGTGTGTGGGGAAGGCCCCGAAGAAAAATTATGAAAAATGAAATGTGGCCAAGCCACTGATCGAAGCGCGAACGTCGCGCTGCCGAATTAGGACGTTGTTCAGTCTGTTCATGACAGAAGGGAAGGTTGGAGATTTATAAGTGACAAGAAAAATTATGAGAAATGAAAAATGTAAGTGTAAATGTAAGTGTAAATGTGGCGAAGCGACTGATAGAAGCGCCAACGTCGCATTAGGGTGGTGTGTGGGGATGGCCCCGAAGAAAAATATGAAAAATGAAATGTGGCCAAGCCACTGATCGAAGCGCGAACGTCGCGCTGCCGAATTAGGACGTTGTTCAGTCTGTTCATGACAGAAGGGAAGGTTGGAGCTTTATAAGTGACAAGAAAAATTATGAGAAATGAAAAATGTAAATGTAAGTGTAATTAGGACGTTGTTCAGTCTGTTCATGACATAAGGGAAGGTTGGAGATTTATAAGTGACAAGAAAAATTATGAGAAATGAAAAATGTAAGCTATGTAAGTGTAAATGTGGCAAAGCCACTGATAGAAGCGCCAACGTCGCATTAGGGTGGTGTGTGGGGATGGCCCCCCGAAGAAAAATTATGAAAAATGAAATGTGGCCAAGCCACTGATCGAAGCGCGAACGTCGCGCTGCTGAATTAGGACGTTGTTCAGTCTGTTCATGACAGAAGGGAAGGTTGGAGATTTATAAGTGACAAGAAAAATTATGAGAAATGAAAAATGTAAGCTATGTAAGTGTGAGTGTAAATGTAAGTGTAATTAGGACGTTGTTCAGTCTGTTCATGACAGAAGGGAAGGTTGGAGATTTATAAGTGACAAGAAAAATTATGAGAAATGAAAAATGTAAGTGTAAATGTGGCGAAGCGACTGATAGAAGCGCCAACGTCGCATTAGGGTGGTGTGTGGGGATGGCCCCGAAGAAAAATTATGAAAAATGAAATGTGGCCAAGCCACTGATCGAAGCGCGAACGTCGCGCTGCCGAATTAGGACGTTGTTCAGTCTGTTCATGACAGAAGGGAAGGTTGGAGATTTATAAGTGACAAGAAAAATTATGAGAAATGAAAAATGTAAGCTATGTAAGTGTGAGTGTAAATGTAAGTGTAATTAGGACGTTGTTCAGTCTGTTCATGACAGAAGGGAAGGTTGGAGATTTATAAGTGACGAAAAATTATGAGAAATGAAAAATGTAAGCTATGTAAGTGTAAATGTGGCAAAGCCACTGATAGAAGCGCCAACGTCGCATTAGGGTGGTGTGGGGGGATGGCCCCGAAGAAAAATTATGAAAAATGAAATGTGGCCAAGCCACTGATCGAAGCGCAAATGTCGCACTGCTGAATTAGGACGTTGTTCAGTCTGTTCATGACAGAAGGGAAGGTTGGAGATTTATAAGTGACAAGAAAAATTATGAGAAATGAAAAATGTAAGCTATGTAAGTGTGAGTGTAAATGTAAGTGTAATTAGGACGTTGTTCAGTCTGTTCATGACAGAAGGGAAGGTTGGAGATTTATAAGTGACAAGAAAAATTATGAGAAATGAAAAATGTAAGTGTAAATGTGGCGAAGCGACTGATAGAAGCGCCAACGTCGCATTAGGGTAGTATGTGGGGATGGCCCCGAAGAAAAATTATGAAAAATGAAATGTGGCCAAGCCACTGATCGAAGCGCGAACGTCGCGCTGCCGAATTAGGACGTTGTTCAGTCTGTTCATGACAGAAGGGAAGGTTGGAGATTTATAAGTGACAAGAAAAATTATGAGAAATGAAAAATGTAAGTGTAAATGTAAGTGTAAATGTGGCGAAGCCACTGATAGAAGCGCCAACGTCGCATTAGGGTGGTGTGTGGGGATGGCCCCGAAGAAAAATTATGAAAAATGAAATGTGGCCAAGCCACTGATCGAAGCGCGAACGTCGCGCTGCTGAATTAGGACGTTGTTCAGTCTGTTCATGACAGAAGGGAAGGTTGGAGATTTATAAGTGACAAGAAAAATTATGAGAAATGAAAAATGTAAGCTATGTAAGTGTGAGTGTAAATGTAAGTGTAATTAGGACGTTGTTCAGTCTGTTCATGACAGAAGGGAAGGTTGGAGATTTATAAGTGACAAGAAAAATTATGAGAAATGAAAAATGTAAGTGTAAATGTGGCGAAGCGACTGATAGAAGCGCCAACGTCGCATTAGGGTGGTGTGTGGGGAAGGCCCCTAAGAAAAATTATGAAAAATGAAATGTGGCCAAGCCACTGATCGAAGCGCGAACGTCGCGCTGCCGAATTAGGACGTTGTTCAGTCTGTTCATGACAGAAGGGAAGGTTGGAGATTTATAAGTGACAAGAAAAATTATGAGAAATGAAAAATGTAAGTGTAAATGTAAGTGTAAATGTGGCGAAGCGACTGATAGAAGCGCCAACGTCGCATTAGGGTGGTGTGTGGGGATGGCCCCGAAGAAAAATATGAAAAATGAAATGTGGCCAAGCCACTGATCGAAGCGCGAACGTCGCGCTGCCGAATTAGGACGTTGTTCAGTCTGTTCATGACAGAAGGGAAGGTTGGAGATTTATAAGTGACAAGAAAAATTATGAGAAATGAAAAATGTAAATGTAAGTGTAATTAGGACGTTGTTCAGTCTGTTCATGACATAAGGGAAGGTTGGAGATTTATAAGTGACAAGAAAAATTATGAGAAATGAAAAATGTAAGCTATGTAAGTGTAAATGTGGCAAAGCCACTGATAGAAGCGCCAACGTCGCATTAGGGTGGTGTGTGGGGATGGCCCCCCGAAGAAAAATTATGAAAAATGAAATGTGGCCAAGCCACTGATCGAAGCGCGAACGTCGCGCTGCTGAATTAGGACGTTGTTCAGTCTGTTCATGACAGAAGGGAAGGTTGGAGATTTATAAGTGACAAGAAAAATTATGAGAAATGAAAAATGTAAGCTATGTAAGTGTGAGTGTAAATGTAAGTGTAATTAGGACGTTGTTCAGTCTGTTCATGACAGAAGGGAAGGTTGGAGATTTATAAGTGACAAGAAAAATTATGAGAAATGAAAAATGTAAGTGTAAATGTGGCGAAGCGACTGATAGAAGCGCCAACGTCGCATTAGGGTGGTGTGTGGGGATGGCCCCGAAGAAAAATTATGAAAAATGAAATGTGGCCAAGCCACTGATCGAAGCGCGAACGTCGCGCTGCCGAATTAGGACGTTGTTCAGTCTGTTCATGACAGAAGGGAAGGTTGGAGATTTATAAGTGACAAGAAAAATTATGAGAAATGAAAAATGTAAGCTATGTAAGTGTGAGTGTAAATGTAAGTGTAATTAGGACGTTGTTCAGTCTGTTCATGACAGAAGGGAAGGTTGGAGATTTATAAGTGACGAAAAATTATGAGAAATGAAAAATGTAAGCTATGTAAGTGTAAATGTGGCAAAGCCACTGATAGAAGCGCCAACGTCGCATTAGGGTGGTGTGGGGGGATGGCCCCGAAGAAAAATTATGAAAAATGAAATGTGGCCAAGCCACTGATCGAAGCGCGAACGTCGCGCTGCTGAATTAGGACGTTGTTCAGTCTGTTCATGACAGAAGGGAAGGTTGGAGATTTATAAGTGACAAGAAAAATTATGAGAAATGAAAAATGTAAGCTATGTAAGTGTGAGTGTAAATGTAAGTGTAATTAGGACGTTGTTCAGTCTGTTCATGACAGAAGGGAAGGTTGGAGATTTATAAGTGACAAGAAAAATTATGAGAAATGAAAAATGTAAGTGTAAATGTGGCGAAGCGACTGATAGAAGCGCCAACGTCGCATTAGGGTAGTGTGTGGGGATGGCCCCGAAGAAAAATTATGAAAAATGAAATGTGGCCAAGCCACTGATCGAAGCGCGAACGTCGCGCTGCCGAATTAGGACGTTGTTCAGTCTGTTCATGACAGAAGGGAAGGTTGGAGATTTATAAGTGACAAGAAAAATTATGAGAAATGAAAAATGTAAGTGTAAATGTAAGTGTAAATGTGGCGAAGCGACTGATAGAAGCGCCAACGTCGCATTAGGGTGGTGTGTGGGGAAGGCCCCGAAGAAAAATTATGAAAAATGAAATGTGGCCAAGCCACTGATCGAAGCGCGAACATCGCGCTGCCGAATTAGGACGTTGTTCAGTCTGTTCATGACAGAAGGGAAGGTTGGAGATTTATAAGTGACAAGAAAAATTATGAGAAATGAAAAATGTAAGCTATGTAAGTGTAAATGTAATTAGGACGTTGTTCAGTCTCATGACAGAAGGGAAGGCTGGAGATTTATAAGTGACAAGAAAAATTATGAGAAATGAAAAATGTAAGCAGGGTAAGTGTAAATGTAAGTGTAAATGTAAGTGTAAATGTGGCGAAGCCACTGATAGAAGCGCCAACGTCGCATTAGGGGCGTGTGGGGGGATGGCCCAGAAGAAAAATTATGAAAAATGAAATGTGGCCAAGCCACTGATAGAAGCGCAAACGTCGCACTGCCCCATTAGGGGTGTGGGGGCATGGCCCCGAAGAAAAATTATGAAAAATGAAAAATGTCAGCCATGTAAGTGTAAGTGTAAAAATTTTGAAAATTGACAAATGATGGAGAAATGTGGAAAGTGGTCAAACAGTCGAGATCATGCCTGCAGATATGACTGCAAATGTGGCAGTGGCGAAGAAAGCGCCAAAGTCTGTTTTTAATGAAATAAAAGTTATTGACGGAAATATGTTTTAAAAAAGAAAAATTGGGAAAAAAGGAAAAGTGGCATCTGTGTGCATGTAGCTATTGACAAAAGGAAGATTGAGTGGTCGCCACAGGGAGATTTGTAGGGATTTGTAGTGAAAAGATAAATTAAAACGTGTGAAAAGTGGCATCTGTGTGCATGTAGCTATTGACAAAAGGAAGATTGAGTGGTCGCCACAGGGAGATTTGTAGGGATTTGTAGTGAAAAGATAAATTAAATAAGTGACGTTCAGTCTGTTCATGACAGAAGGGAAGGTTGGAGATTTATAAGGAAAAGAGCGTTGTAGCGTTTTAAAGATGATTTTGATCGCGTATGATAATATAAATATCTTATTGTAATTGTTTGTAGGAGGGTATAATTTAGTTAGGAAAGTTGTATCCACAATACAATATATTTTATTTTATTGCACAGCAGAGCGCAGTCAAAATTAAAGAAAACATGGCCAAGTCGAAGTGGCCCCATTTTGCAAGGGTTAAGAAGAAGTGGAAGAAGATGCTGGCCAAATAATGGAGGTATCCATGTGTGCACCTGATGAGGATAGTGGATTAGGCGATAAACAAAAAGAAAAGAAAATTGCCTGGCTTCATCACAAATTGTTATGGAAGACTGAGGTGTATAAAATTATGTATATGTATAAAATGAAGTATATGTGCAAGAGATTCGAAGTTAAGTGAGTGAGTGAGATTGGTTTGTTTAGGCCGTTATTAATATATTGAAGAGTGTTTTATAGGTGAGGTGAAATGGAGGGACTTTATGATAATAGACAGTAAAAAGAGAGATAAAAAGGCAGAGAGAGACGAAAAAGAGATAGAAAGGCAGTTTATGGTCATACCGAGGACCAAAGTGATAGGAGGGATAATATAAAGGAAAAAGAGTTAGATAAGAAGGGAGAGAGAGAGAGAAAAGAGAGAGATGACTCTCATATACAAAATTCTCTTTCTTACCTCTATTGACTGCATTCATAAAGTCCATGCATGGTCAATTAGTTGACACTCACTCACACTCTCCTTGAAAATTCTGAAAATATACAATAACACCTTAATATTTCATTACATTAAAATATCTTTTCGTCTTAATATACGTCAATATAAACGAAACTTTAACTTACATAATAAACATAACATAATATATACATTGACTGAATGAATCATAACATTTTTCCACAAACAATTAATCATTTATATCTTCATATAGTCTCCTATATATTGTTGCCGAGTCAGACCTCGCTGTAGGCAACGTTTTCGTGGAGATTTCATTCAGTGGTTATCTTTCAACACGACAACAGGGAGTTGGCAAGATGTCTCGTTTGGTTGTTATACAACAATTGTCCCCAAAGGATCTGCAATCCTGATTGGACGGACTGTGCATGTTTGATGGCGATGTTGATCCTCAACAAGGAATCTTCGATGATACCGACGATTTTTTTCATCCGCCTCCTCTCCCGGAGTGATACAGCACACCACATCATCCATTTTGTCCATGGTCCTGGGTAAGACCATAAAGTGCCTTTCTGTCTCTTTTTCTGTCTCTCTCTCCCTTCTTCTCTATCTCTATTTCCTGGGTATGATCATAAACTGCCTCCCAAACCAAACCAAACCAAACCAAACCAAAAAGGTTATAATCGGACACATTCTGTCCAGGTATAGAGTTATTCTTTCTTGTAATATCTTCCAACAACAAATTTCTCGATTGGTAGAAAACATCCCAATCCGACTCTCTTAATATTTCTAACAGTATTTTCAAGTCAAGAGTTTTCCACTGTCTCGCTGTACAATCTTTTCTAATATATCGATTTCTATCTTTCTTCTTTATGATAAATACTGGATAATGGTCGCTGCTGTTATTACAAATTGTGCCTGAACTGTTAATATAGCTAACATTGGTATATATCTGATCTATAATTGACGCTGATTTTTTGCTGACTCTCGTCGGAATATTTATAACCGGTGAGAGGCCAAATTGTTTTATGAAATCGAGTTTTCCCGTGTCCTTGTTGATGTTAAAATCACCTACTAGATAAATATCTTTTGAGAGTGGTAGTTTTCTGAGTATTTCAGTTATGCTGTCTAAACCTTCTTTTAATCTTGCCTGGAGGGGGGGGGTCTATATATATTAATTACGATAATAGATTTTGCTTTCCCTTTCTGGCATTCAACGATCTCAGCTTCAATGTTTGCGTCAGAGATATTCATTTCTTCGTATATTGAGTCATTTATGATATAATCATTATTTATATATGTTAGTATACCCCCTCCTCTTTTCTTGATTTTCCTATCTTGTCTTATCATGTGATATCCTTTAACATGAACTTGGTTATCACTTACATTTTTATGTAGCCAGGTTTCTTGCAATGCAAGAATATCAACTTCCGTACTTTTAATAAAAGATTCTATATGTAACATTTTAGGTGGAAGGCTACGCACATTACACGACACCACTTTTACCCCCTTAGCATCAAACAATAGGTCTTCAGGATCGTCTAGATCATTCTTCCTTTTGTTACTAACTTTTTTCAGAGACATTGTAATTTAAAGTATAAATCCAGTCATATTTCTGGAAGTATGATTGATACACTGATATCACAATTTTATCGATTAACAGCTTCCTCACATTTATCACAAACAACACATAAATCCCTATACTGGGAATTTTCAACAAGTTTCTACTTAAAATACTAAGATCTCCTTGTGTCTCAGTGACTCTTCTTTCATAATGAGATTTACAATTTGTGGTATGAAATCTTGTATTTCTCTTCAACTTTTCCCTGCAACTCAGGGATCCCTCTCTAGGGTACCCTACTCTGAAACTCTTATAACTATGTACAAAAATAAATTTATTACCATCTCATGCGCTCTACCTCCTGATATCATCCTATTCAAGCTACTATCTATTACAAAGTTTCTTCCCTTTTTAACAGAAATATCGTGCTTGAAGGTTATTAAAAGGTTTATCTTATATTCACTTCTTATGAATATCAAAATACCTTATCCATATTTGGATTCTCATCACTCTTTTGGAACTCATTTTTACCTAGTAATATGTAAGGATGGTTCACTTCAGTTAAGCATTCCGAAAACACTGTTCCTATCCGCTCCCCTCCTTCATATCCTAAATTCTATAATCTTTCTGAGTTATGACATCTTTATATCAGTTTTCATCGTTATCCTATATTATATAGATAAGTTTCGCTGACTTTAGTTACACGACCAGTTCTCTGTCAGACTAACCTGTACATAAGTTTCGTCTTGGACAATTATTTACTTAATTATCTACAAAAACTCCGAATGGACATGGTTCTTAACAATGGACAATCTGACTGATTGTTAATTTTATATCAACTGTAACACTATGTATTTTGATTTTTTAGTTTTTCATAAATTGTATTCGATCTCTCTATGTCCCTTTTTTTTCATGACAACCTCGGTTTCTTGGACATTTCTTCATACATTTCTACTTTTACCCATAAAACCTTAAAACCTGTGTCCTATGTCCTGTCATATACATGTTTACTTGAACTTGAAATTTATTTGGTCTACCTTTTATGACTCAATATCTTAAAAGAGATCAAATTTACCCTAATGTACATCAATAAAACTCCTGTACAATACAGGTTATGACCTTTATGCTTCATTCAATCATCCGTTTCTTGACCTCCGTTACTCAACCTATCATCAAGACTTTAATTTTTTAACCATCTAATAGCCTTACAAATGTTTCAATATAATTACCCTGTGCTTTTTTAATAATTCTGTTTAAGAATAATTCTTGAATTATTGTACTGTTGACGTTGTCTTTTCCTCCAGTTTAGTCTTCTTTAGTCTTTTTCTGTATTATTTTCATTACTATCGTCACTTGTCTCTTTAGATATTTATCCTCCTTGAGTATTATTGAAGATCTTCTCAATGCTCTAGGGAAATAGTTCTTGCTTGGAAAAATGTAGGTTAAATACAATGATATAATATTGTGATATTGTACTGTTGTTATTATTCAATTATTGGCAGTTCCATTTCATTAAGGGTCCTGGGTAAGACCTTAAAGTGCCTGGTCCTGGGCGAGACCTTAAAGTGCCTTTCTGTCTCTTTTCTCTGTCTCTCTCTCCCTTCTTCTCTATCTCTTTTTCCTGGGTATGATCATAAACTGCCTCCCTCTCAGCTCTCCCTCCCTTGATATAACACTTCAAAGTGTTGATAAGGGCGTAAAGCCACCAATCTCACTCACTCATTCACTCCATTTCATTAATAGTTAATAGTAGTACCCCTTACCTCCGACCTTCATACTTTCGCAATGGATGAGCATTCCGAAAAACACTATACCATGCTCCAGTCTCAGGTCAGAAGAGAAGTGGTCACTGCTCTTATTCCTTCATCCTTAGGGTAGAGATCTACTGAAGGTCGATACTAAGATGTCGGCTGTTTTCTGCTTTACCGGTTCAGAGAGATGGCATCCATCTTCATCTAATTTGTTGTAGAAGTTGGTATGTTTTGGTTGCCCTGTAGCCTGATTTTTCCTTTTTGGTTTATTTCGATGTATTTGTTCCCCAACATATGCTGTCAGGACATTGTTGATGCGGTTCTGATCTTTCACGAAGTTGTTGTATGCAATGACAGATTGATTTAGTTGAAGCTGGGTGTCTTTGTTATAAGATATGAAGTCTACCTCAACCTTTGCACAAGTCGCAAGAAACATGTTGTACCTATTAATGTCCAACCCCATTATAGTGGTGAATGATATTTGAGGCTTTTCTTGTTCTAGTGGTACGAGGTTCCGTAGGTCCAGTCCTTATCTGAGGAATCATGTTCCTAAGTTCATCTTCGAATATTGGCACTGAATCGTGTTGTAACGATATTTGTTGGTGCTTATTCCATTTAGTTCTTAGAGTTATATTGCATATTCCAACCATCACGAATATGAATCTGGGTCTCCTTATTTGCACCATATTTGTAGCAGTTGTAACTACATTTTGAAGGGTGAGCCCACCTATATATATATATATAGGATTTTTATTCCGAATAGACATACAGTACAATCAGAAAAGAATACACCATCTGCAAGTCTTATAACATGCAGGTCTTCCAGGCAAATCTTAGTTAGTGAACATAGTTGGTTTGTTCAATGTTCAATCATGTTGTTTGTGATTGAATATGGTCCGTGTCAATTTGTAGTGTTCCTTGTTTATGTAGTAACGGACAGCAGAGTTTGTTTATTACAATGTTAAAATAGAGTCTATTCGAGAGATAAGGTTCCTGTAACAATATCTAGGGAAGAATAAAAATAGAACAATATAAAATACTACTACAAGTTTAGTTTTGTTCCTCTTGTACTAGAGGGCTAAGACATTTGAGAGATTAAAATTCACCCTCCAATCGCACTTGTACTAGTGGAGTAGTAACGTAATAATACATTTTCAACAATACAGTGTAACAAAGTTTCATCCCCCTTTCCCCTGAGAATATCGCTATATCGATCTTGTTGCAAGAAGGGATTTACACTCCTTGATATCTAGTTTCCTCCCCCCCTCCCCCCCTAGTCAACAAGTCATACAATGAATGTTGATCAATAGATGATATAATCTGATATGTTCGTCCCTTGTGGCTATTGCTCCTTAAGGTACGGATCGCTTTCAAGAGGGAACCTATTTTTTAGGTAGCCTCTGAACTCTTTCCTGGTTGGTATTAATTGGACATCGCTAGGCAGAGCATTCCATAAGTTTGGCAGGGAGTATAGATACGACCTCCGAAAAATTTCATTCTTCGGAAGTGGCACCCATAATCTCCTCACTTTCTGGAGGCTCCTGAGTCCTACTGCCCTATTGTCAATATTTGAGTTGTCCCTCGATCTTATGAAGGCCCTCTCCAAACCATGAGCTTCTCTTCTTGTTTTTAATGAGATCATTTTAAGTTCTGAATGTATATCCTTTGTACTTGTATACTTTGGTAAATGCAATATTATCTTTAATGCGGAATTTTGTAACTTCTGTATCTTCTGAAGATATGCTTGGGTTGTTGAACTATAAAAAACATCACCATAATCAATTATTGGTAATATCATAGTTTTGTAGATGAGTAATAATGTTTTCTTACTACAAGCTCCATAAAGTTTGGACATGGCCCTCACTCTCGATCTTACAGTGTTGATTTTTTTACACATGAACTTTTTAAAGTTTAATTGTCTATCAAGCTCGATTCCGAGGTATTTATAAGCTTCCACTTCACCCATAGTTTGATCATCGATTTTGTACTGTACGGTGTTTTTGTGACTAACCTTCGACCTTATTGTTAGGCTTTTGCATTTGGCTATATTGAGCGAGATCTTATTGTTGGAGCACCATATGACTATACTGTCAAGGTCTGATTGCAGCGACTATCCTTTCCACCCCCAGGGCTCTATCATCGTGCAATACGGTGTCGTCTGCGAATAACTGTATTTGACTTGATTTAACAACCTCTGGTAGGTCATTAATATACACACTGAATAATAGGGGCCCCAGAGAGGTTCCCTGAGGGACACCGCATGTGACTGGTTTAAGGGAGGATGATCCACCTCTCATTACTACCCTCTGATACCTATCTGATAGATAGTTATTAAACCAATTGTATGAGTTCTTGTCTATACCATAGTGTAATAGTTTCTGAAGGAGTAATTTGTGATTAACGTTATCAAACGCCTTTTTAAAGTCGAGGAATATTAAATCTGTTGCTCTTTTGCTGTTTAGGTTATTGTATACTTTGTTTAGAAGATTATCATGGGCATCGACAATGGATTTTCCCCCCCATAACCCGTATTGTCTATCAGTCAGCAGGTTATTGGACTCCAGGTAGTTTGATAGTTGGGTGTGGATACAGCTTTCGAGTATTTTTGCTGGCAAGTTTATACACGATATTGGTCTATAATTACCCGGTGTCTGTTTACTTCCCTCTTTGTATAGAGGGGTAACATTGGCTTTCTTAAATTCTCGAGGTACAATTGAGCTATCAATTGACAAGTTATATAAATAAGAGAATTGGCTACTAAGTGCCTTCATGTAAGGTTTTAGGATCCTGGTTGGCAGAAGATCAATCCCAGAGGCTTTATAATTGCCTATTTTTTGTAGTGCAACCTCTACTGCTGCTCTATCGATTGGCCTAAAAGAGAATTTAGGGTTGTTGTTTTCAGTCTTTCCAGTGACAATGTTGTTTTCTCCTTTGTTATTTTTAATGTTACTGGCCAAAGTGGGTCCAATGTTTACAAAGTAGTTGTTAATTGCTTCGGCTGCCTCAGTCCCTTTTAATATTTCTTTCCCTTGGGTGAAAAGATGGTTGCATCGGCCGGGACACATATAAAGTTTAGTCTTTAGATCATTGTTCACTGTAGATCTTATAGCCGTATAGATAGATATATTGGAGATAGCATTATGTTCCAGGTATTCCAGACATATCCTCAATGCACTTGAATATATATAAATGACAAGCCAACACTAGACTCGATAGTTCTCTAGCTGTATGCTAGTTCCATACAGAATGCCCACTGAATGTATTTCTTTATTCTCTGTACATTTACAATATTTCCCGTTTCTAGGGAGAAACCTGGGTCCTCCCCTCCTGCATACATTAGTGTATCGCAGTGCCTATGGCATGGATCCAATATCCAAGCTCCACCTTTAGTCTATGACCTGGCACACTCATTTTCCGTATACCTTGGAATGTTTTACCATATACATTGGAATGATGGCTCACATCATGACATTACCCCCCTTCCAGCGGATGAGAGTTGAATTCACAGATATTACCTTGCAATAAAAACAATGTGTCAATTATAAACGCCCGCCTATCGATTGCGTTTTTCACTAGTCAAATGATTATGCTTCTGACTATCTTTTTACTCTAAAAAACTTATTTGTCGACTACTGTCATACCAATAATCTTCTATAAACATTTTTGTACTTTGTAATTTCACAAATGCTCTACTCATAATTTCCTTGTTGCTCTATGACGTCTGTCAAATATAATTAACCTATTAAGTAACTCTTGACTTCGGTCAATAGGAATATCTCGCTTACGTTGTTGCATGAAAAGGTCCACTGCAGCTCTTGAAAACTAGGAGATATGTCATGTGGGATCTATTTGTTTATTATTCAGTTGCATGTCTATGAAAAGTCGCATGTATCTTAATCAGGTAGAGATATTGAATTAATAAATTCTCAAATTAATATGGACATTGGTTGTACTTATAGGGTGGTCATTATGACGGGAGTTGCACGTGCATGCGCCACAGAAGAAGGGCCCCTGGTGAGGCATAATTTTGGAACTGTGTTCAGGCCAAAAGGAAGAATTAACACAAGTATATTTCGGTACACGCTGGGATTCCTGACCAGCATGGACACTGGTCCCAAACCAACGTTAAGTGAAAATAGGTCTTTGAATACACACAGTTAATATTTCTGTTACTAGTTTTTTATTTTTATTCAGAATCAAATTCCTTCGTTAGAACACACACAGAATACACACAGCTATTTTGTAAATATATTCCTGACGTCGCTCCCCATGATCAATCATTTGAGTGAGTGAGTGAGATTGGTTGCTTTACGCCCAGATAAACACGCTTTATACACACAACAGATAAACACGCACTAGGACTCAAGTCTCTAAATATAAGCACACAGCACACTAGTATCACTATCGTAATACACCAATTTTGATTATGTTTTAGCTAGTTTTGTCCACTTCCACACGAATGCACTTCACACTCGGACCTGAGTGGTACTGGGCCCGCTGGTTAAAGTTAGTTCCTATTGCCGGCCAGTTCTTTTATTTGTTATTCTCGCCAACTGGGTCCTGGGTAAGACCTTAAAGTGCCTGGTCTTGGGTAAGACCTTAAAGTGCCTTTCTGTCTCTTTTCTCTGTCTCTCTCTCCCTTCTTCTCTATCTCTATTTCCTGGGTATGATCACAAACTGCCTCCCTCTCAGCTCTCCCGCCCTTGATATAACACTACAAAGTGTTGATAAGGGCGTAAAGCAACCAATCTCACTCACTCACTCGCCAACTCATACCATCTCATAGCCCTTGCGCTTCACCTTTTCTTGCCTGCATTGTCTGCCAAATCCTATGGCACACTCTTCTCCCGCGCTGTCTATCCCAACCAAGTGCTTGCTGACTTTCTCTTCATTTATTAGATCAATCATTCGCTTGGCTCTTAAAGCATAGATCGTGGCCTAGGTTGGCAGGTCCGCACCCTCCATCACTTGGTTTACCCGGACTACCATTGGACTGACACAGTGATTTTTGGAGATACGCAACTTCTGTCAGCGCGTAGGCCCACAACTCTGATGTTAACTAGACCGCGATCCATGTTGATGTGAGCTAGTTGACACTCAGATGAAGCAGAACGGCCTACCTGCCTGCCCCTTGGAGGCATAGGCGAGCAGGGCAGGGACAGGGGGCCTTGTTTCAACCAGGGGAAAGGTCAAAAGTTTAAGACCTGAGAAATGACGCAACCACAAATAAACAGCAGGGGGAAGGGCATGGGAATCTTGATGTTACAGACTCTTGTTTCTAGATGGAGGGAAATGACACAGAATGGACCAAGAGGGTCCAAGACAGAATTATTAAAGATTTAAGTTTTGGTTATTCTTAAGAAAAAGAAATTACCCAGAGTCAAAACCTAAGAAGAAGATATAAAAAGTGTAACTTCTAGAAGTAAGTAGTAGTTCAAGAAAAATGATTGAGGAAATATAACCCGGTCCAGTCTGGGGAGTATCAAGTAAAATCGCACCGATCAATTGAAAAGCCAAGATTAGTCGCTGCAGCCATATTGTACTAGCAATAGTGCTGTGGGGGCATTTGTTCTTGAGAGAGTACTAATAAGGATTGGTAATAAAAATGACCCCTCGGATCAATGGCAAAACAGTCATATGGGTGTATAGATATTTAAGTTATAGGTAGTACGACTGAGAAGCCATCTCAGAACGAAAGTGTCTTATAAGAAGCCGGCCGGGGACCACCAGCAGGGATGACCGGGCGGAGGAGCCGCGATAAAAGCCGCGATAAAAGGCGGTGACAGTCTAGAAGGAGCGCTGCAATTAATCTAACAAGAAGAGAATTAATGGACATTAGTGTGTGGTTAAAATCCAAAGGCACCACGGCCTATCATTTAATGGCTAAAGATCGACGTTAAGATCATGAATTTAAGAATCTGAGCCTAGAGTAGAATTAGTAATTTCAGAGCAAATCTGAGTAGAAGGATGCATGTGTAGTACATAAGAGGATACGATTGAAGAAGTGCGCGGAAGTCACATGTATTTATTCTAAATGAATATTAATGGGAGTCTGTATATCGTTGACAGAAGTCACATGTATTTATTCTAAAGAATATTAATGAGAGTCTGTATATCTTGGACAGAAGTCACATGAATTTATTCTAAAGAATGTAGAAAAAGAGTCTGTATATCGTTGACAGAAGTCACATGTATTTATTCTAAATGAATATTAATGGGAGTCTGCATATCGTTGACAGAAGTCACAGGTATTTGATTGAAAGAATGAAAAATAAGGTATATGTGTACACCTTTTTACGGGAGTCATTTAATTACGTATAAAGGATAGGTTTAATGTGGAAGTATATCTCTTGTTACAGAAGTCACTTATAGACGAATGAGGATATTCCTATTGACCGAAGAGATAACACATACTCTCCTGTTGACTAACCTTACTCGGAGCATGTGCACGAGTCCCTGTCCTCGGGAGTCAGAAATTACTACTAAATCCAGTCTGTCCATTGTAGAAAACACTGTCGTAACTCTTCTTTGAGCTTAATTCGTATTGATTTTGTATTCAATAAGCAGTTTAGCTTTGACGTCACTAAGTATCTAACCAAATCTGTTTTCGCCCTTGAAGTGTTTTGATTCCAGACTCATGCGTTTACCGTCCTTCACCTTGACGGCCGGATATCTGAAACCGGTTCCCCATTTTAGGGATGTCGTGATTTCATAGTATCTCGTGGCTGACTGTTCTTCCAGAAAGACTTTTCTAATGTATGCATTTTGTCTAAACTTATGTAAGACAATATTCTCCAACAACTTTTCTTCGTTATCTTTCCATTCCTGGTTAGTTTCTATTTTTTCGCCAAGTCGCTAGGCAACCACCGGGCCTGCCACCTTTCGTATATGCTCCGCCATGTTTGCTTTCCCCGCCCTTCTGGCTTTCAGGGATTGGTAACAGTGTTCTGCTGACGAATATTATCGAAAGTAAAGGCAGCCGGGTAGAAATTTGAGCTTAAGGAATTTTCGCCTTTAAATCCCAGTCCATTTTCATCTACTTGAACTGTCATAGCTTTCCCAGGTCGGCACTCTGCCGGCAATAGATGCAAATCGTGCACGGTGAATGATTTCTCGCCAATTTTGATGTGGTTCAAAACTAATTCGGCAGATGTTCCCAGTTTATTAAACCAAACTCCCTTGAAAGGATCTTGCGATCGCAAGTTCCTTGCCTTCGAGACTATGGTTTTCTTCCTGTCAACACTGTCAAACTATGAAAATGGCCCTGGTATCGTACATTCGTGGGACACTTATTCTGTACGTTTTTACTATGTAATCTGCTTTGAAAGATTGGTCAAGTGATGTAAACATGTCTAGAACCTCTTTTGAAGTGTCTTCCTGAAAGTTGTGTATTTTATCATTACTTGTAATCGATGCTCGAGGTGACCCATTTACTGTCATCCATGGTTCGTACAGCCCTTCAACGATTAAATGACGGATATATCTTTCCAAGTCCGCCTAGGGTCAGTCCTCTCCGAAAGTGAAGAGCAGGAAATGGGTGTACCCCAAGGCTGTATCCTCTCAGTGACCCTCTTCAGTGTTAAGATCAACAGCATCACTAAACAACTTCAACCTAGTGTTGAATGTTGCTTGTATGTAGATGATTTTGTCATCTGCTACAAGGGCACCCACATGCGAACAATTGAACGCATACTACAGCAGATTCTGACAAGACTAGCTGAGTGGAGCACCAACAATGGCTTCAAATTCTCAGCAGAGAAAACTTGTGTTGTGCATTTCTGCCGAAGGCGAGGGTGCAAAGAGGAGCCAACACTATATCTCCAAGGAAAAAATCTGGTAGTCCAGGAGGAGGTCAAATTCCTTGGCGTGGTATTTGACAGGATTCTTTCCTTCAAACCACAAATTGAATACCTCCGGAGGAAATGCCAGAAGGCAATGAACCTGCTGAAGGTCCTCAGTCACCCCAACTGGGGTTGTAACAAAGAGACCTTGCTGACATTGTACAAAATGTATATCCAATCAAGGTTAGACTATGGATCTATGGTGTATGCCTCTGCTCCAAGGTCTTACCTGGACAGACTTAAGCCCATTCAGAACCAGGGACTGAGACTTTGTCTTGGAGCCTTACGTACAACTCCTTCACCAAGCCTTCATATTGAAGCTGGTATACCACCTCTGGAGTTTCGCCGGGAAAAGCTCACACTGCAATACACTATACGTGTCAGAGCTAACCCCAAAAATCCAGCCCACATAGACGGCGGCCATATTGCCGGAAGTAAACAAAAAAGGAAAAGTTGCAAGTCACCAGTGGTAAAGCATAGGCAAAGGTTTCACTAGAAACCAGGTGCAACGATCCATAGATATCCGGCATGAGCTCGGATAGCGAGGAAGCAAAGGACATTTCGGACAAAGACTTGGCGTCAAGACTGTCCAAAACCAAAAGAAAAAGAAGAGACAATATTGCGTCGCCTGACGGGAACACGGCAAAAAAAACAAATATGAATGCTCAAGGTAGGAGAGAGATTTAGAAGTTACCTTTGAGAAAGCACAGAGAGCCCCCGAAATATAACCTAACCGGGGACGTAGGGCAAATGGTCCTAAATCTTGCTGATGTTAACCAGAAGAGTTTCCAACAATTGTTCGATGCTTTGAAAGACATGGAACTTGTGAAGACGACTGTAAACGAAGTTGCTGAAACCTTAGATGATGTAGTGGAATTCAATGTCGATATAGATAAAGAGATGTCGGGCTTGAAGAAAGAGATGCAAGAGTGCAAAGAAGACCTCAGAATACTGAAACAGAACAGAGAAGGGAGACAGGGGGTGAGCTACAGTGAACAGAAAAGGCTGGAACAACTCAAGGATGAGCAATTTTTATGCGATGAGTACGCGAAGCTGGAAAAAAATCTGGTGATGGTTGGAGTGAGGTCTACAGAGCATGAAACGGAAACAGATGTCCTGAACCTCTCTCTGAACATTATGCAAAATTATTTGTTACTGCCAACCATGAAGGTTAAGAGAGCGTATCGTGTCAATACATACAAAGGAAGCCCAATAAAGATGGAATTCTACTCCCTCAAAGATGCCGCAGAGGTATACGATGCTAGAACTAGGCTTAAGCAACACGAAGATAATCCCAATGTCGGCAAGATTTTCATAAAGAAGGACATACCCTTCTTTATGCGACAGAGGACGGCTAGAGAAAAAGATTATCGCCAAAGCAGCAGTGGGTATGGGCTACACTCAGGCAAAGGTAGGGAGAGGCAGTGTATACATAGACAAATGGTATAAACACAACGAGTTGTCTGGTGTGCCTACTCCCCTTCTGTTGTCTAACCTGACCAATAGGCAAGATGAGAATACTATGGCTTTCTTCACGGAGAACAACCCGTTGTCGAATCATTATTTTGCTCCATTCAGGATAGCAGGATATGAGTTCGACAACGTAGAGCAAAACTTGTTTTACATGAAAGCGAAGGTTGAGCAGGACGCAGAAAAAACCAAGATGGCGCTGACCACGTGGAATCCTAAGTCCTTCACGGCATCTATCATAGGATGCAAAGAAAAGTGGGAAGAGAATAGAGCAGAATTTCTTAAGTCTGCTCTCCGTACCAAAGTCAGAGATAATGATCACGTAAGGGACTATCTACTGTACACGGGCGACAGAGATGTAATAGAAGCATCTCCAAAGGACAAAGTCTGGGGGGTGGGTATGGGTCTTGATGACCCACAGCTCCTCAACTCAGACGCCTGGCCCCCTAACGGTAATCTGCTGGGCAAGACGTGGAAGGAAGTCAGGGATGAGATGGTAGAGAAAGAGGAAGACCAAGAATCTCGCGAGGATCAGGATGACCAGTGAGATGATGGGGAGCATGAGGGGATGGAGGAAGAAGTGCCTGAGGAACAGAAGCCTGAGGGTGGTTCCTAGGAAGAGTACATCCAGAAACAAGTTGTAAGAAGAAGATCATCATGATGGAGAAATGGAGCAGAATATAGACAATGAAACTGATATCTTTAATTTCGTATCGTTCAATGTTAATGGCTTAGGCGGTAGCGTAAAAAGAAAAGCTATTTTTGAATCTTTTAAAAGTCAACAAAATTTAGTGTTAGCCATACAGGAGTGTCACTCCCATCCAAAGATAGAGAACATATGGAAATCCCAATGGAACAGTACTATCATTTTCTCTCATGGCACATCGGCTGCTAGGGGGGTTATGTTTATGGTCTCAAAAAATTTAGAGAATAAGATCGTTGAGAAAAAAAAAAGATAAACTGGGGAGATGGCAATATATTGTACTTAACATAGAAGGTAAAAGATCCACCATCTTCAATGTATACGCCCCCACTGGCGACAATGTTAAAGGCCAGAAAGAGTTACTAGATGAGATATATGAAAGGATAAAGAAATGAATACTGATGACCTAATAATTATGGGCGATTTTAATGCTGATGTTACCAATAAGCCCACCCAAAAGAGTGCAACTGAATGATTTTGTTAATGAGCTAGACTTATGTGATGCAGTAAAAGCCAAAAATGGTGGTAAACCACCAAAAATCTGGGTCAGAAATGAACACGGGTCTAGGTTGGATTATGTGTTGGTATCAAGTAATATTGTTAACTCGTTGATCAAATGTGAGTCTCAATCCTATCCCCTCTCGGATCATAAGGTAGTGAAAGTACAGATTTCCTTTTTATCTCAAAAGAGAGGAAGGGGCTTTTGGAAATTTAATGCCAGACTTCTGGAAGACGAGCACTTTGTTGCCAGTGTAAAGTCCTTCGCTTTTGAAAAAAATTCAGAAAATCTATCCCCAACGATGGTCTGGGAAATGTTTAGATTAAAAGTACAACAGGAAGCTATCAAAAAAAGTAATCATCTGGCCCACGCCAAAAAAGAGTGAGTGAGTGAGTAATGGTTGCTTAATGCCATGACGACATCCATGCGGAGTCATATTCATGGCAATGAAAGTTAGTGAGATGGAATGAGATGAGAAAAGTGATTTAGTTTACAGTCCAGCTGTAAATAATACAAACAAATAAAACAAAGAATAAAATGGATATAGCTATAACGAAAGTTTGGTTTTGTATGAAAGAGACTATAACAAAGAGAACAGACCAGCAGTTCTTAGATAATTGATGACATTGTCACCATTGACCGTTTTAAAAAGCGTTTTGAGATCAGGAGCGTTGAAATATTTTATACGGGCATCACATTCCAGTAGGATATGCTTGACAGTGAGTGGGGTTTGACAAGCAATGCATTCAGGCTGTGGTTCTCGCTTCACCAGGTGGACATGGGTCAGTCTGGTGTGTCCGATAAGACAACGAGAGAACACAACTTGTTCTCGCCTGGTGTTAAAAGAAGCCTTAATAGGTTCTGCAAGCATTGGTTGTATTTCATGGAGTTTGTTGTCAATACATTCGTCCCATTCACTTTGCCAAATGGACTGGGTATGTGTTTTAATGAGGGGCCTCAAGTCAGATGGAGGGAATGCACATACAGTGATTTCTTGATTGAGGGCTTGTTTAGCAGCTCTGTCAGCAAACTCATTCCCTGGAATGTTGACATGACCAGGAACCCAGCAGAACTGGATATCATAGTCAGCATCTGTCAGGGAGTACAATTTGTCATGAATGCACATGACTGTTGGATGGTCAGTTTTTAGATGGGCAAGAGACTGCAGGACAGATTTGGAATCACTAAAGATGATGCATGCTTTGTGGTCTGCATCAGCAATACACTCAAGAGCCAAAAAAGAGCGACAGAATAAATTAAAATCCAAAATTAAAATCTTTGATGGAAAAGAAAATCTGACAGGGGAGGAGAGAGAAGAAAGAAACAAGACCCTAAGAGACCTAGAAAAAATGGAATTAGATAAAGCTCAGGGGGCACTAATAAGGTCAAGAGCCAGATGGGCGATGGAGGGTGAAAAACCCACCAAGTTCTTCTGTGCTTTAGAGAAATATAAGGCCGAAAAGAAAAAAATCAACCAGCTATATGTAGATGGTGAAATGATTGAAGGAAGAGATAGAATTTAGTGAACGATTCTACAAAGAGTTATATGGTGAGTTTGTAATTGACGAAGACCTGAAAAATGAGTTCATTTCAAATTCCCCTTTAAGGCTGGAAGAGATCGATAATGATATACTGTCTAGACCCTTCGAATATGAAGAAGTCACTAATATAGTAAAGAAAAAGCTTAAAAACAATAAGTCACCTGGTTGTGATGGTTTCACGGCAGAATTTTATTCCTTCTTTTGGTATGCTATTCATGAGATATTTATGAACATGTTTGAATATTGCTTTGACATGGGGAGAATTTCTGACAGTCAAAGCAGGGGGCTCATCAGTGTCCTGCCCAAGAAAGACTCTGACCTTACCGTTCTAGGAAATTGGAGACCTATTACTCTACTAAACGTAGATTATAAGATTATGTCTAAAGCCATCTCAGGGAGATTGGAATTTTATTTACATGATATGATTAACACCGATCAATTTGGCTTTATTAAGGGTAGAAACATAGGGGTCGCTATAAGAAAAATAGACGACATTCTTTCAATTCTCGAGAAAAACGAAGAAAAAGGTCTGGTGGTTTCTTTTGATTTTACTAAGGCCTACGATTCTGTGAGTTGGGATTTCTTGGACGGGGCACTGATGTCTTTTAACATCAATGAGAAGTTTAGATCATGGATTAAAACTCTCTTAAATAGCTCTCAGGCTGCTTTCTGTAATAACGGACATGCTTCCTCCTGGTTTTAACATCAGAAGGGGGGTGAAACAAGGTGAAACAAGGTGACCCAATTTCCCCGATTTTGTTCACGATTGTGGTTGAGATGTTAGCTTTAAGCATTAGAAAAGATGAAAATGTCAGGGGTATAATGATGGGGGAATACCAATCTAAAATTATACAATTCGCAGATGACTTAACTGTTACGGTTAGAGATGAGTTTTCCTTAGTCAAGATAGTAAGAATACTCAATGACTTTTATCTGGCCACTGGCCTCTAAGCTTAACCCAAAAACGACCAAAGGCTTTAATGTGGGAGATATTCACCTAACAAACAGGGAAGTATTGAGTTTCTCGTGGGAGAAGCAATTTAGAATCTTGGGGGTCACTCTCATGTCTCCAAGGAATGAGAAGATGTTAGTAGAAATTAACACGAATGATTTAATAACCAGAGCAAAGGCTATCCTATGTGAATGGAACAAAAGATCGTTAACGCTAAAGGGGTGAGTCCTAGTGGTTAATGTTTTATTTTGCCTATCTTTCAATATACACTAGCGTGCTACCCATCCCTGTTACAAAACAGAAGGAGATATATTTTATATTATATATATTATTTATATCCAAATTCATATGGAGGAGTCCTAAAAACAAGATAAGTACTGACTTCCTGGTACAAAAGATCGAAAAGGGAGGATTGTGTCTAAGAAATATTAAAGAAGTAGTGGAAGCAAACAGAATCAAGTGGATTCAAATTATTCTTGAAAACAAAAATTCTAACAACTTTAAAGCCCTCGAAGTAGACCTGGGAAGAAGTGTCGAGAGTATCTTTCTTAGCAGGTTTTTTTTTTTTTTTAAAAGTTTTTATTCAGTCTATCAACAGATTCTTTCTTCATCTGGGGTCGATCACACTATTTTACATCGTACCCTCTCTTTTCCTGGACATTGGTATTTATTTAAACGTGAAGATTGAAGAATAAAAGAGAACATATTAGCTTCATGGAAATGGTCTTTTTTGTTAATAAAATATGACATGTACAGAGAATGACTATTTGGTAACGTTCAAGGTTTGTGTACGGAGTATGACACTTTGGTACCCAGTCAAGACAAACTACTCTGATTTAAAATTTGTTGTCTAAAAGATTTATGTACCGGGAATGACTTCTTGGCAGCACGCAGGCTATACATTATCACCTTAAAAAAGGGGTTTTTAACATCGACATCGACGTTCCTACGACTAGCTTAAACCTATAATTCTCATATGTACTGAGGATGACTTTTTGGTAGCCGTCTTAAGACATATATTAAAAATTTGTTATCTAAAGAGCTTATGTACCGAGAATGGCTTCCTGGCAGCACGAACAAGCTATACATTGGATATAATCTTTCTTTTCCTAAAGAGGGTTTTTACCATCTACAGCACCACTTCTACAACTATCATGAACCTATAATTCTCATATGTACTGAGAATGACCTTTTGGTTATCATTTTAAAACATATATTTCTATGTAACTTGGTTACGTATTATATACATTTCCAGGTTAAGCCTGACTAGACTATTTTAAAATCTCAAACCTATCCTGAGAGGTGTTTGGATTTTCTTGTCACCATTTTTATTACCTGAATATTTTGGCGAGGGAAAGTGTTATTTACATTGTGTTTTGAACTATATATTAAGAACTAAAAATGCAGAAAGAAGATCTTCTTAGCTAACTAGTTGGTTCCCTCAGGATCTGCTCAAGTGTACGCCAAGGTAGGGATTGAGCTCTGTTTTTTTTGTACATCGACATACTTTTCACCTGGATTTCAACTCTAAATTTCAGTTCCAAGAGTACTAAGAGTCTGGAAATTTCTCCCATATGGAATAACTTGCGTCTATATATAAATGCTTTCACCTGTAGAAAAATCCAATTAATAATACTTACATTATTATTATTTTCGTCAATACCAAACAAGATTTCAATTGGCTTGATAATAACTCTTCCTGACGAACTTTTTCTAATAATAGGTTCTTTTTGCGCGTTTATATTAAGAAAGTCTGTTTCTATAATCCAATTAAAAAGATCTTCCCATACTTTTCTCGTTTTCTTACATGAAACAAAGAAATGACCAGGGTCGTCTCTATGGTTACAGAACTTACATGTAGGAGACAAAATTATTTTGTTATGAAAAAGGTACTCATTACATGTTATTGCATTGTGCAATAGTTTATACTGGAAAGATTGAATTCTGGTTTCTGAGCTTACTTTATGAACTCGAGAAAAGATCTGCTTCCAGTTAAGCTTCAAATTCTCAGCAGAGAAAACTTGTGTTGTGCATTTCTGCCGAAGGCGAGGGTGCAAAGGAGGAGCCAACACTATATCTCCAAGGAAAAAATCTGGTAGTCCAGGAGGAGGTAAAATTCCTTGGCGTGCTATTTGACAGGATTCTTTCCTTCAAACCACACATTGAATACCTCCGTAGGAAATGCCAGAAGGCAATGAACCTGCTGAAGGTCCTCAGTCACCCCAACTGGGGTTGTAACAAAGAGACCGTGCTGACATTGTACAAAATGTATATCCAATCAAGGTTAGACTATGGATCTATGGTGTATGCCTCTGCTCCAAGGTCTTACCTGGACAGACTTAAGCCCATTCAGAACCAGGGACTGAGACTTTGTCTTGGAGCATTACGTACAACTCCTGCACCAAGCCTTCATATTGAAGCTGGTATACCACCTCTGGAGTTTCGCCGGGAAAAGCTCACACTGCAATACACTATACGTGTCAGAGCTAACCCCAAAAATCCAGCCCACAAACTCATATTTGACAACAAGAACACTGTGTATCGGGAGAAGCCAAATGCCATCAAGCCAATGGCAGTGACAGCAAGGTCTTTATTCCGAGAAGCTGGTGTACCAATGAAAAGAGTAATGACTGAAAAACCACCAGAGACTCCACCATGGGAAGAAAAATTACCCCTGGTTATCCTGGACCTTGACACAAACAAGAAAACTGAGACTCCTGTGCATGTATTTGAAAAACAATACAGTGAAATCAGGACACAGTTTGAAAGCCATACAGCCATTTTCACCAATGGTTCCAAAGATGGTAGTCGTGTTGGATTTGCCGTGCATACACCATTTGGGAACTTGAAGAAGGCTCTCCACAAGGAAAGCAGCATCTACACTGCTGAAGGAAAAGCACTGCTTAAGGCACTTGAATGGGTACAGGTCTCACGGATGAAGAAATTCATCATATTCTCAGACTCGCACCCATGTCTAGAAGCTGTGACCAACCTTTATCCTAAGAACCCAATCATACAAGCAATTCAAGAGACATACACTGAAAACAAAAGACTGGACAAAGAAGTGGTGTTGTGCTGGGTGCCAAGCCACATTGGAATAGAAGGAAATGAGGCAGCAGACATTGCAGCCAAAAATGCATTGAGGCGCCCTGTTGGGGCTGACCAAATGCCATACACAGACATTGTACCTGTGGCGCAGGCACATGTCAAACGTAGCTGGCAGCGCACATGGAATGGTGTTAACAGTAACAAGCTGCGAGCAATCACACCATCAATCACACCAAAATTCAAAGATGATAACCTGACAAGACCCGAACAGGTGATACTGACCCGTCTTCGTACCGGTCACACCAAACTGACTCACAGGCACCTTCTAAAAGGTGAAGTGGCTCCTGTATGTCAGACATGCAACACTCAACTGAGTGTAGAGCATCTCTTAATACATTGTCAGGCAACCAAGAGAAACAGAATAAAATTCCTGCAAAATCGCAGGACACTGCAGAGTATTTTCCGGGAATCTGGGAACAAAAATATTCTTGATTTCCTACGGGAAACCAAATTGTACGACAAAATTTAGGTAACCTAAATGAAGCCTGACTTCGTCAGGCCAAACCCTGTTTCATGAAATAGGGAATTTCACAGAATAAAATAATAAAACCACAGTATATCTGCTAACTTTTAATTACTATTAGCGGAGGTGAAACTAACCAAACCAAACCAAACCAGTTAACATGCTCAAATTCTTGGTCAGACATATGTGGTACATCTTCCATTTTTCAAACTTTTCGATGTTTAATTTCTTTTTCTCCACTATAGCCTGGTGTATTATTTTATGCGTACATTTTAGTTTATCGAAGTCTTCATTCACAATATGAATTTCAATTTTATTATTGTCAGGAATTCCTGTGCTTGATCTGCACATATTTAACCATTCTCTAGGTATGGCTCTTGCTAGGTCCAATCTTTGTTCGAAAGTGGTATCAATATCGTAATAAGTTTTGAGCTGTCTAACAGACATCAGTCTCCCCTGCTCATCAATAATATCACCTATAACTTTTATACCCTTATTTTTCCATTTAGGCCACTCTAGCAATTTACGTTTGATTTTAATATTATTATTTGACCATATCCTCTCCTTTCTTACTTGCGAAACATTTCGAGGAGTCTGACTGTAAAAACATCTATTCCAGTATAAGAAAAGCTCTCTATAGAAACCATTTAGGGCCTTGGTTGGCTTATTTCTTCTAAGAAAAATCTCTTCTTTGGACATATTCATGTCTTGTTCCAGTATGGCGTACCAAGAATTGTTATTGGTATTTATTATTCTCTGGATCCACATCAATCTATTTACTTCATAGAAATCTTCCATCAATTTTAAACCCATGCCTCCATATTCAACTTTTTGAGTTAAAAAATTGGCGCTTATTGGGAATTTCTTCTTGTTATTCCATACAAAATTGAGAATTAAGGTATCAACTTTTTTCCTAGATTTTACATCAATATTAACGCATGACATAATATGCTGAATGACAGGGAGAATAAAAGTGTTAGAAACTACGACTCTGCCTTTTAATGTGAGAAATCTATTTCTCCAGTCGTTTGCCACATTCAACATTTTTTCTAGACAGTTATCCACATTTATTTTTGACATTTCTTTTTCGTTTCTTGGACTCGTTAAAGTAACTAGCAATATATTAATTGTTTTTTTCCACTGAAACTCTTTGGCCTTGGGAGATATTATAATATCTCCTACTAACACACCTACAGATTTAGAGGAATTAAGAGAGAGGCCCGAAGCTTCCCCAAACCTCCTCAGTACCTCTAGAGCCCTGAGAAGGGAGAATTCATTTCTGACAATTATAGTGGTGTCGTCCGCAAATTGAACAATTTTCATAACAGTATCACCAATTTCTATACCCTCTATCTCATTATTTTTTCTAATCATCTCCGCCATCTTTTCCACACAAATATTGAACAGGACAGAAGATATGGGGTCTCCTTGTTTCACACCTCTAGCAATCTGAAAATATTTAGACATGTGTCCGTTGTTAGTGAATACCGCTTTGGAGTCTGTAAGGAGGGTTTTAATCCTAGAAATGAAATTTACCGAGACACCATGAGCTCTTAGGGCTTCATAGAGGAATGACCAGCTGACAGAGTCATAAGCTTTAGAAAAGTCGATTGCAGCAATAATACCGTTTTGTTTTTGTTTTTCCGTCATAGAAATAACATCATCGATTATCCTGATAGCTGTTCCTATATATCTGCCTGACATGAAACCAAACTGATCTTCTTTTATAATTTTCGGTAAAAATTTTTTGGCTATAAGTTTCGAAACAATTTTATAATCAACGTTCAAAAGAGTAATAGGTCTCCCAGTTCTTCATGTAAAGCGGATTGACATTTTTTTAGGTGAGTGAGTGAGTGAGATTGGTGGCTTTACGCCCTTATCAACACTTTGAAGTGTTATATCAAGGGCGGGAGAGCTGAGAGGGAGGCAGTTTATGATCATACCCAGGAAATAGAGATAGAGAAAAAGGGAGAGAGAGACAGAGAAAAGAGATAGAAAGGCCCTTTAAGGTCTTACCCAGGACCAGCATTTTTTTTAGGTATTACGCTTGTTATACCTCTTTTTTGGTGTTCTGTCATATTCTTATCTTCCATACATTTTCTGAGCATATTTGTGATGTGTTTCAGGAAAATGAGTCATAAGTCGCAAAAAAAAAAAAGATTTTGAGATACCATTATATTTGAAAAGATGAGATCAAGCTGATTCCAATGATAGTAAACAGTCTAATAATCTCATAAGTATTTCCAGGTTTTAAGTTTGATATTTTCGTTTTTGAAAAAAAAAAAAAAGTTTTCAATATTTCTGGGGGTCAATAAACAGTAAAGTAACTAAATTTAGTCCATATGAGGACCTTTAAAACTAAAGGATATATTACATATTATCAAGTATAAGTGATGAACCCTCCAAAAATCAGAAAATTCCAATCATGTGATCTTGTAAAAAAAACACTTTGAAAAATATCAATTTTGCGATTATGACTCATTTTCCTGAAACACATCACATTTATAAAAAGACTCTGTACCTTGTACCAAAAGAAACAGTAAAACTCCACTGAGAGGCCATCACATCTTGGGGCCTTATTATGTTTCATTGATTTCAGGTTTGTTTCAATTTCTTGTAAGGTAATCTCTCTATCTAAAAAGACATTTTCACTTTCGCTTAACTGGTTATAATTTTCAGGATCATTAAAAAGAACAGATTCATCACTATTCGAGGCTCTTTCAGCGTACAGCTGAGAATAAAAATCATGACCTTCTTGTAATATTTTCTGTTTTTCGGTTGTCAACGAACCATTTATAATCATTTGGGAAATGGTTTTCTTCTGGCCATTGTACTTTTCTAGGGAGCAAAAAAACTTTGAAGGCTTCTCACCTTCAGCAACCCATCTGGCTTTTGATCTTAAAAGAGCTCCTGCCGCTTTTTTTAGTTCGATTTCTTTCAGTGACAACTTAATATTTTCTTTTTCAACTTTTTCTTGAGGAGATAATACTGCTTTGTTGGTTAACTCATCTAGTTTTTCTTGATATATTTTTTCTCTACATCTTCTTGCCTTAGCAAGGTCAGAATTTATGACAATAGCTAACTCTCTCACCTTAAGTTTGAAGAATTCCCATTTTAGCTTATCATCTAAATTATTTTCATCTATATTATCAACAATATTTTCAACACCACTGACAAATCTTTCCTCATTTAAAAGAGTTGTGTTAAATTTCCAGTAGCTTTTGCCACGCTGAGCCAACCCTAGAAAGGCTTTCATGCTTAAACACCTGTGATCAGACTGTACACTGGAGCTTATTTTAACATTATTAACTCTCTGAACCATATTAGGCCTAAGACCTCTTTACCATTTTTATCGTGATATCTTTGATCTATGGAATAAGTATTACTATAGTAATACCCCTGCAAACGCAGAGGAAATCCGTAAGGAGAGGTTATAGTTCAACCGATTAATTAAAGAAAAGGTAAAATGTTTATCTATGAAGTGGCAGAGAAAAGGAATAAATGTTATTAGTGATGTTATAAATGAACAGGGTCGATTCATGTCCTTATTGGAATTAAAAACAGAATATAACATTGATACTTTCTACTACTGCAGGAGAGACCTAGTCAAAGCGATACCAGTCGAATGGTGGAATATAATTAATAGTAAACCTGAAATGCCTGTAAATGATAATATTATGATCGTAATTAATGGAACACCTGTCAATGTTAGATCAGCTAGTGCCAAAGTGTATAATGTCTTAGATTTAAAAAGAAAACCAAAAATTGAAAAGCTGTATGCGTGGAGATATGTTCTAGGTTTAAATGAACAAGAAATTGTGAATTTTGAGTGGAAGAAAATTTTCAGCCACCCGTACTTGGTTACGAAGGAAACGAGGCTCACACCCTACAATATAGAATTATTCACAGAACGGTTACCTGCAATGAGGTGCTGAAAAATATGAATATTATCAAGTCCGATAGATGCTCCTACTGTAGGGGAGTGGATAGTGTAGAACATTTTTTCGTCCACTGTAAGCGGACCAAAGAATTATGGCAGGAGGTATTAAGGATGATATCTGATATGGATCATTTAAGGTCTACCAAGAATGAAAAACAATTATTTCTACTAAGAAAGGGTGTTGTTATTGTTAAACCTGCTGAGGTCATCTTTGGCATAGAAAATAGTGGTATTAGTGAGAAAATAATCAACTGGATCCTCTTGCAGGTGAAGGCATCCACAGACAAAAGTTATTCCATCAGGGATTTCTGTCTATGAAAATCGTGGTATCTGATTTAACTGCCAGAGGCAGAACTGTATTGTACCGGAATAAGGTTGTCAATGCCCCTATGGAAGTTAGGGAGGCATGGAGAAAACTTTTTTCCGACCTCTCTAGTCTACGCAGACCGACTTTATTTTTATACTTGTAGTGGTAATCGAAAATAATACGTAGAAATCTTTTTTTATGTCTGATGATCGAGGAAAAGGGCAGAGTTGTACTTCATGATGTTACTCGCCTAAGAAGTAGCAGTTCTTTGTTGAGAGACTGAATAAAAGTGGTTTGAAAAAAATAAAAAAAAAAAATTAACTATTCTCGCTAATGCGCCCTCAACTAGAATTCTATCGATTTTATTAAACTGAAATTTTTCAATATGATTCACATCCATCCTTACTGTGTCCATTATAGATTCCTCATTGTCTATCTTTATTTTTTTGGCAAGTTCAGGACCAATGTTGATAAAGAATCATTTATTACTTCCGCAGCATCTTTCCCCTTCTTCAATAAGTTATCCTGTTCTATACAAATCTCCTCGCTACCTTTACTTTTGTTTTCTGATATAAGTGGTTTGACTATTTCCCATAGTTTATGTGGGTCATTTTTATTATCCTCTATCTGACTTTTTAGGTAGTCATTCTTCGCTTTCTTAATCTCCATATTCACCTTCAACCGAATTTCCCTCGCTTTTTTCCAATCCCCTTCTTTCCCTGTCCTTTTGGCAACCTTAAACGCTTTGTCTCTGTTTTTACCATGCTTAACTATATCTTATCATACCACACCGGGAGTGCTTTTACTTTTTTATATCTTTTTATGGGACACATTCTGTCTAGAATCGTAGTGATATTCTTCATAACAATTTCCCACGCTATATCAACGTCCCTGGACTGATAAAGGTCCGTCCAGTCCATATCAACCAATATTTCCTTTAGTATTTTAATGTCGAGAGACTTAGTATTTCTAGCAGTGAAAGTTTTAATGTTATATTTAGTTCTTTCTTTCTTTATTTGCAAATAAACAGGTAAGTGATCAATAACATTGATGTTCAGTGTGCCTGTTTTGTTGACGTTTTTGATATTGGTATAAATATGATCGATGATGGTAGCGAATTTTATGCTAACCCGAGTAACTTTTTTAATTACTTGCTGCAGGTTAAATTTATTTAGCAGGTTTTTAAACCGTTCCGCCCCCATGGACGTGCTTTCTTCAATAAACTTTGCATCGTAGTTAAAATCCCCCATCATTACTACATTTTATTAATTTCGTCCAATATCTTTTCTATGGTTTCCAATGCCGAAGGAAGGTATCCCTGTGGGGGCCTATAAACATTGATTATTATTTTACTCTTCATGTATTCCTTTCTTACTTCGAATATCTGAATTTCAATATCCCCATTCGACAGACACATCTCTTCATACCCGGTAGTTATAACTTCTAATGATTAATGAATATAAGCAAGTAAACCTCCACCCCTTGTTTTCTTTATCCTATCTAGTCTAAATAAGTTATTGGTCATTTTTTCTAAACGTATACAATTCAGCCAGAAGAATTGATTTTCAAAAAGTTCTCCAGATCAATTTGAAACATATATCCCATTAGTCCAGGTTTAGAGCTGTCTGCCAATACCCATTATGCGCATTTCCTCCGACTGGTTCAGTTTTTATGATAAATCAAAATTCGTCAGAAATTGGCAAACGCCCGTCATCATAACTCATTTAAGTTGAAATGCACACCTTATTGTTAATTCTTTTTTTACATAATGAATGAAAGTACATCACAGTAAACTAAATGAGCCAATGGACCTACTGTAAAAATATTTATAACCAAGAAGTATAACTTCATGACGATATTGAGCTGAGTGCACAGGCCTTCATGCCCGTAACATCCCCAATATCCTTGTTTTCCCTTACCCTAGTTTCAAATAATGAAATTTGAAAATGCACCTGGATAATAATAAATATATTATCTAAAACTTGTATCAGTTATAGGAGGTAAGACATATATTGAAATAAAAGCACATCAGTCCTATTCCATTATAAATGAACCTGAAATGGTTTAATATTGTTCTGTATGCATTAACCACTATAAACAAAACCTGACACGTGTATTTCAATTGATTTACATACAAAAATATTGTATTTCATTTTATTGAGTTTTAACATTTTTTTCCTACAAAGGCACTTGTATTTTCAATGTCACTGCTCTACGGCCAAATCCACCTGCAATATAAATTTTCAATATGACTAGATCTACAACTTCAAATAAGTAAAGAAATGATCTATGTTGAGTTGATGTGCTTTTACAGGGTAATTTTTACATACTACAATAATTCGGCATCATTTTACAATTTAGTCATAAACAATACAACATTCTACTACTTTAACTATATGGACCTAATGTATCTGCCTTGATGAATGTAATATAGAACAAACCTCTTCCTCTGGGGTGTTCTTAAACAGGACGCGACAAACCCAGCAAGAGCACTCAAGAGGCCAAGTCCCCTCCCGACAACTGCAGTCCTTGAGACAAGAGGTCTCCCTGAGATTAACACCTTTGCCATCAGCAATGGGGACGACCATATGTGCCTTCCTGGTGCCAGGCACACTTTTTCCTGTCACTATATGTTTCAGTTCTTCCCGGGCTATTGCAATGTCCCTAACTGGCACAAGTTTGTACCTGACAGCCCCTGGTGCTATGTTGCCAACTGCCACCAACTCTGCTGCATTCCGGACATGCTGCTTCCTGCGAACAGCATATGTGGCATTCCTTTTGGCTGCAGCCCCGATCCCATTCATTGGTTGAGGAGTCAAGGTCGGGGGGCAGGTCTGTGTCGGTAGATCTGAAAGGTAAAAGTAAATGTAAGTTACCTTCAATTTAAATCTGGCATATATGGAATGCATGGATAACCTACAATTTAATGTTCTGTCTGTTCAATATCTGCAAACAGAGCAACAGCGAAATAAGTTATGGATGTAGCAACAAAACAACAGAAAGAGGAACAAAAGAACAGGAACAGCAATTAAACAGAAACACTTTCTGAGAATAAAGTTTGCACCTGGTTTAGAGTGATGCTATTCACTCAGCGAGGGTCTCTCCTGCATGGTGACCTATGTATCAATGGAAGAGACCAAATGATAAGACATTAACTAATTATATAGATCTTCCTTTTTTTAAATAGTAGAATAACATTTAAATATTCAGAAAAAAAGTGCCAATGCATGAATAGAATAGTTATAAATTACTTACTGCAGATCTTCGATGCGGTCCGTTCTACGCTGCTTCGGGAGGGGGGGGGGGGGCCCATGTGACCACTGGTGCCAGGCTGGGGGCTGCTCCTGCTGGTTCCAGGCTGGGGGCTGCTCCTGCTGGTGCCAGGCTGGGGGCTGCTCCAGCTGATGCCAGCCTGGGGGCTCCTGCTGGTGCTAGGCTGGGGGCTCCAGCTGGTACTCCTACTGCGGTGTGTGGTGGTGGCTGCAGGGGATGAAGATGGACGCCCTTTGGCATGCTGCACAACGAAAAATAACGATTTTAAAAGGCAATACAGCCACCACAATCAGCCATCATCAGTGGGTTGTAATAGTTAATGCTCGTCTTCATTCCTTTAAATTAGATTGACAGTTCAAGTTCTAATTCGTCAAGGCATTTTAATGTTTTAAAATTCATGTGCAATACTCACAGAACCAGACCTAAGTCCGAAAAGGCAGGATGAAACCCGCGGGGGTGCTGTGGTCCTGTGGTCCTGTGGTCCTGTGGTCCTGTGGTCCTGCCATGGGCTGGCCTTCCTGAAGGTGTGTGGGGCTCCTCCTCCTCAGGGGCGTCATTCTCCTGCTGGGGCTCCCCCTCCTGCTGGGGCTCCCCCTCCTGGAGGGGCTGATTGTCCTGGGGTTGGTCCTCTACTGCTTCACCAGCTGCCCTCTCAGCACGGCGGCGCTCCCGAAACCGAAACTCTCACGAGCCAAGGCCAGCTCGTGCTGTTTCTCAGCATCTGTCTTGGTTTGCTTAAGTCAAGCCCTGCTCACTCTCTTCCGCTCATTGTCCCGGGCCTTCCAGGTTCGGCTGGTGATTGCCTTCTTTCTCCGGTAGTCCCTGGAGGACAAAGCAGCACTTTTGGGGTTTGCTAGTCGTGGTCTTCCAACCATGTTGATCTGAAAATGAGAGGAAAATATAAAACATAGGAAGGCCCCAAAAATGTGAAAATTTGTTTTTTTCAAAATGAAATTTTTTTAATGCCGTTTCATAGAGCATAAAATCATGCATTCATGGTTTAAATTTGGTTAATGCCATCCACCATGAATTTAATCAGTGATGGTCAGGCTACCAATCCATGGTGGATGCCACCCTCTAACATTCCGTACCTCCTAAAGTGATTTCTGAGCCCCTATGAAATTCTGCCTCCAGTCTACAAGTGGAAATGGCATGGATGGACTGATGTACATGACCAACTTTATTCATCCCAAAGTGCCAGATGGAGGGGATGCTGCAATCACACATGACACATTGAACAGCTTGCACATGGTGTTTTGAAAAGCCTGTATACAAACACAAACATTATTAACATATATTATAATTGCAAATATAAAACTGATAGACTTTATACACATGAAAAGCCTCATTCATGGGTAACTTTGTTAAGGTGGTAAGGGTTTGAGTAATTCTGCTTGATGTTGACCATTATTATCTTCCTTAATCAAATATTACTTACCATCAAGTTCTTTCAGAACTTTTCCCCACCTTTAGTTGTTTCAGGCCAGGTTAAGGACATAAAGCAACCTCACTCACTCACTCACTCACTCACTCACTCACTAGTAGTTGTCTTTGTTCATGGTGGCACTGTGGCCGAGATGGTCATAAAACACCTTCCTATCCCCATCTGGCATGTCCAGGCTGGTATATATGATGGATGCCCGATGCCAGTTGCTAGTGGCATTGACAGATGTAACTCCGGCTTTCTCACATATTAATGCCATGGCATGCCAGCCTAAAACAGTGTCCATTGCTGGCCTTTGTTGCAAATTAATGTCATTAATGCCAAATTGATGCCTGTTCTCAAGCAGTATTTTGATTGGTCTTACTAGATCGATGGGGATCAATATGGGTACATATTTTCTTCCCTTCCCGGACAAGTAGGCTAATTTGTACTGCCCAACCAGCAACCTTATTTTTTATTTTAAGATTTTTATTCAGCTACAACATTTTGCACAGATATATACAATAATTCTCAGTGCGTGCTGAGTTTACATAATAAAAAATGTTATCAAAAGAAAAGAAGTTATATAATGGAGAAAACAAAAAATAATTTCGTACCAAAATCTCACCCTATAGTCAAAACACAAGTTCACATCTAATAGAGGCCTTTGCCTCTGCGAGCGTTACCTATGTGCGACCAAAGAAAAATAGTTGACAAATAGTAGCACTCAGTACATGTGTTCGACGATGTTCCAGAATTCATTCCTCAGCTGGAAGCTTTTGAAAAGGATCTTTTTTATTTCTTTTTTAAATGTTTCTTTATCTTCGATTACCTTTAACTCTTTCAAGCCCAGCCTCCCCAGGAAATTTTGGGTTAATTTTTAATTATTCCTATGCCTTTATCTTAATCAAAACAACAATTTGACACTGATTTTAGACATAAAAGCTATATATCAATCATCTAAAAGCATTTTGGCTGTAGGTTCCAATTTTGAAACGGTGATGTATGAATTG
Source organism: Sthenelais limicola (assembly GCA_942159475.1). Classification (NCBI taxonomy): domain Eukaryota; kingdom Metazoa; phylum Annelida; class Polychaeta; order Phyllodocida; family Sigalionidae; genus Sthenelais; species Sthenelais limicola. The sequence goes on along the minus strand of OW804094.1, from coordinate 2,635,393 downwards.
TTGGTTACCATGGCAACACACTGTGTTTTTTAAAATTTAGTTTATTTTTTTGTTTTCAAACAAATATGAAGATTAATATTTGATAAATCATCTAAATAGGTATTGATCAAGATTGGTCTTGTCATTTGGAACATTTTGATACCAAACACTACAGGTGTTCCATACATGTTACCTTGGAAACGCCATATGCTCCTAGCTAGCTCTGAGCACCTCTATTGGATTTATTTAGATACCAATATGCAGAAATGAAGGAACAGATACCCCTGTATTGAATACTAGAATTTGAATATTTAAATTTGATCCTTACTTTTTTCTTATGCGGAAGTCAGTCTAAATGATTCAATGGTTAATTTAGATGAGTCTTACACGATTTCATGAGGTTGTTACCATAGTAACCAAATGAAAAATCATGACTACTGAAATTAGTGAAATTGAAGTTATTTTTAGATTTTTGGTTGCCATGGTAACAATTCTGGCGCCATTTGAAAACAATTTATATTTCTGAATTCTCCTCATTTTCAGCTTTCACCTGATACCACACATGACTATATAAGATCATTTTTAAAAAATCATTTTTTTGCTAGGATCCTCAATAGATGTTATATACCCTAACCTGTTGCCATGGTTACCCCTCCAGGATACAGGGGAAAAATGATTCATACTACTAATTTTGGTCTGTTGGGCGAGAATTGAAAGTATAATCATATGAAGGTGAATGTTTCAGCAGAAAATCTTATGATTCATTCCAGTCCAAAAATGATGTAATTGATTAAAAATCGGTTACCATGGAAACAATTATTGGAGTAAAACAGAATTTATTATTGAAAAATATTAAGGTATCCAAGTACTTGAAATCTAGTGGTTTTGTAAGGAAGAATTAGTCAGATTTCCTAAATACAAAGAAGAAAACTGACAAAAATAAGCCCTAAATTGTTACCTTGTTTCCATGGTTACCATTCTATTCCTTATCTGTTACCATGGAAATAAATACTAGAATATTAATTGTCATGTTGCATGCTTTTAGATGATACCACATACACTATGTTGTGTCATAACACAAAATTTCCATAGATATCCAAAATGTGCCATAGTTGCCCAAATGGGCAACAATTGGCCACATGGCTCCAGCAACAATTGTTGCCCACGGGCCCGAAGGGGTTAAATTTTGAGGGAGATTGTTCCAAAAAATAAATATCCTAACAAAGAGACTTCTCCTGATGGAATCCTTCCTCCAATCTTCTATTAGAACTCGATATGGATCTCTTAGATTATATTGATTTGCTAATGGGCGATTTAATCTGAAATAACTCTAAAAAACACTGAAAAAACGTTGAAGTCTTCTATAACAAAGTGGCAGTAATTCACAACCATCGTGTATATCAATGTTTCTGACCCTATTCTCGGTTCTCCTCCTTCTATACCCATGACACAGCCTTAAACAGTCGTTTTGAATTAATTGTAAGTCTCCTGTACAGTAAGATGGCTGTCGAGCAAACAGAGTTTGTTTTCTTGGTGTTCAATGTCAGACCGTTTCTATCGGTCCAATTCTTGAATTTTTGTACATCACTCTGGACCTTCTCTAAGTCTTGGTCTGTAACAATTTTATTTAATATTACAGTCATCAGCGTACATGACAATGTCCCCTTCAAATTCAACGTTTATCACATCATTTATATAAATAATGAAGAATAATGGCCCGATGATACTCCCTTGAGCTACCCCAGCATGCAACTTCTCAGGCTTAGAGCATATAACGCCTAACTCGTATCATTTGTTTCCTGTTCATGGAATAACTTTTTATTAAATAAACAAGGTTCTCGCCAAAGCCAACTTCACACAATTTATACAAAAGAATATCGATATTAATAGAATTGAAAGCCTTGGATAAATCGAAATAAACTGCGACTGTATCGTGACCCTTATCTTTATTTTATAAGACTTTCCTCAAAAAAGAGTAAATTGCACTGTCAGTACTGAATCCAGGTCTAAAACCATGTTGCTGTGGGACTAAGTAATGGGGGACTTTGGTGAGTAGTTCCAAAATTGACACCAGGTGGCCAGGCGGCATACCGGCCCCAGGTCAGAGGTTGCAGGGTCCATATATACATATACGCTATAGTTCCGAGCTTCTCATCGCACAATTCCCGATCATTAGATACCATAATACCCAGCTGTAATTCTCTAAAATTCGGCAGCTTGATATTTAATAATTAACCGTTAGTGGCCTCGCAAAGTTTTCTTTCTCTATCCAGCCATACATTGCCATCATCGTACATCACGCTCAATATTAAAATCATTAAAGTAGCATTTTATCCATGTGGTAGGTTCATTTTAATGATTTTCTTTTTCTACCTTCAAAAACAGGCCTATTTATTCAGATTTCGATAGTAATTTGATACATTGTGATGAACATATATAATGTACAATGATCCTAAACTCTTGCGTTTTATTAATTTCAAATTTTCTCGATTTTAACAATTTAACTATAGATTGTATTTCCTCTCAGTTTTTCCTATAGATTAGAAGGTATGAAATATGATATTAGTCATATCTGTTGATATGTTAAACTGTACTCATTTGGACTAGTCATTACCTGTTTTAAGTGGCTTAAGAGTTAAGCGTAACGCACGGTGATGCGTGATGTACGGTGACGTTTTACTGTAGCAAACATACTCCAGAGTCAGGAAAATGACAAAAACATGTAAATTTAATGCTTGGGATTTAGCCTAACCTATATTTCTACTGAATATCCAGAACATTATTCTTATTCTTTAGCCTCTAAATTGTGAGGATAGGTTATTGGTGTGACGTACAGTGATGCATTTAACTCAGTGATGCATTTAACTCAGTAATTCTTCAAAAAATTTCCCATCATTGGTGAAATTGAGATAGCTCTGATATCGTTGATCTTTCTAGAATTGGCTTTCTTGGGGATCAGAACACACAGAGATTGTTTCCAGGAATTTGGGAAATAACCTTCAACACCTATCCTATTCAATAGCCATACCAAATTATCAATAATCGATAGTAGGGCGAACCTAAGAAATGTAGAATTCATATCTAAAACACCGCAGGATTTTTTCACGTCGATCTTATTCATTACCTTGATAACTCTTATCTTTCGTGATAGCCTCATTCCATTCAAATTTAGGCAAATCCCTGTCTCTATTACAAGTCAAATTTAAATTATCCGGGGCTGACTTTGGAAGGATGTTACAGAAATAATTATTTGCATAATCCGCTGCATCCTTGCCATGTAAGGTTACACCCTCTGAGGTAATAATATATTCAATGCGGCTGTCTCTAGATTTTGAGGTGCCGTAAACATTTGCTAAGTGCTCCCAGAATTTTTTTTCATTTCTAGAAAAACTATTGCATATATCTATGGCCTCATCTTTTAATCTAAATATCTTTCTCTGGACAAGAGCCTTGAGTTCTTTGGCCTGTGCCCAGTCATTTGCCTCTTTACTTGTTATAGCTTTTCGATAGGCTTTGTTTTTTCTTCTTATTAATCGTGTTAGTTCAATGTCTCGATCTTACCATTCCTGATATTATAATTTCTGTAGGGATATAATTCTGCCTGTATCCTCTGAAATTGGTTCATCATATTGTTGCTGGCTAGATCTATATCAACAGAATCATCCTGTGCCAGAATGTGAACTTCACTATCATGTATTTTCTGCCTTATCACATTAAATGACATAATTATCTCTGATGGGGCGAGCCCTGTATTTGGTACCTACACCTTTAGTTGGAGATTTACATTTTTTTCTAACCATATACACAGGGTAGTGGTCGCTAATGTTCTCACATATTGTCCCTTTTTTCATTATATTTTTACAATCACTGGCTATGAAATCGATAAGTGAGGCACTGTTCATTGTGACCCTGGTAGGACTAGTTATATGTTGAAAGAGACCCTTACTCTCGATTATAGAGAGAAATCGTCGAGTATTGACATTTCCTTTCCTCAGATCAATATTTATATCTCCACCAAACACGTTTCCACCTCATCTAGGATGTGGTCCTGGGTAAGACCTTAAAGTGCCTTTCTGTCTCTTTTCTCTTTCTCTCTCTCCGTTCTTCTCTTTTTCCTGGGTATGATCATAAACTGCCTCCCTCTCAGCTCTCCCGCCCTTGATATAACACTTCAATGTGTTGATAAGGGCGTAAAGCCACCAATCTCACTCACTCACCAGAAATACGATACGCACATGTGTATTCTGATTTGAAACATGGCGCCTACTGGTCTTCGGTATTGTGATAATGTAGAAAACCTCTCTGAATTGTTTTTAGCTCTGTAATTATTGCTAATTGGCCAATCCTTTTGAAACTTTGTGTGAATGGTACATACACCCTATGTATAGTTTTGGTATAGTTTGTTTTTCCCTGATGTAATCGAATGCTGATAAACTGGATAACGTAAAACACACACCAGATCGAAATTCCTATCAATTTCTATTTGAGTGAGCCCACGCCCCTGATATTATGGTTTATTAATGGAAAAAGTCATCTGATACTATTGATATATGTTTTGTATATGTATATATGTAAGCTTGTGTGCTTTGTGACATTAATTTTGTATCTCCTGGTCTAATATGTGAGATATTGTAAAAAACGGTTTTCTACAATATCCCTTTTTTTCTCAAGTTTACAGCCACTATGCCCCGCCATTCAGCAGAAAACCAGAAGCGGTGGAGGGAAAAAAAGAAGAGGGAAGATCCTGAGTACAAACTCAAGGAAGCAAAGAGGGCATCAGCTTATTATGTAGCAACAGATCTGCTGTCGGAGAGGGAGGAGGAGGAAAAGCAGAGAGAGCATGAGGAGGCAGCGGGCCAAGAAGAAGGCACTGGCTCTGCAGACCCAGCAAGCAAACCAGCAACTCAACCAAACTCCAACAGGAGCGAAGGTGGGTTATATTAGGTTTTATATTAATTAACAGATTAATATTTCTTGTAAGTTAATGCAGGTGAATTGTCCTCATGTACTTCATTCTATTTATTCATTTATTTCATTCTTTATGTAATTAATTATTTTAATCCAGGCCCAAGGTTCCCGGGTCCTCAGGAGGAGGAACAGACAGCAGTCTCCCCCGCCACCAACCCCAACATCAGAGGAAGATGTGCCGGAGACTCCGGAGACACCTGACACTCCAGCCAGCCACCACCTCGACTTGGACGAAGAGTTCCAAGATAGATTTTTTTCCACTATATCTCCAAGGAAAAAATCTGGTAGTCCAGGAGGAGGTCAAATTCCTTGGCGTGGTATTTGACAGGATTCTTTCCTTCAAACCACACATTGAATACCTCTGGAGGAAATGCCAGAAGGCAATGAACCTGCTGAAGGTCCTCAGTCACCCCAACTGGGATTGTACCTGTGGCGCAGGCACATGTCAAATGTAGCTGGCAGCGCACATGGAATGGTGTTAACAGTAACAAGCTGCAAGCAATCACACCATCAATCACACCAAAATTCAAAGATGATAATAACCTGACAAGACCCGAACAGGTGATACTGACCTGTCTTCGTACCGGTCACACCAAACTGACTCACAGGCACCTTCTAAAAGGTGAAGTGGCTCCTGTATGTCAGACATGCAACACTCAACTGAGTGTAGAGCATCTCTTAATACATTGTCAGGTAACCAAGAGAAGCAGAATAAAATTCCTGCAAAATCGCAGGACACTGCAGAGTATTTTCCGGGAATCTGGAACCAAAATTTTCTTGATTTCCCGTACGACAAAATTTAGGTAACCTAAATGAAGCCTGACTTTGTCAGGCCAAACCCTGTTTCATGAAATAGGGAATTTCACAGAATAAAATAATAAAACCACAGTATATCTGCTAACTTTTAATTACTATTAGCGGAGGTGAAACTAACCAAACCAAACAGGCGCAAAGATGATATTCGCCTGGCAGGGGTAAAGCGCTTGTTTCGTGCGGTGTTCCACCGTCTCCATGTCATGTCTGCTTTAAAAACCTCTACGGCCTGGTTCGTGGTCGGGTGAGCTACTGTAACAAAACCATCCCTCTTTCTCATTATAGTGCAGAGACCAGCAGTTTAGATAATAGTACTGGGTCTGGGTCTGGCTGTACTAATGCGGTCTTCCGCCATATAGGAGGAGAGCTTCAGCGAAACCTCCGAGAATGACATCACTTGAAGATGTTCGTAGCGTGAGGCCGACAAGTAGGGTTTGAGAACTGGCTTAATATCGCGGATTCGCGAGTCTCCAATCAAGTAGATAGTCGCCATCTTATGGATAGAATAAAATAAATTCATTAGTCAATATGTCATGTATCAATCATGCGTCCAGGAGTTAGAGAGAATAGTATAATTGTTATTTTATTTCAAGCTTCAGCTCCGCTAGGATTTTACCAAACTCGTTTCCAGTTACATGTGCAGGGTCGAACCGCTTGTCGCCAAGGCGAAAGCCGGTGCCCCATTTCCTGTCAGACGTCATTTCAAAAAATTGGGTTTGCTTGGTGTTTTTAAGCTTCAGTCTTAAGTCATGAAGTTGTTGGAACTTTAAACAAACAATACCTTTTAACACTTCTCTTTCACATGCTTTCCAGTTGACTCCCTGAATTACGCTTGCGGCTTTTCGTTTGATTACATACGGGTCATCTTTATGGTTCATTTCGCTCGCGAGTTTCGTATTCTCAGGGGTTGGGTTATCAAGAGCTTTGGCAACCTGAAAAGCCTGGTCAGCCGAAATATAAATTATACCATTGTACCAAAATTCTGCTTTGTAAAAATTGGATAGATATACATGGTCTCCCTGAAACCCTAATGCTTTTTGTGGGGGAAACTCTTGTGTTTTCAGGTTGTATGGCGTGGCTCTGCTTGGGAGAAGGTGAAGGTCGTCGTAATAGTACGTTCGCTCATTGTGAATCAGATGATTAGACCGACTAGTTGGTTTCTCTCCTGTCTTCAGGGCTGTCAGTGCCTTACCGCATTGATGGACAAGGGCACTTTTTCTGTTAGTTTCGTTATTTACAGCTGGACTGTAAACTAAATCACTTTTCTCATCTCATTCCATCTCACTAACTTTCATTGCCATGAATATGACTCCACATGGATGTCGTCATGGCATTAAGCAACCATTACTCACTCACTCACCCTTACAATATCGCCTTCATTGAGGGTACGATAAACATTTGAGAGATAGGTGACTAGTGCGTCTTGGTTTGACCTGCCTGCCCTGAAGCCGTATTGGTGATTATAAAGTAGGTTGTAATCTTCAAGATATATTGTCAATTGCTTATGCATAACCTTCTCTAGTATTTTGGCTGGTAATTGTATCATGGAGACTGGACGATAATTACCAGGGTCGGTGGTGACTCCTGCCTTAAATAATGGGGTGACTCTAGACTGTTTCCAAACCTTAGGGATTTTTGACGTATCGAAGGTCTGGTCAATTATTAACTTAAATTGTGGGGCTAAAGCTTGCAATGCTATTTTCAGTAACCAGGCAGGTAAGTCATCTATTCCCGAGGATTTGGTAGATGGAATACTCTTAATACTTTCTATAAGGTCAGATAATTCCACTGGCTGATATTTGAATTTTGGAAAATTGTGCTGGTTGGCAGTTTGTAGGCGTTCATCGTTTTCTACTGCTAAGTTTGATGGGTTTGGGATTTTCTTTGCCAGTCTGTTACCAATTGAGGTAAAGTATTCATTGAATATGTCAGCTGTTTCAGGTGGATTAATTGTGGGGGTCTCTGGTAAAAGTATGATTTCTTTATTCGTTTTTGTTTGTTTACTATCTATTAAGGGGGCTAGATTCTTCCAGAATTTTCTGGGGTTCTGTCTATTGAGTTCAATTTGTTCCTTGATAAAATTGTTTTTTAAATTTCTGGCTTGGTGGTTCACTATGTGGCGCAGTGCTTTCGCTCTGTCAAGTAGAATAGGATTTTTTAAGCGCTTAGCTGCCTTGAATAGATTGTCTCTGGTTTTCATCTGGGCAAAGAGGTCTCCCGTTATCCATTCCTTGCGAGCTTTAACGTTGGTAAAGGATCTTAATGGGCAGGTTTTGTTTACTAACTTGGTTATTTGATGTAACATTCTATTCCAGTTTGTTTCGGGATCAGGGGATACTAGTATGTTGTTCCAATCCTGTTGATTTAACTTATTTTCAAATTCTTCTTGATTGTAGCGAGTATAGGATCTGCATTTGAATGAAATTCTATGATATTGTTCTTTTGCTTTTTTTATAATTACATAGGTAGGTTTGTGATCGCTTATATTTACATCTACTACACCACAGTGACTGATAATTTTGGAGTTAAGGTAAATTAGGTCAATGGTTGTTTCTGTTGAAGATGTGACCCTTGTTGGTAATGATATGAGTTGCTTCATAGAAGCATTATGCTCTATTGAAAGGAGTAGGGTTTTGGAGGAAGAAGGTTTCATGTAGTTAACATTAAAGTCACCTACTATAAGTCTGTCGTGGGTGGTTGGGAAATTTTCAATAACATTCTGGATTTTTTCTAGGGCCAAGGGGAGATTTCCTGCTGGAGGGCGGTATGCATTATGAATTGTGATATCCTTGAATTGGTTCAGTTTTATGTTAATGGTTTGTATTTCTATATCTTTCGTACTAACTTGGGAGTCACCACCGCCCTCAGTCACCTCATATTTGTCTAAAACGTAAATTGCAAGACCACCACCAGTTTTCTTTTCAGTATGTCTGTCAAGTCTAAATAATGTGAATCCTGGTATACATATAAGTTTGTCATAGATTTTTGAATTAAGCCATGTTTCATTAATACATACAACATCAGGTTTTAGTTTAAAAAGAAGAGCTTCTAATTCACTTGTTTTATTTAATAAACTTCGAATATTGAGTGACAAAAGTTTGAACCCTCTTAAAGAACTAAAGTAGACAGGATCATCGAGCGTTACATATTCATTTTTAACATTTCCAGGGCTTGCGCTCACACATATGGTGTATTTGAGGGCATCGCATAACTGCCTGGACTAAGATAAATAAATGGTTATAAGTTAACTAAACGTCACAAAATGAGATCAATTTTCAGTATACTTGTGCTTATTGGCGCGTGACTAATCATTGGGTAGGTCGTGTCACGAATAAACAGAAAATAGACATGGTAATCGTTATAGTATATATGAATTACACCTCATGGATAAGGATTCTAGCACCAACAGGACGTGTAGACAATAGAGACCGAAAAGGTCTGTCATAGGGGGTACTAGATATCAACAATGTGAGGGAAGACATACAGTTTCAGTGATTGTATAGGTGCAGATGCACCAATCCAGCATCACCAACCTGTGTTTGGTTGTGACTACCTCGACACTGGGTAGCCCAATGAGACTTAACAGTTGTTATATAATATATATGATTTTTGCCTCAAGGATAAGGATTCCAGTACCAATAAAACATGTAATCAAATAGAGACCTCTAAGGTCTGTTACGGGGGGTACTAGATATCAACAGTATGAGGGAAAACATATAGATTTTGTGGTTGAACTAGTGCTGGTGCACCAATCTGACGGCGCCCACCTGGGCTGGTCTTGGCTACCTCGGTATTGTGGTAGGCCATAGAGACATAACAGTACCTAGAAGCCTATACATGACTCCCCACCAACATATAAAATTAATTTAAATGATACAAGGTTTATGTAGTAGTTCCCTAGGTAGGCATGTAGAAAACTTACATGTAGATAACATTATTGGATATTTATATTGACCTCTAACCGACATAGGTGATTTTGATTTAAATATAACTGATTTTGGATGTATAAGTGCTACACACTAGTCACAGGTTTAAAAATGGTTTAGTAAAGTCATTTGTAAGGTTGTTTCATAGAAACATTACCTTTCCATGGTTAAGTCAGAAAGGGTGTAGGCACTTATCGGTTTACAGGAGGTGCAGCTGTTGGATTATTTCGCCAGATGTTTGGCCCAAGATGTTAGGCCCTTCTGTTCCAAGTGACAGCCATCATTGGCGAGCTTCCTGTAGCTGAATAGCTTGCATTTCCTGGCATTGTGATGAATATAATCGTGTAGATTCGGTGTCGGTAGGAAGTTGGAAGCATTCTTCGTTGCAATGAGCTGGTTAATCTGGATAATAGTGCTGTTGTGTTGTTGTTGGCATGGATCGTCAAAGCCTACTATCTTGGTATTATACCATCCCAGGTGCATACCCGTGATTGTACCGAAGAATATTGGTGCTGTGTAGGGATACAATACATTTCTTGTATATGCTTCAACATAGTCGCGATCTGTCGGGAAGGCGTCGGTGGCTTCATTGACTGAGATGTGAGCAACATGCACTTCTTTATTTTTAGGGGTTTTGCGAGTAACTGAACAGAGACCAGATGTGTAGATGACAACTAGTGGTTTCTCGTGAAAGATGGTGTCGGCGGCTAAATGCGCCGACATCATTAGCGATGCTCCAGCGTAGGCCAATACTCGGACTCTGATATATATGTGGTACGGTAAGAATTGCCTTAGGTACGGGGCGAGGCCTCTTACTTGGCTGTCGCCTATAATCAGTATCGGGCGTGGCGTCATGGCAAGTTGTCAGTTCTATAAAATAATAACAAGTTCAGAAGTTGAGTGGTAGGATTATAGTAAGGATATGTTGGTAGAGAGACATATACAACCATAGAATTAGGATCCGAAGTGGGCCTTCAGGCCTTTTGAGTATGAGCCCAAACCGGTTTTCGCCCTTCGTGGACGTGACCGGGTCAAATTCTTGGTCATTCAGTTTATGACCGGTTCCCCAGACTCTATCCAGAGTCATCTCATAGAAATGAACATGCTGACATTCTACAAGCTTCTTTCTAAGGTCTAAATGTTGAGCAAATTTCGCTCGAACAATGTCTGTGAGGATTTTTTGCTCACCTTTCACCCAGTCTTCGTTAGTTGTGATGTTTGCTGACTTCTTTTTCACGTCGTACGGGTTATCAGTGGCATGTATTTCTAACGACAGTTGCGTATTCCTGGGGGTTTTGTTCGAGAGAGCTTTGGTAAACTGAAAAGCCTGTTCGGCTGATGAGAACATACGACCATTATACCAGAAATCACGCTGATAAAAGTTCGAAAGATAGCATAACTCTCCTTGAAAGCCAACCCCTTTGCTTTGCGTGAATACCTGCATTTTAGTGTCCTCCGGCCTAGCTCCGCTTGGTAGAAGGTCAAGGTCGGGGACACTGAATTGTTTACCTTTGTATAGCAAGTAAGTTTGGCGGGCGAGGGGGGCGTTTTCTTTATCCAAGGCTTCCAGGCGTTTTGCGCATTTTTTAATCAGGCTGTATTTCTTCTGGACGGAGTCTGGGAGATCCTTATTAATCCAAAGGTTTGGATTCTGGCAGTGTGTTTTGATCTCACGTGCTGAGCTAAGAACCGTGTCTTTTAGCTTCATAGTTTGGAATGTGATCATGATCGAGCGTGTGTGCTTCTGACGATATTTACCCAACCTATAGACCGCATCAATATCGTGGATATCAAACTCATCGATTATGGGAGTTATCAATGTCGCCATTTTATTTGGGAGATCTTTGTCTTCGTCCAGTACACCATCAATAATAAGATTTAGCCTTCTGGATTTTACATCCAGTATCTCATTTTTCATTTTTTCAGCTTGTAGTTGGTCTTTGAGCTTTAGGTGGTTTCGATTAACTTGTGCTAATTGATTTTCTAGACCTGCTTGTTTGGTTTTGAAGGCATCGAGCTGTTGCTGGAGGTTGGCTGGTATTTGGGCCTGAACCTGGGGGCGAGGGGGCGGTACATGAATGGGCGTTGTTTCCTCTATTTTACGTCTAAAGTCTAGTAAATGCTGATCAATGTCGGATTGAAGGGTCTCTAGTTTATTTGAGGCGCTATCAATAGTAGGTTGGATTTTGTCATTGACAATTTCTACAAGATTGTCGTCAGTTACTTTTGCTTCGACCTTGTCCAGTCTTTCGTTAAAAGTGGTCAGTTTTGCATCGTATTCGGATTTATGGGTCTTGAAATCGGTGGATAGTATTTTCATATTTTCAGTCAGGGTTTCAGTTTGGGTAGTCAGCGTACTAGTTAGTGCAGTAAGGGTTGCTGTATTGTGAGTTTTCAGCTCCGTTAGCATGTTTGCTAGAATTAATTGAAATTGCGTTTGATTTATGGTATCAGCTGTGTTTGCCTGGGAGGCCCCAGTCGTGTGAGTGACAGGTGTGGGTGGTAAACTTGGCGAGGTCGCGTCAACGGTTGGCTGGTCATTTTGGTCAGTACGAGTATCATTGTCGTCGTCAATAAATTGCAGAGTATGTCCATTTATCAAAAGATTTGTTCGCGAGAGGAGATAATACATTTAAATCATCATTATGGGCTGGATCTGTTGGTGGGATATAATTTGGTGATACTGGAGTGTCTGGGAGTTTGTCATTCTTAGACTTTTCGTCTTCAGATACAGTTTGGTTAGCTGCCATTATTTGAGAGTTTATAGATCTATTTAATGGAGATCTTTGTATAGGTCGGATGGCTGTTATATCAATGTTATTTTGTGCTATTTTGAGGTCGGATATCAGTCGCCTGAGAGCTAGAGGTAGTGGACGTATAGGTGCCTGTGGGGCTACCGGTGAGTCAGCGTTTGTGGTGGGCGATGTTTGAGTGGTTACCTGAGATCTATGTTTCATCGAGAAATGTTGATGAAAAAGTGACACAATACCTGCTGGCAACGTCTGAATAAAGTTCACATTTAGTAGTAGTCCTTTGCTAAAGCAAATTCCGTTTGAAAAATGACGTATAACACAGATAATAAGTCCATTTGGCAGTAATGCAGGAGCACCTATTTAGACACGTCCATAGCGGGCGGCGTCATCTTACCTATTAAATTATATTAAAAATACGGTTAACCTTTAGTAAGGCAGCTTCTACTGAAGATCTTTCGATGGGAGTAAAAGAGAATTTATTTGGGAATGGACAGAATGGAATCTAGGGATATAAAATGCCAAGCTTTTGTTTTAACTTAATATAACCGTCTGGCGAATGTTTGGCCTGAGACTTTAAATGAGGACGGTTTGAATAGAAAATAACATAAATAAAAGGGAGGGAATTAAGTGGGGGGAAATGCTTAGGACTTAGTAAAAGGGAAATAAATTGATAATTTGAAGCGTCAAGCCTGGTCGTTTCTTGGAGCAAGCTGTAGGAGCACTGAAATAAAAGTTTTGATTAATACAAAAAAAAATATAGAACCCTTTTGTACATGATTGATAATAGCAACGCATTGAAATATTAGATCTGGATTGAAACCTACAGGCGTCAAATGCGTCTGGCTCAGGGGAAAAGTTAAAACAACTTTAGTAAGCTGTGAACACAATACAAAGGGGTGTCTATCTGCGTGTAAATCAGGAGGTCGGCGCATCGGCCAGACTCTCTTGTTAAAGGTGTAGGATTAAAACAGAGCGGCGACATAAATGCCTAGGCTTCTGTATGAAAAATGTGAAACAAAAACATTGAAATTCTGAGTGTAATTGACGGGGCAGCGTCGGCGCCTATGTCCATGAAAGAATGGAAACCACTTGCGACATATGGCAATTATAAGATGCTATGAATGAAAGTGTCTATAGGTCGTTGGTATAATAAAGGCCTGAAAAGGCTTGAAAAGCTTATACTTAGATGAAAAGTAAATGCGTTTTTACATGGACCCTAGCATGTTGAAGAGAATAGATATAGAATAAAATGTGAAGAAATAATGCTCCGTCAATATCATTAATTAATAGGTAAAATAAATACTCTATAATGCGGGTTTCCAGACAGTGCATAACGAAACGTTTAGACCCTTTGGGAAGCGTCTATTTGAGAGATTTTAAAAGTATTAATTATTGCTAAATCGTAGGCAGTAATTGAATGAAAATATAAATGATATAATGTAAATCTGGAGACGTTCCCTGGTCAGTATATAGGTCTATGTATCCTATCCTTTGGTAAATGGATAGATAACAAAAGTACAAGTACATACATTTATACAAGTAATAACATGTGCACAGGCTCTCTCAATCGTAGCAAATACAAATGTGATCTCGCCCATTTTCCTGCTTGGACGTTGATGTAATTTGAAGGCAGAATAACTGGTCTATTGAAGCATCTCTGTGGTTTCTTCATGTGAGGACGGGATGTGTTGCTACTGTTCTGATTTAAGGAAAGGGTTGGGGGTTGATGGATATTGGTGTTCTCCGAGGAGAGAGGTGGCCGAGGAAACAGGAGTTGCGACATTAATTGCAGGCATGGCAGTAGGGGTAGGCAGCTCTCCAGGTTGGTTGGCGGGCTGCATAGTGGGCGTCGTCGGGTCGGCGACGGTCTCTTGGGTCGCCTCTGGTTGCTTCTGTGTTGACTGGGGCAGCATGGCATTGATGGGAGTTGTCAGGGCTTCAGGTTGGTTGGTGCGATGCGTGGGGGACGTCGCCATTAATTAACATATATGAAGTACATTGTACCTTATTTTGTACCAATCAAAAAATTGAGGTTTTTAGCGGAATTTCCCTGCCCTTTATAATGCGTCACTTTTTGGAAATTGCACGATGATGTGGGACATACAATGACGTTTTACTGTGGCAAACCACAGTCAGGAGAATCACAAAAACATGTCAATATAATGCATACGATTCAACCTAACCTATATTTCTATCAAATAGTATAATTGTAATAGCATTTTGTACTTACATGTCCGGTTGAGTTTGGCTGCAAATGCAGCAAATGCAGCCCCTGTTTTAGCTTTGATGGCGTAGCCCGGATTGGCTTTGTCATAAAGATGCGGCGCATCCCGATACAATTCGATCAACTGTATTTCCTCTTCCTGAGTCCAAATTCTTTTTAAATTTTGGCCTCCCTGCACAACCACTTGACTATCCACCTCCTCCTCATCTGACCTGACTTCAGATAAAGTTTTTCTTGGCTCCTTTTGTGCCACATGCTCCGAACGGTGATAACGTCTTGCCGCCATCATGAAAACGTGCTCGGAAACACGTGATCGGCAGCGCAAGTTGATTGGCAAAATGATTTGACCTACTTATGACCTAGCTTCCTCCAGGAAAGTTGTTCTTGATCCACTGCCCATAAACGTTGCTGGGTCATTCATGGGACGCTCCCGGGATCGCGGGAAGGGCCTCTCCCAGGAAAATATTTGACATGTTTGATATCGTTCCTGGAGCGCATTTCACTCCAGGAACTGTTCCTGGACATCAATCTCCAGGAAAGTTCCTGGATACGTTGATCCATTGTGCCCAGGAGTGCTTATGTGGGCTCCCATAAACGTCCCATAAACACTCCATAAAGGCATTCATGGGATAGTGGATCAACCGCTTTATTATGGATTCTCTAGTTTGTTAAGGTTGTTGAGATGTGTGTTATGGTAAAGAATGTCTCCATAATCGAAAAAGGGAAGGATTTTACTTTTGTATACTAGGAGTGAAGCTTTCATTGTAAGTAGGTGTCTAACTCTAAGAAAAAGAAAAATCTTGTGAGAAATAATTTTGATCAGGTTTCTTATGTGGGGTTGAAAAGAGAGTTTATCATCAACAAGTATTCCTAGATACTTGTAAACATGGACTGTTTCTAATATTTTGTTATTCAGGGATATGTTTGGGGGTGGGGGTGGGGTGTTTTTGGATTGGGTTCTGCTTACTAGCATTAGTTTGGTTTTAGTAGCATTTATCAGGAATTTGTTTTTGATGCACCATTTCTCAAGGTTAGTAATGTCATGTTGCATATTTTGGTACAGAGATGCTTGGGATCGATTTGAGTGGTAAAGTACTGTATCATCAGCATAGAGGAGGTATTTAG
The DNA here is from genome assembly GCA_942159475.1 of Sthenelais limicola. Classification (NCBI taxonomy): domain Eukaryota; kingdom Metazoa; phylum Annelida; class Polychaeta; order Phyllodocida; family Sigalionidae; genus Sthenelais; species Sthenelais limicola. The sequence goes on along the minus strand of OW804094.1, from coordinate 2,619,605 downwards.
TGTGATCTAGATGAGCACCAATGTCATTAATGAATATTAGAAATAGTAGAGGTCCAAGAATTGAGCCTTGGGGGACTCCAGATTTGATGAGAGCTAGGTCTGATAGTGTGTTGTTAACTATAGTTCTCTGATATCTATTTGATAAGTAAGATTTAATCCATGAGTGTAGTTTTCCTCTAATTCCAATGTTTCAGTAAAAGAACTTTCAGTAAAAGAATATTGTGATCTACCATATCAAATGCTTTCCTAAAGTCAATAAAGGTAATGAGGGTGGGAATTTTCTTTTCATAGGCATAAGCTAAGTCATCAGTGAGATTGGTGATTGTGTTAATGGTTGATTTTTGAGGAAGAAAGCCAGATTGATTAGGGTCAAGAATGTTATGAGTATTAAGGTAGGATAGAACTCTTGAATGCACAATTTTTTCAATCAGCTTGCTGGGGGTAGGTAATAGGACGATAGTTATTTACTTGGGTTGAATCTCCACCTTTAAAAAGAGGGACAACCTTAGCTATTTTCCAAGTACTTGGGAAGATTTGGCTGGTGAAGGAAAGGTTTATGCAGAAAGTCAATTCAGGAAGGAGGGTTGCAAAGGAGTCTCTAACTATAGCGTTAGATAAATTGTCAAGAGCTGATGATTTAGAGATATTGATTTTACTAATGAGACCTAGTAATTCGATCTCATTTATAGAGATTTCGCAGAGACTAGAAGGCTTTACATGATTAGGGGGGGTGGGGGGGGGGGGGGGGGGGGGTGGTCCAAGGGCTATCTAGTAAACCAGTGAGTAGATTGTCAGTAATATTTGCAAAGTAATTATTAATGAAGTTGGGTAGATCACTTGTGTTAATTTGTTGGTCATTGTCATTACTCAGGTTAATTTCATTTTGTGGAGTTTTGGAGGTTATTTATAGTCTTCCAGTATTTTTTGGGGTCATTGGTGTTGTTTAGGTTGAGGTGAATGTATGTTCTTTTGGCATTTAGAATAAGTTTATTGGTTTCCTTTTTGAGGCGTTTGGCTTCCATGATATCTATTACTAGGCCTGAACGTTTAGCTTTTCCTCTCGCTAGGTTTTTCACCCTAATGGCATCCAGGATATGTTTAGAGATCCAAGGGTTGTTATTATCTCTGATTAAAACATTCTTGATAGGGCACATAGAGTTGAGGGTAGAGGTAATTGCATTTAAAATGAAATCCCAGGAAGTTTCAGGATCAGAAAATGATCTAAAGTATTGCCAGTCATGGTCATTTCGGAGTTTACTTTGAAATAAGTTCGTATCAAGATTTCTGTAGCTTCTGCATTTTTTCATAGTGAAGTGTTTGGTTAATTTGATTTTCTTGCGGATCAGATAAATAGCTTCGTGATCACTATTATTGTGATTGAGGGTACCACTATCTGATATTAATTGGGAGTTGGTAATTACCAGATCTATTATACTGGGTACTACATGATCATCTCGTACAGAGAATCTGGAAGGGGAATTAATATATTGAGTAAGTCCATTTTGTTGATTAAATATTTTTAGTTTGTTTCTATCCGGACAATTGTTGCTAAGTATGTTTATATTAAAATCTCCTAAGAATATAATCTCGGGGGCAATACTTTTGGCCTGGCGACAGGCCACCAGAATATCAGTAAGTGAGTTAATGCAGGTATCAACAGATCCAGAGGGAGGACGATAGATGGAGACAATGAAAAAAGGTTTCACATTTGCTGGTTTAAGTTTTATTTAGAGGGTTTCAAGAAAGGGTTGAGAAATGCTTAAGTCCTTCATAATTTCATAATTTAGGTTGGAGTTAATATAGTAAAGAAGGCCTCCTCCTCTTTTTATTGTAAATGAGTTTGGGGCATTAAAATTTCTATCGAATCTGATAAGATTATAGCCAGGTAACGAAATGGACTGGTCAGGAACAGAGCTGTTTAACCAGGTTTCAGTTAGCGTGACAACTTCAGGTTTGAGAGATTTTGGTTGACAATATCAAATTTATTCTTTAGACTTTGGCAGTTGAAATGATAAATCATTATTCCATTTTTTCTTTTAGCTAGGGACATCGTTTTGAATTAACAGGTGGTATCCGAAGAAGGCAGAAGCCTGACTGATCGCTAAATGCACAGTCAGGTGGCAATACTACAGTGGGGAACGGGTTAGGTAGAGGGAAGAGAGGCCCATGGCCGGGATCAGGGAGTTAAAATTAAAATAAAACTAAAATTTTAATTATTGATAAATCAGGAGGGGGAAGAATAGATAAAGAAATTAAGGAAACACTCAGATAGTCCACAGCGCCATTGGTCCACTGAGTGGGTGAGTTAGGGGAAGAATATGCAAAGGGAGATTAGACATAAGTATAAATATGAACATAAATACCTAAATAGAAGTAGAATGTAATCATACTTAGATAACAGTAGAATGAAAACATCCAAGACTTTTGGACCGAATCACTATAGAGTGTGAGGTCTAGTCAGGTTAAAAATATATTTATTTGGTAGAGGATTGTTTTAAACATGTTTGCAAAATTCAGGTATGCTTAACTATAGCAGAGATATTCTGAATTGGGAGACGTTCAGTGTTTGGCAATGCGCGGTCTACTGCGAGACAACGTTACAGGTTTTCTATTTATATGCTCACAAAGTGTGCGGTCAAGAACAACTACCGATAGAGGCGCCATCTGACGCGTTCGGCCTTTACTACTCTAACAGACTTCGAGCAAATGTAATCGAGCAATTAACCCATCAAGATATAGCAAAACATAGGTGTAAAATGAATACATGTTGAGAGTTAAACATTTACAGATGAATAAATATTTCTTCTCGAATCACTAAACTGGATAGTGTGAGAGAGATTATTAGACAGAGAGAACAGGGAAGAATTTAATAAGTACAACTAGCGTAATGCAAGATAAAGGTACAAAAAAGTATATTATTACTGGATTAAATGAGAGAAAACAGTCAGTTTGCACCGTACTATTGGGGATATTAGTGTTAAAGAAAAATTTGGCACAAAAACATGTTCAGAGAAGCAAGTTAGTACCGAACCATTGGTAGAATCAGTGTTTGAAAGCAATTAAAAGAGAAACAAGTCCTTCGAATCACATTTTAGGTGGATGGGTATGTGTGAGAAGGTTTAAGTTTAGGCAGAATCATGTCGACAGTCTTTCTAATATTATGATAAATGGTAGAAAAAATTGACACCAATTCTTGACGAATTTGAGATTGGTTTCGTGTGAGAAGTGAATTCCATCTGAAGTAGTAGCTGAGTAGCGATAGGAGATGTAGCCTTTCCTGATTTTATGTGAATGTCCTTCAAAACTGGGGGTGACGAGCTTGAGATTTCTATTGAATTTCCTGATGATCTTGTTAATGTTGTATATGGCTTGGTTGATGATATCTTGGTCTTGAGATGTCGTAATATTTTGCTTATTGTAGATGGAGAAGGATACTCCTACAACTTCGCACAAGATGACAAGTCGAGCCATAGCTTTCAACTTGGGCAGGGAGGCTAGCATTTGTGAGAAAACTAACTCAGTTAGATCATTGGTGTTGCTTAGTGCGGGAATAATCCTTTTAAAACCAAGCTTGGTAGAAAAATGATTTATTCCACCGCATAAATAGAGTAAATCAAATTGCAGAACGTCAAAAAGAATCACTGCCTGATCGGTGATGTCTTCGCATGTACCGCCTGGCACAGATACAGTAGTAATTTGCAGGTCATGACAATTATATTCTGTAGATAATTGTTTTACGATTGGCTCCCAGCGTGAGACTCTGGAATCTCCAAGGATTAATATGTTGAATGGAGGCATAGTTGTCTGGTGGGCTGTGAAGATACCAACGTATAACCTGTGTCACAACTGACATCAAGGGAGGAAAAATAAGCCTAGAAGTAGGTGCAGAGAGGAAATAAACTTAGATTGGTTCAAGAATATTCTGTTTTAATCTCCTCTAGTAGAAGACCGAATGAGTTGCGTCCTTCCTCGATATTCTGAGCTGTAATTTGAGAGGCGTCAGCCAAGCGAAAACCACAGCTGTGTGGATTCTCGTAGGTAGCTTCGTAAATATGACCTGCCTTTAATGACATGAGGAAATTCTTAAGATGTGGATGATTGTCAAATTTATTTTTGGCACATTCCTTAAGTATGTCCCTTTCCTTGTCCTTCCAGTCCTCAGCAAACGGAATCTGATGGGCGAGTCGTTTGATAGTGTATGGATTTTTCACAGCAATGAGTTTGGCTATTAACTCGGGACTGGCTTTGTTATTCCTAGCTTTCAATACCTGGTACATTTGCTCTGCCGAATATACTACTGTTTTGTCATCCATTTCAAGTTCGCATTCATGTAAATTGGACAGGGGAATGCTGTCCCATCTGGAGTGTCAAAATTGGCCGCAGTTTCGGGGGTTATACCAAAGGGGAGTAGGTCGTACTTTTCCGCTTCATAAAGCTTTCCTTCAATGAGCACAGCTGTGCCTGTTACTGTAGCCCTTTTCTTATGTAAGACACGAGCTGCATTGGCGAATGCTCGAGCCTCCTTTTCCAACAACTGGACCTTTTCAGTAAGGTCATTGAAGGCTCTAATCCCTGATGTCATTGGATTATTTTTCTGTTGTTGGAGTGCTTTGAAGAAATTAATCTTGTTGGTATTCGAGAGAAAAGTAAGGCGAATGGGTCTCCCATACAGTTGGACTTCTGGTTTGTTTGCCATTTCGTCCGCTATTGTTTGGTTGTAGTCGCCTAATCTAGTAGCTCCTGCCGTCTGAACATATTTGATCGTTAATTTCAGATTACTGAATAAAGAATCAATAGTATCAGAAATTATTTCATTTCTGGTTTCACCAAGACCTTTCAAAATAATACCTAGATCTTTGGGAGAGTTGTTACGAGGATCGTTGGCAGAGATTGGATTTTGGTCAGAATTGACGGCTAGATTTACAGTGTTGTTTTGCTGTCTAGGAATTGGAATTGACTGAGTTGGAACTATAGATTTGTTGAGCGGGGGCCAGGCACTTAGTTGAGCTTCGAACATTTGAATTCTATTCTCATGAAGCGACAATGCAGATTCAGTTGCGGGTAGACGCTGGTTGAAATCTGCCATGTTTGAACCAATAAGATTCTGACTGGCATTGAGGCGCCCTGTTGGGGCTGACCAAATGCCATACACAGACATTGTACCTGTGGCGCAGGCACATGTCAAACGTAGCTGGCAGCGCACATGGAATGGTGTTAACAGTAACAAGCTGCGAGCAATCACACCATCAATCACACCAAAATTCAAAGATGATAACCTGACAAGACCCGAACAGGTGATACTGACCCGTCTTCGTACCGGTCACACCAAACTGACTCACAGGCACCTTCTAAAAGGTGAAGTGGCTCCTGTATGTCAGACATGCAACACTCAACTGAGTGTAGAGCATCTCTTAATACATTGTCAGGCAACCAAGAGAAACAGAATAAAATTCCTGCAAAATCGCAGGACACTGCAGAGTATTTTCCGGGAATCTGGGAACAAAAATATTCTTGATTTCCTACGGGAAACCAAATTGTACGACAAAATTTAGGTAACCTAAATGAAGCCTGACTTCGTCAGGCCAAACCCTGTTTCATGAAATAGGGAATTTCACAGAATAAAATAATAAAACCACAGTATATCTGCTAACTTTTAATTACTATTAGCGGAGGTGAAACTAACCAAACCAAACCAAATCTGACTGGCTTCGATGCTATTTATTTTAAGGGTCGATTCAGTAAATTTCGTCGCTATGACACCAACCCTTCTATCATGTTTGTCAGTTTTGCTAGCAATAGCAGATAGCGATTGCCTCATTTGGTTTACAGAGACAGTCATCAAGTCCATAAAATTATTTAGTTTGGCATTGATATTAGGATCATTCGACACTGAGTTTGGGTGAGAGAAGGGTACAACAGATGATATAGGTTGACTTATCTGGCTTTGTGTTGGGATTGTTGAGTTGGAATGCATCGATGAGCCTGCTTGAGAGGTGGTGAGCGATGTAGACATGATACTACTTGAATTTTGGGTTGAAGTGTTCGGCTGAGGAGACTGAGTAAAGTTCATATTTCTTGAGGAAGAAGCTGGATCTGCAAAACAGCTGGATACCTGGGTGTTGTAAAAATCCATAGTGGCGATATTGTTCAATGCAAACAAGTTTAACGCCTGAAGATTCGTGTTAGACCTAGACGGTCGTGCAGAATGTGCGTTTAGGTCCATTTTTCACCCTCCAACGTTAAAATGCAATAGTTCAGTACAAACAATTTTAGATCCAGTAGGCACAGAACACAAAGAAATTCCTATGTAAAGTCTAAATAGTCCAGTACAAACTGAAAAAAAGTGTTCGGTCCAAAAAACTGCGATTGTCCTAGGTGTATATAAAAGGTAGTAGCCGATCGGGCGCTTTGTAATCCCTATAATCCGGCCATAGACTCGCTGCTCAGCTAGGTACGTCCGACCATGTCGAAAGCCAACTGCCCCCTTGATTAACTCCAACCAAAACCAGAAATCTGTTTTGCTTCAAGAAAGTTAAATGTTGGTATTTTATATACCCAAGGACATGTTGTTTTTTTTTTAAAAGGTGCTATTGATGATGCTTTTCAGCCTCCATATGATCGTTATATTTCATGTTGACAGGGTTTCATTATTACATAAAATTTCAGTTCTCGTTAAATATGTTTTTCCTCACTCCAATATTTTATTTTCCTTGGTTGGGGGGGGGGGGGGGGGGGTGGAGTGTTACGATCATATAATATATCTTTATGAACGTTCCAAGGATATCCGGGATTCTCCAGGATTCTTCGGGAAACTCCGAGGTTTACATGTAGTTCTCCTGGTAGCCGTTTGGTGTCTTCACGTGCAGAGCAGCTGATATTCCAGAATTATTATAAAGATCTATTCATTACTTAATATTGATTAAATATTCGCGCGTATTACTTTCACGGTATATTCAATTCAATTTCAATTTCAAATATTCTTTGTCTGATTTATACAAAACAATTGGTAACCCAGTTCTGGCGTGCCAGGTCTTCCTGTGGATGCCACGCGACATCATTTTGTTTATGGGACAATGAGCAAGAATTAACAGTTCATTGAGTATAACAAGAAAGTAACAGTAAGGTTTCGTCGTTCTAAGACAAAGAACAGTAAACAGCTCTGATCGCATAACAGGTACGATCTAGAGAGATGTGATAATTACATTTTATATTACGTGGTATTACTATAATGACATTTTACAGATCCAAAGTCATTCACAGGCGGCCGAGGCCTGTGGATACTGATTGAAGTACTATGTTGACAATAGCCACGGTATATAATAGTTACAAGGTACTGGTGAGCAGGTAGGTAACAGAGTAACAAATGAACTAATTAAGAGTAGCACATGATCAGTGCGAGATATTCGCGCATGATCTCAGGTATGAGGTATCGGTTGACAAGTATACACATTGTTAATACCTCTGACTAGCTACTTAATGCTATGAGATGAGGTGCGATGGATAATTTACATATGGACAGTTATTTATGATATAAGATGCAGGTATACAGCGGAAGGGCGACTGACTGACCAATATTTCGGACCATGCGAGATAATTTCAATAAGAGCTGATAAGAGCTAATATGGGACACAGGAGTACAATAACAAAAATAAATAAATACATATCATATGTAATAGAGCTCATTTTGGAGCTAGAAGGCATTCAGTATACTTTTTGAAAGTTTGACTATTATCTATCTTATGGGCCATTGGCTTTAAATCATTCCACCTCATTTGGCATTTGTAAATAACAGAGTTATGAATTTTGTTGGATTTGGATGAAAGAACTAGAAGATTCCTTTTCCCTTCTGCATGACTCCTGGTAGGGAGGTTCCTCCTATCAAGAGAGGCTGGGGTTTGGGCTAAATAAAATGCCATATCAAGAATGTGTTTATCACGTCGCAGTTGTAGGGGCCAAATATTTAAGAGTTTATGTTCTTGGTCTACGTTATCATATTTTGATTTGTTGAATATTATTCGTAGAGCCAAATTTTGTTGCGACTGCAGCCGCTGTAATAAAGATTTGGGTGCTGAATCATAAATAAAGTCACAAAAATCAAGATTAGGAAGGATGGCCATTTTGTATAAGTCGTGCTTTGCTTTTTGGGTCAAGGAATTTCTAGCTTTATACAGAAGTCTTATTTTTGAAGTAACAAGGTTTAGGGTGACATTGACTTGAGGCTTAAAAGTTAAATGGCTATCAAAGAGAAATCCCAAGTATTTGTATTCATCTACTTCCTCTAGATTGGAGGTACCGAGAGTAAGAGTGAGAGGGGGGGAAGATTTTGATTTGAGAATAGAGAAATTGCCAAGCGTGTACGACATGGCTTTGCATTTAGCTATGTTGAGAGAAATCTTGTTCTTGATACACCAAGAATATATATTATTTAGGTCGTGCTGAAGATCTTGATTGAGGGTCTCAGCATTATTACCATGATGAAAGATAACCGTATCATCGGCATAGTGTTGAATACAGGAATTCTCTATCACAGTGTTTAAATGGTTTATATATATAGTGAATAATATTGGACCTAAAATTGTCCCCTGCGGTACTCCATATGTAATCACCCCTTCCTCAGATTTTTGTCCGTTTACTGTAACAAACTGCCTTCTTTCCCTTAGGTAATCCGTAAACCAGAGTAGCTCCATGCCGGTTATGCCATAATGCTCTAATTTGTTTAATAATGTAGGATGATGAACCGTATCAAACGCTTTTTTAAAGTCGAGAAATACTGTTTTGTTTAATAATTTATTATTTAGATTTGTATAGATATTATTTAGGAAGTCAATTTGCGCTTGTTGTATCGAATGGTTGGCTCTAAACCCATATTGGTGACTAGTAAAAAGATTGTGCGTTTCAAAGTAGTCTGTCAGTTGTTGCTGTACAGCCTTTTCAAGTATTTTTGCCGGCATGGAGATACTGGAGATCGGTCTATAATTGTTAGTGTCCGTTTTACTTCCCGCTTTATGTAGCGGGGTTACTCGTGCAATTTTAAAAGCATTTGGCACTTTGCCTAGCAAAAGAGAAATGTTTACAATATGTGTCATCTGGTCAGTCAGCGCTAAAAGACAGGATTTCAATATATTAGCTGGAAGAAATTCTATTCCAGAGTTTTTAGAGACATCAATATTAGAAATAATTTTTCTCACCTCTTGTGAGGTTAATTCAGAAAAGACAAACTTTGACATGACGGTCACTTGCCCTGATACCGACGAGGGAGAGGAGACATTTGTATCCTCCCCTTCTCGGTCGACAGGCGCATCGTTGGATGATTTCTGAGGGTGAATCTGGTCGGCTAGACTGGGGCCCACATTCAGGAAAAAGTTATTAAAAGTATTTGGAATTCGCGATTGGTCTATCTTTGAACCATCTTGCTCTAAATGTATAGTATTATTCGTTATTTTCCCTGGACTAACTATGGGCCTGAGAAATTCCCAATACTTACGGGGGTTTTTGTCATGAAATTCAAGATTTGACTTTATGTAATTGGCCTTTGCGGCTTTGCATTTATTATTTGCTAGGTTTCTCAAAATTTTGGCTTGGCGCAACAGTTCTGCATTATTCAGTAACTTAGCTTTCCGAAAAAGTTTGTCCCTATCATTCATGGTCCTTATCAATTCATCGGTCATCCATTTCGGCTTATTCCTCACTGATCTAAAATTCTCAATAGGGCACATTCTATTGACCTATTCTCTCAGACCTTCGACCATCAGACCCTCCTCCTTCAGACCCTCCACCATCAGACCCTCCTCCTCCCTCAGACCCTCCTCCCTCAGACCCTCCACCATCAGACCCTCCTCCCTTAGACTCTCCTCCCTCAGACCCTCCACCATCAGACCCTCCTCCCTCAGACCCTCCACCATCACTCCCTCCTCCCTCAGACCTTCCACCATCAGACCCTCCTCCCTCAGACCCTTTACCATCAGACCCTCCTCCCTCAGACCCTCCTCCCTCAGACCCTCCACCATCAGACCTTCCACCCTCAGACCCTCCTCCGTCAGACCTTCCACCATCAGACCCTCCTCCCTCAGACCCTCCACCATCAGACCCTCCTCCCTCAGACCTTCCACCATCAGACCCTCCTCCCTCAGACCTTCCACCATCAGACCCTCCTCCCTCAGACCCTCCACCATCAGACCCTCCTCCCTCAGACCTTCCACCATCAGACCCTCCTCCCTCAGACATTCCACCATCAGACCCTCCTCCCTCAGACCCTCCACCATCAGACCCTCCTCCCTCAGACCTTCCACCCTCAGACCATCCTCCCTCAGACCCTCCTCCCTCAGACCCTCCACCATCAGACCCTCCTCCCTCAGACTCTCCTCCCTCAGACCCTCCACCATCAGACCCTCCTCCCTCAGACCCTCCACCATCACTCCCTCCTCCCTCAGACCCTCCACCATCAGACCCTCCTCCCTCAGACCCTTTACCATCAGACCCTCCTCCCTCAGACCCTCCACCATCAGACCTTCCACCCTCAGACCCTCCTCCGTCAGACCTTCCACCATCAGACCCTCCTCCCTCAGACCCTCCTCCCTCAGACCCTCCACCATCAGACCCTCCTCCCTCAGACCCTCCTCCCTCAGACCTTCCACCATCAGACCCTCCTCCCTCAGACCCTCCACCATCAGACCCTCCTCCCTCAGACCCTCCTCCCTCAGACATTCCACCATCAGACCCTCCTCCCTCAGACCCTCCACTATCAGACCCTCCTCCCTCAGACCTTCCACCCTCAGACCATCCTCCCTCAGACCCCCCTCCCTCAGACCCTCCTCCCTCAGACCCTCCTCCCTCAGACCCTCCTCCCTCAGACCCTCTCCTTCACATTTCCTCCTCAGACCCTCCTCCCTCAAACCCTCCTTCCTCAGACCCTCCTCTCTCAGATCCTCCTCCCTCAGTCCCTCCTCCCTCAGACCCTCCTTCCTCAGACCATCCACCATCAGACCTTCCACCATCAGACCCTCCACCATCAGACCCTCCTCCCTCAGACCTTCCACCCTCAGACCCTCCTCCCTCCACCATCAGACCCCCCTCCCTCAGACCCTCCTCCCTCAGACCCTCCTCCCTCAGTTCCTCCTCCCTCAAACCCTCCTTCCTCAGACCCTCCTCTCTCAGATCCTCCTCCCTCAGACCCTCCTCCCTCAGACCCTCCTTCCTCAGACCATCCACCATCAGACCTTCCACCATCAGACCCTCCACCATCAGACCCTCCTCCTTCAGACCCTTCCCCCTCAGACCCACCTCCCTCAGACCCTCCTCCCTCAGACCCTCCTCCCTCAGACCCTCCTCCCTCAGACCTTCCACCATCAGACCCTCCTCCCTCAGACCCTCCACCATCAGACCCTCCTCCCTCAGACCTTCCACCATCAGACCCTCCTCCCTCAGACCCTCCACCATCAGACCCTCCTCCCTCAGACCCTCCTCCCTCAGACCCTCCTCCCTCAGACATTCCACCATCAGACCCTCCTCCCTCAGACCCTCCACTATCAGACCCTCCTCCCTCAGACCTTCCACCCTCAGACCATCCTCCCTCAGACCCCCCTCCCTCAGACCCTCCTCCCTCAGACCCTCCTCTCTCAGACCCTCCTCCCTCAGACCCTCTCCTTCACATTTCCTCCTCAGACCCTCCTCCCTCAAACCCTCCTTCCTCAGACCCTCCTCTCTCAGATCCTCCTCCCTCAGTCCCTCCTCCCTCAGACCCTCCTTCCTCAGACCATCCACCATCAGACCTTCCACCATCAGACCCTCCACCATCAGACCCTCCTCCCTCAGACCTTCCACCCTCAGACCCTCCTCCCTCCACCATCAGACCCCCCCTCCCTCAGACCCTCCTCCCTCAGACCCTCCTCCCTCAGTTCCTCCTCCCTCAAACCCTCCTTCCTCAGACCCTCCTCTCTCAGATCCTCCTCCCTCAGACCCTCCTCCCTCAGACCCTCCTTCCTCAGACCATCCACCATCAGACCTTCCACCATCAGACCCTCCACCATCAGACCCTCCTCCTTCAGACCCTTCCCCCTCAGACCCACCTCCCTCAGACCCTCCTCCCTCAGACCCTCCTCCCTCAGACCTTCCACCATCAGACCCACCTCTCTCAGACCTTCCACCATCAGACCCTCCTCCCTCAGACCTTCCACCATCAGACCCTCCTCCCTCAGACCCTCCTCCCTCAGACCTTCCACCATCAGACCCTCCCTCCTCAGACCTTCCACCATCAGACCCTCATCCCTCAGACCCTCCTCCCTCAGACCCTCCACCATCAGACCCTCCTCCCTCAGACCCTCCACCAGTAGACCCTCCACCATCAGACCCTCCTCCCTCAGACCCTCCACCATCAGACCATCCTCCCTCAGACCCTCCATCAGACCCTCCTCCCTCAGACCTTCCACCATCAGACCCTCCCTCAGATCCTCTCCTTCACACCTTCCCCCTCAGACCCTCCTTCCTCAGACCCTCCTTCCTCAGACCCTCCACCATCAGACCCTCCACCAGTAGACCCTCCTCCCTCCACCATCAGACCCTCCTCCCTCAGACCCTCCACCATCAGACCTTCCACCCTCAGACCCTCCTCCTTCAGACCCTTTACCATCAGACTCTCCTTCCTCAGACCCTCCTCCCTCAGACCCTCCTCCCTCACTCTCCTTCCTCAGACCCTCCACCATCAAACCCTCCTCCCTCGACCCTCCACCATTAGACCCTCCTCCCTCAGACCCTCCACCCTCAGACCCTCCACCCTCAGACCCTTTACCATCAGACCCTCCGCCGTCACTCTCCTTCATCAGACCCTCCACCCTCAGACCTTCCGTCCCTCAGACCTTCCACCCTCAGACCCTTTACCATCAGACCCTCCACCCTCAGACTCTCCTTCCTCAGACCCTCCTCCCTCAGACCCTCTACCATCAGACCCTCCTCCCTCAGACCCTCCACCATCAGACCCTCCTCCCTCAGACCCTCCACCATCAGACCCTCCTCCCTCAGACCCTCCACCATCAGACCCTCCTCCCTCACTCTCCTTCATCAGACCCTCCTCCCTCAGACCCTCCACCATCAGACCCTCCTCCCTCAGACCCTCCTCCCTCGACCCTCCACCATTAGACCCTCCTCCCTCAGACCCTCCACCCTCAGACCTTCCACCCTCAGACCCTCCTCCCTCAGACCCTCCTTCCTCAGATCCTCCTCCCTCACACCTTCCCCCACAGACCCTCCTCCCTCAGACCTTCCGTCCCTCAGACCTTCCACCCTCAGACCCTCCTCCCTCAGACCCTTTACCATCAGACTCTCCTTCCTCAGACCCTCCTCCCTGAGGCCCTTTACCATCAGACCCTCCTCCCTCAGACCCTCCTCCCTCAGACCCTCCTCCCTCAGCCCCTCAACCATCAGACCTTCCACCATCAGAACCTCCTCCCTCAGATCCTTTACCATCAGACCCTCCACCATCAGACCCTCCTCCCTCAGATCCTCCTCCCTCAGACCCTCCTCCCTCAGACCTTCCACCATCAGGCCCTCCACCATCAGACCCTCCACCATTAGACCCTCCACCATCAGACCCTTTACCATCAGACCCTCCTCCACCATCAGACCAGACCCCCTCCCTCAGATCCTCCTCCCTCAGACCCTCCACCATCAGGCCCTCCACCATCAGACCCTCCACCATTAGACCCTCCTCCCTCAGACCCTCCACCCTCCTCCCTCAGACCCTTCCCCCACAGACCCTCCTCCCTCAGACCCTCCTTCCTCAGACCCTTTACCATCAGACCCTTCCCCCACAGACCCTTTACCATCAGACCCCCCTTCCTCAGACCTTCCACCCTCCTCCCTCAGATCCTCTTTCACACCTTCCCCCTCAGACCCTCCTCCCTCAGACCTTCCACACTCAGACCCTCCTCCCTCAGACCCTCCTCCCTCAGACCCTCCACCATCAGACCCTCCACCATCAGACCTTCCACCACCAGACCCTCCTCCCTCAGACCCTCCACCATCAGACCCTCCTCCCTCAGACCCTCTCCTTCACACCTTCCCCCTCAGACCCTCCTCCCTTAGACCCTCCACCATCAGACCTTCCACCACCAGACCTTCCTCCATCAGACCCTCCTCCCTCAGATCCTCTCCTTCGCACATTCCCCCTCAGACCTTCAACCATCAGGCCCTCCTCCCTCAGACCCTCTTCTTCACACCTTCCCCCTTCAGACTTTTCTCTCCCACAACCTCCTGCGTCAAACCCTCCTCCCTTACAAATTTTTCCCTCAGACCTTCACTCCAAATACTCTCCTCCCCCCGACCTCACAACCCCTACCTCAAATCCTCCACCCTTAGACTCTCCTCCCTCAGACCTTTCACCCATATTAGAGTCACCCTTTATTCTTGGGGTGGGATCACATTCATTCACAATGATATGCACCAAGGGCCATGTTTCAAGTAGACATCAAGGTAAAGAAAGCTAAATAATAGTTATAATTAGAAGTTAACTATATCAATTGGTATAGGTATAAGGAACAATGGGCAGTGTACTATGGTGGATTCAGTAACTAATTAAGAATACTGTGGGTGGGGGTGGGGGACCTTTGAGGAAAACCAAAAATTAGAGCCAAATTTGTCCTCAAGCATAACTCTGGTATACCAACACTGGCATCAAAAATACCTGATCCAGACAGTTCGTCAACCTTTCTTCTGAACGAAAAATTGAAGTCTTCAAAAATTCGAACACATGAGAACTTTGGCTTTAAACCAGTCTCACCGAAAGAAATAATAAAAATTATTAAAGATATAGACCCTCACAAGAGTTCAGGGATCGATACCATTCCTGGGAAGATTCTCAGAAACTGTTTCTCTTGTCTAATCATGCAAATAACTTTTCTTATTAATCTATCTCTGTCAACAGGTATAGTACCAGATGCCTTCAAGACTGCAGTGGTGAACCCTCTTCACAAGAATGGTCCAAAAAACAACCCCAACAACTATAGACCAATTTCTGGAATTTCCATGCCAGCCAAAATATTGGAAAAGGCAGTACAAATGCAGCTATCAACATTTATGGAAGAAAACAATATTTTCTACCCTAAACAATATGGATTCCGACAAGGTCGATCCGTGGACCAGGCCCACATAGTAGACCTGCTTTCACCAATCTATGAACAACTAAGTATGAGTCACTACTGTATTACTGTATTATTTGCTAATGAAAAATCAGAAAGAGAAAACTTTAAATTGCTTCAGAATGATCTTTATATGATCGACACTTGGTGCAAGACAAACAAGATTTCAATGAATGTCTCAAAAACTAAATACATAAATTTCAAAAACAGTAATAGACAAAAATCAGTATTACAACCTGACCCCCCCAACCTCACCCTGGGTAACAAACAATTAGAGGAGGTAAAAGAAAGGGTCTCTCTTAAACTCTGCGATAAGAGTGAGTGAGATTGGTTTGCTTTACGCCCTTATCAACACTTTGAAGTGTTATATCAAGGGCGGGGGAGCTGAGAGTGAGTGAGTGAGTGAGATTGGTTGCTTTACGCCCTTATCAACACTTTGAAGTGTTATATCAAGGGCGGGAGAGCTGAGAGGGAGGCAGTTTATGATCATAGCAAGGAAATAGAGATAGAGAAGAAGGGAGAGAGAGACAGAGAAAAGAGACAGAGAGGCACTTTATGGTCATACCCAGGACCAGGGGGGGAGCTGAGAGGGAGGCAGTTTATGATCATACCCAGGAAAGAGAGATAGAGAAGAAGGGAGAGAGAGACAGAGAAAAGAGACAGAAAGGCCCTTTAAGGTCTTACCCAGGACCAGGCACTTTAAGGTCTTACCCAGGACCTTCCCTGCGATAAGAGCTGCCTTAAACCTTAGCAAAAGATGTAGTGTTGAAACTGAATTCAAAAAGGTGAACATTGTCAAATGAGTTGAGAAGAGAATTACATGTACTAGAATGTGCCCATTACCTTGCAACCAGAAAAGAAAACCTTGATCTTAGGGCTCTACCAACAAGAAGTCATGCTGAGAACAGGAGAAATCTAAAATTGATACATCCTAACTCAGCCCTATACCAAAACTGCTTCCTCTACAAGGCTCGAAACATGTGGAATAAACACACAAAATCTGGAAGTAAGGAAAGAATTTAGAAAATCAGTTCGAAAATCGCTCGACTCACGAGCCACTTAAATATGAACAAAACAAATGGTTAATTCCTTCTCAACTCATTTTAGTTATAATCTTTTCACTCTGTACGATTGAAAATCGCATTCGGTTCTACCTCGTATCACTTGATTATATTGTATAAATTCTCTAGATTCATGTTACTCTGTTATCAAAACACTGATTTGAAGACCAAGGTGTATTACTTGATGTGCCACGAAATAATGTATTTTTACTTGGAATAATGTATCTTATTCCTCCCTCAAGTTAATGTCGATAAAATTTCAATTTTTAATTTGAAAACTGTTGTCATTATGATTAAGACCAAGGTGTATTCCTTGATCTGCCACGAAAAAAGGTGTTTTATTGGAATAATGTATCTTATTCCTTCCTCAAGTTGATGTCGATCAAGTTTCATTTTTGTCAAGGAAATAATGTTTCTATTTCTGATATCATGCTCGAGAAATAATGTCCTTCATTTCTTGTTTGTAATGTTATATATGTTGAAACAACTTATTGTTCTAGTCTACCAAACTCCTATGTAAAGGCAGCCTTATCCTGTCTATCCATCTGTTCTTACTGTAGCCTCGTGAGAAAGTTAAAAGTACTCCTGTCAGGCTCAGGACCACCTGTAGTATAGTTTTATTATATTATTTTTATTTTTATCTCCTTTCATTTGTACACATCTTCCAAATTCGGTAACGGCCGGAACAGATGGTACCTTTGTTGTATCATAGGCATGTAGACCTATTTGTCACCTTCCTTTTTAAATTGAAGCTCTGTAGTTTCTTTGACAAATAAAATACATCTTATCTTATCTTAAGATTAATATTCTTGATGCCGAGTTGGAGAAGAGTAAATTCTTTGAAAGCGACCATGGAATCAAATATACCCTTCATGTGCGCTACATCGATCAACTGAAGGTACTGTCATCTATTTGTATCCCTGTACTATAATCAATGGTCGTAAACTAACACATATGGTTTTGCGCGCACAAGTTTGTATATTTTTAGACAGGTTCTTATGGACTTGTATGATGTCAGTAGTATATACAAATTGTTCTATGTCCCTGGAACTACATCAAGTAGTTGAACTATTCTATGTATATATTTCTCTAATTTCTTACAGATAATAGCAACGGGTCCTATGGAAGTTGCTTTGATCATTACAGGAGTGTCAATGAGCCACATTACTGATCAACTGCAGCTTAAAGCTTTTCGTGATGATAACCTTTTGCAATATTCAGTTGATACATCCCTTATGGTCCATTTCTTGGACCAGGATGCAAATGAAAACAATAGATGCCATGGTCGATTTTCTTCCTATGATCTGCTGTTCTAAAGGGATCAAATATCGAATTCCTAAGTGTTCCACCGGTCGCTGATTCTGATTCCAAAATGTAGATAAAATATAATTTGGAGCATTGCCGTATTCAATGGTTCAGATTTAACTATGTTTTCAGTTTACATGCTTCTAGATATGTGATATTACAGGATTGTCAATGTACCAAATCGCTCACCTTCTGTCACAAAAATATAGATGAAATATTGTTTGAAATATAGAAATATTGATTGGTTATGTATTAATTAATGTATTATGTTTTCTATTGCAATCTTCTGATCAACTGCCACTGAAGTGTAATGAATAAATGATATGAATACAAATATTACTACATTTCTCTTTGTTTCCTTCCATTAGGCCTACTCATTAATCTCTCAATTTTGACTACCCTTTGTATTTTATTCCTCCAACCACCTGATATAGTATAAATAATGACATTCATCATTTAACCCATATATATTATATCGCCTAGACCCTTTATCTCATGAATTCTTCACTGCTTTTACTTATTTCCTTTCCAATATCCTATAACGTTTAGTAATATGATCATATAAGACATTCAAGTCATAACTTGTTGCAGTTTATATATGTATGTATGTTTACATATTTATTTATATGTATATATAGCCCATTGCGGGAAAACGTTCACGAGACTAGACATGCGGGCATAGAAAGCATAGGTCTAAATCAGCCAAAATCGGAAAAATCACCGTCAGACAGACTTGAAAAATAGTACAAAAGAAAAAACAAAGATCACCAGGACTATTCTCACGCATGAAACACGCAGTATTAGGAAGTTCTGGTAAGAAAACAGTTTCGCTGCGCAAAAAGACCGTTGGAAAAGATGGCGGCCATGGAGACGGTTGGACAGTGGGCGAAAAAACTGTCGTGATAGCTGAGGAAAATGAAATATCCGCGAAGGAAAAAGATTTTCTCACAGAGAAAGGTAGGGAAAGTGAAGGAAAAAGAAGCCTGGATAATGAAAAAAGACTCCAGCAGAAATATGGAACCATTAAAAAGGTACTTTTTGATGATTTGGAAAGAAAAACCGCACAAGATGACCTCCACGGAGGAGGATCTCAGCGACGGGGCAGCCAAATGAGTTGTCGCCGAAAGAAAAGGAAACCACAAACAAAGAGGTGGGTCAAATTACACAAAGTAAAACGGAATCTCATGAACTAGGGAAAATTAGAAAGGACCTAGACTCATTGAAGACAGTTTTGGTAGTTTTATTTCCAAAATAAAACAAGATATTCGTTGTATGGAGAGAGATTTCGGGGAGTACGCGTGGGAAAATTCCAACACCGTACAGGGATTCCACAAAAGAATCAGAAAAATTGAGAGTCAAATGACCAGCTTTAATGAGTTGGAGAGGAGAATTAGAAACATTGAGATTGAATTAGCCAGAAAGGTTGACTTGAAAACAGTACGAAATGATCCCATAAAAGAGAAAGGGGCAGGAAAAGAGAATAGAAATTAGAAGCTGGGAAAAAAGCAGAGTAGCGAGGAAAAAGACCCCAAGCCTAATCAAAATACCCATTACCTAATCATCGAAGGGGTAACCGAAGAGTGGGAAAACCAAGGGATTGAATCACAGGAGGAACTGGATGAAATCATAAGATTCAACGGGGAAAGAGAAGATATTCGTCGTAAAGTCCTTAAAATTATTAGAATCGCAACTACTGAGCCGAGAGAAAATGAGTTGCGGGAGGCTTATAGAATAGGCGAAGATGCGTTAGAAAGGAGACGGGCCATTTACATTGAATTTAACTCCGAAGAAATGAAAATTAAGGTTGTGAAGGCAAGTAAAAAGATGAGGGAACAAAATCAGTATGGAAGAGTATGGCTAAACAAGTTTAGTAGACGTACGAATGGGTATCAACTAAATCTGCTTGAAAATGTGATGAGGCTACTTGAGCTGAACAAAAAAGAAGCGAGACTGGTTGGCAACCATATCGTCATAGGGCTGAAATCATATAATATCCACGACCTAAAAAACTTGCCAGAAGGTTGCAGACCGGAGAACGTGTACCAAGTGCAAGTAGGAAGAAATGGCTTAGGGTTCAGAGGTGAACATAGTTTTTTAAGCAATTTCTTTATGGTGGATTTTGAATATGACGGCAGCTCGACTGAACACTGTTTTCAGGCCGTAAAGGCAGCGAGAGCAGGCAAGCCTAGATTAGCAGAAAAGATAGCGCGCCAACCGAACCCAGCGGTTGCTAAGAGAGATGGGGGTCGCGTAGAAACACCTCCGGAATGGAACAAGTGCGAAGAAACAGTACTCGAAAACATAGTATATCAGAAATTTGATCAGTCAAATGAGCTAAAAAGGAAATTAATTGCCACCAAAGGGAAAAAACTATAGAACTAACATCGTCTCAAAAGTGGGGCACCTGAACTAATCACCGGGAAGTTAAGATTCAAAATGGAGTCCAAATGAGCGTTGATGAAAACAGTATAATGGGAAAGAACGTGTTCGGGAGAATCTTAGAAAGAATCAGAGACAGAATAACCGCAGAATCCGAGAACTAGGTAAGGAGAATGGACTTGTTAATCTTAACAGACTCTAGAGGCAAAGGGTTAGAGAGTAAACTCAGAATAAATCTCTCTGGGGTCTCGTTGAGAGTTATCATGGTTCGCGGCGGTACAGTTGAAATGGCAGTAGAAGAAGCACGTTCGACAATAGCAGTGAAAAGATCTAGACACGTATTTATTGCAGCAGGTTTGTGCAATATTACTTTCAGGGATAAAAACGATCATGGGGAACAAATCAAATTAAGACACGAAACAAATGTACTATTTGAGGAATCCATTCATACAACAATATCTCAGGCTATCATACTATCAAGCAGATAGCCCCAGTACAAGGTTATGAACCTAAAATATCGATAGCAACGCTCATCGGCATCGATATTACAAAATAAAATACTCATCTAGCTAAAAAGAAGGGAGTGAGTGAGTAATGGTTGATTAATGTCATGACAACATCCATGTGGAGTCATATTCATGGCAATGAAAGTTAGTGAGATGGAATGAGATGAGAAACGTGATTTAGTTTACAGTCCAGCTGTAAATAATACAAACAAATAAAACAAAGAATAAAATGGATATAGCAATAACAAAAGTTTGGTTTTGTATGAAAGAGACTATAACAAAGAGAACAGACCAGCAGTTCTTAGATAATTGATGACATTGTCACCATTGACCGTTTTAAAAAGCGTTTTGAGATCAGGAGCGTTGAAATATTTTATACGGGCATCATGCAAGTCTGCACATTCCAGTAGGATATGCTTGACAGTGAGTGGGGTTTGACAAGCAATGCATTCAGGCTGTGGTTCTCGCTTCACCAGGTGGACATGGGTCAGTCTGGTGTGTCCGATAAGACAACAAGAGAACACAACTTGTTCTCGCCTGGTGTTAAAGGAAGCCTTAATAGGTTCTGCAAGCATTGGTTGTATTTCATGGAGTTTGTTGTCAATACATTCGTCCCATTCACTTTGCCAAATGGACTGGGTATGTGTTTTAATGAGGGGCCTCAAGTCAGATGGAGGGAATGGACATACAGTGATTTCTTGATTGAGGGCTTGTTTAGCAGCTCTGTCAGCAAACTCATTCCCTGGAATGTTGACATGACCAGGAACCCAGCAGAACTGGATATCATAGTCAGCATCTGTCAGGGACTTCAATTTGTCGTGAATGCACATGACTGTTGGATGGTCAGTTTTTAGATGGGGATATTATATCCAAAGAAAGGAGTGAGTGAGTGAGTAATGGTTGCTTAATGCCATGACGACATCCATGTGGAGTCATATTCATGGCAATGAAAGTTAGTGAGATGGAATGAGATGAGAAACGTGATTTAGTTTACAGTCCAGCTGTAAATAATACAAACAAATAAAACAAAGAATAAAATGGATATAGCAATAACAAAAGTTTGGTTTTGTATGAAAGAGACTATAACAAAGAGAACAGACCAGCAGTTCTTAGATAATTGATGACATTGTCACCATTGACCGTTTTAAAAAGCGTTTTGAGATCAGGAGCGTTGAAATATTTTATACGGGCATCATGCAAGTCTGCACATTCCAGTAGGATATGCTTGACAGTGAGTGGGGTTTGACAAGCAATGCATTCAGGCTGTGGTTCTCGCTTCACCAGGTGGACATGGGTCAGTCTGGTGTGTCCGATAAGACAACGAGAGAACACAACTTGTTCTCGCCTGGTGTTAAAGGAAGCCTTAATAGGTTCAGCCTAATGGTCATAAGAAGGAGGAGATGAAGGAGGTTAAACCCTCTACTAGTAAGGGCGCTGCTGGGTCTAGAGATAGTAGTCGTTCTACAAGGTCAAGGAAAGCTGCAAGCTGCAAGCAAGTCAGTTGACAGCACTGAGGCATCAGATGAGGGTGAAAGTGATTTTGTGAAGCCTTCATCGCGTAGGAGGGGTAGGCAAACGAAGCGGACCACGAATAATACTTCGGGTAATCGCTCGGATAGTGCTTCCAGTTCTGATGACAGGAAGGGACTGTCAGGTTTGAATACGGTAGCTGATGTGCGCCGGGCCCATACTATTACTATGTGGAGGGATAGGAAAAAGCCGAAGGATGATCCTATGCTCCCAATTCGCCATCAAGCAAGGTGGTGGAAGAAAGATCAGGTCGATGCTATAGAGCTGAGTGCCACTAATATGTGTGGTATTCGCCCAAGTAAGTCTGACAAGGTGAAATCGCACCTGAGTCGGATGATGAAGATGAGGTGCTAGGGGAAGATTGAGTGAGTCCTCCAATTATGCCCAAGTATGAGGCAGAATTTAAGTATTTGAGGG
Source organism: Sthenelais limicola (assembly GCA_942159475.1). Taxonomy (NCBI): domain Eukaryota; kingdom Metazoa; phylum Annelida; class Polychaeta; order Phyllodocida; family Sigalionidae; genus Sthenelais; species Sthenelais limicola. Next base: position 2,597,279 of record OW804094.1, on the reverse strand, counting down.
AGAGAACTGGCCGACAACAACCTGGTTATGAGTCGATTATTGACTTGGTCAGACCAAAATTGGAAGGAGTGATGTTGTTATGGAAACCTGGCTATAGGTGCCCTTTCACTTATTGCAGGGTCCAGGAGGATTGTATAAACCCGAGAGGAATTAGGGTCTTCAGGACTCGTGAAAGGTTTTTTCGCCATTTGTGCGAGGAACATTGTCCAGCTGCTCATGTGTATACGTGCCCACATGCTATTTCATGTCTGGTTAAGCTGGATAGGAGATCTGACTTGGTGCGCCATATGATGAAATGTCATAGAGATATCAGAAAGGATGCTCTAGACTTGGCATGTGGATACAGGGTTATTAAGAAGGAGATTCCCAATTTTGGATGTGTCAAATTCTGCAAAATGGGGAAGTTTGATGTCGACATGATTGAAACGATTGGTTTGAATAGAGCTAGAGCCGAAGAGAGGGCGGTGGAACCTACTAAGTTTGTACCCGCTCCCGCGCCGAAGACAAGTGCCTGGGGTAAGCCACCAGCCTTGGAGCCGGCTGAAGTGACTGTAGAAAGTGTAAATGTGGATAATTATGCTGGAACTGGGGGAAAACCGAAAAGAACCGTTTCAGCTACAGTAACAAGAGCTATGGTAGAAGCAGGTACGGATGAGGCTGGTTCGGCTAGTACTTTGGATGGTGGAGTTGATTTTAAGGTTAGAAATGTATCTATGGATGCTACTACGCTGCCTTACTTAGCTAGCGAGGCTACAATGACTCGTTCGGCTGAGGCGGTTGATCAAGTTTTGGATGATGGTGCGGAGAGTATTTCCCTGGTTGTACAGCAATCTTTGATGAATATTCGGCAGTCGGTGAGTGCCTGTTTAGGGCCTCTAGCTGATTTAGCTGAAGTTAGGGCTGCTGCCCGAGAGATTCCTGAGCTACGATCAAAGGTGGAGGATTTGGAGAGACAGTTGGCTTATTATAAGGAGGAAGATAGACGGTCAAGAGAAACTATTATGGAGCTACAGTGTAAACTCTCCCGCTATGAACAAGGGGAAGGGCCTCCTGAGAAAAGGAAAAAGACTGTGAAGGAGCAGTCGGTTACATCTAAGGATGAGATTGTTACTAAAAGTGATCTAAGGGGTATTATGGCAGACTTGTTTCAGGAACATTCGGCTGCCTTGTCCAAGCAATCGGTAACAAGCTCTACACCCCCGCCTCCGGGTCCGTTCAGGTACGTTTCACCTGTGCATACTGCTTGGCCGATAGTAGTAGTAACAAACCCGCACAGGCGACCTTTTTTGAGTAATCCAAGATGGCTGCCAAGCCCCCCCTAGCCCTAGCCCCTGCTAAACCTGCACAGGCGACCTTTTTTGAGCAAGTAGGTGAATGCCCTGATAAGGAGGGTCCCTAGCCTAGCCCCTGTTAAACCTGCACAGGCGACCTTTTTGGAGTAATCCAAGATGGCTGCCCCTAGCCCCCCTCTCCTCTGTTAAACCTGCCCAGGTTAGGAGTAGGTCCTGATAAGGTGGGTCCCTCCCCGGCCCAGGGATCCAAGATGGCTGCCAAGCCCTGCCTTTTTTGAGTAATGGCTGCTGCTGCCCTCCTCCTGGGTTGACCTTTTCTTTTGTTCTTCGGTGTTGTTGGTTGGGGGCCCCTTGGTTATTATTATTATTATTATGTGTCCTTGGTTATGATTATTATTATTATGGGGGGCGCCTGGTTGTTGGTTATGATTATGATGGTGATGATGATGATTATGGGGGGCACCTGGTTGTTGGTTGTGCAGGAACAGGTGTGGAGGAGAGAGAGAGAGAGAGAGAGAGAGAGAGAGAGAGAGAGATAATGTTATTTATTAAAGTGGTACAATGACAACTTGGTGAGGTATAAGTAGCGTTGTGAGTTTTATTAGTTCATTGTTTGGTTGGAATGGGGAGAGAGATGGTGGAATGGGAGGAATGGAAGGAATGGGAGGAGCGCTAGGCGTGCGTAAAAGAGCGCAATTGTGCGTGTGCCCCAATTTTGATATACTACTAGCTACTAGTACTGCTGCTACTAGCTGAGCGGTGGAATTGCCATCACATGGGGAATCATGTAGGAATCTTGAATCTTGAGGGATCTACATGTTTTACATGTTACTAATATAGTTGTTTTTTCCCTTCTTGAAATATGGAGACATTGCTGGAGGTCCAGGTCCAGGTGTTTTATTTAACTTTATTCATATACGAGTTTTGCATGTGTCGGTCGCTTATCAGTTGTCAGAGCGTCGCCCCGGCACCGGGGTTCGGTGTGGGATCGAGCGTCGAGCGCGGGGTCAGAGGTTAGAAGAGGCGCCCGGGTCGCTTAGGTTGATTGACTGGCTGGAATGGAAGGATTGAAAGAACGAATGAATGGAACTTATGTTTTCATCCGATCTGCCCCGAATTTTTACGAAGCCGCCATTTTGGAGTCATTTGGAAAGCTAGCTTTCCAGACAGGATAATTTTACGTTGAATACCTCGAATTACAGAGTAAGTATTGGTTTATATTGCTTGATTTATGGTTATAACGTTAGTATGTGTTGTATAGCATGTAAAGAAACCTGTAATAACTGTTTTACTGGTGTGTAGGGTTGTAGAATCGATGTGAAATGTTGAAATCAAGTGAATTTGATTCTGCACGTAAGCACACCGCCATTTGAATCGAGCAAGGAGTATTTTCCTTGCGCTTCGTAGGCCAGAGACTAGAAGCGACCCACATCTTAGATGGAGTACCAGACTTTTCGGTCCTGGCAGTCCTTCCTCAGTGTAAGTTGAATTATTTATTATTATTATGAATATGTGTGTTATGAATATTATTATGAATATTAAATTATTATGAATATTTATCAAAGCCTGTGTGTCTGAATATCATTATGAATTTATGAATGTGGTGGCCAAATTATTATTATTATTATGACTAATATTTGACAATATCTGACTAATATTTGAAAATATTTTGTGAGGGTTATTTGAAAAAATGTTTTTTAATTGCAGTGTAGCTTAGGTCCTTCTGGCCTACGAAGCACAAGGTGACGCTGAGGAGAGAGAGGCAACCTCCGAGTTCTCTACTGAACTGGAGCAGGACAGAAAGGTGGCCTCAAAGCTCCATGTTGTTAGAGTTATTGGGCTTGCCCAAACATTCAAAAAAAGGAAGAAAGAAATACCAGCAAGCCGGGTTAAAGTAGGTGGATGTATCATTTATATATGATTTATGCTCTGCAATTTCAAAGGAACCATTGTCCCAAGATATTTGAATAAGTGAAATATTGTTCACAACTTTCTCTTTGTTAGGCATCTGGATAATCAAAACAAGCCATTTCAACCTAAAGGATACTGTTGATCCTGAGAATACTTTAAATACTGAGGGAGTGTTTTTAATCAACTATATTAACATATAACTTCTAAAATATTTGATCATGGTCTCAACCCAATAGAGTGAGTGAGATTGATTGCTTTACGCCCTTATCAACACTTTTAAGTGTTATATCAAGGGCGGGAGAGCTGAGAGGGAGGCAGTTTATGATCATACCCAGGAAATAAGAGATAGAGAAGAAGGGAGAGAGAGAGACAAAGAAAAGAGACAGAAAGGCACTTTAAGGTCTTACCCAGGACCACCAACCCAATAGAAGTATAATTTAATAAGTTGCAGTATATTTTAATTAATAACTTTTATTCAGACATAAACATTATGCAAAAAGTACATAGTTCTCAAAATGTGTTGATGACTAAAATAAAAACAAATGAATAAACAGTGATGACAAAAATCATATTATAAATGGAAACCATTCATTTACCCTGCTTCACTCCAATGACCTGCCATATTCAATTTTGATACCAAAGCGCTAATCAAGCTCATAGTATGTATTAATGATATGCTTGATTTTTATCTTTTGGTCTAAACTTGTCACTGCATGTAGCTAATATTTTTCCTTATTTTACAGTGATTGTCTTTTTTGACAACTATGTTGGGTATGTTCCAAGAAAATGGATGGTAGAAAAGAATGGTGTGGTAAGTGTTTATTCAGCTTATAGAGAGATTATTTTACTTCATAATCATGTTGTAGGCCTATTAGTCCATTGTCTGGGGGTGATTCCGTGTGCAAGTCTGAATGTACTAAGTTTCTCTCCAGAATCATTTAGAGGGTATCCTGGGATGAAATAAAATCGAGGGTGACAGTCCTGAATCATGGGCATAAGTTGGGAAATCGCCATTGAAGATTGATAGCCATGGATTAGCCCTAAATATTTTGATTGAGTTTTTGAAAATGAAAGATTAGAACTATTCCAATAAAACTTTGTGACATTATAGTCTTGAGGAATGTTGATTTTTCAAAATATTTTTTTTTTGCATAACCATCATGAACAACCACCAGAGGGCGTTTTTCTGTGTTTTTTTCTGTATTTTTGTAATAGACTTGAGTTCACTTACAGTTTGAAATTTGTCTTATCCATATAACAACAAGGGATTGATATGCTCTTGAAGGGCGTAAAATGAGCTTCAATTTGATATATAAAACATGCCTCTAGGTTAATAAGAAATGGAGTTATGATTTTTCAAATAATAAATTTGTCCAGTGGTGTAGGTTGCGGCCGAGTGCCGGCCGAGGCAAGATTTTCGTTATTCTACAAGAATGGCTCATCTGATAGCTTAGACTTCATTAACTTTTTTGTTCAACTCATGGAGTTCTTCAATCCTAAACCTTGAATGGTATTCTGTGATCAACCACCAGCCACCAGGGGGCAGTTTTGTCCATAAATTGAGCCTACAGTCCAGTTGCCAAACTGGGATTTGGGAATCAAGCATGTTTCGCAGTATGGATGAAGTTTTATTGTTGATTCTGGTAATATAACATGTCCTGAGCAAGAATCATCCAGGTGCTACTTTGTATCTCTTGGGGAAAATTTGTTATGGGCCAAAAACAAAATGGCTGCTGGGCGTCCAGGTAGCTGATCATCAATACCCCATAACTTCCTTATTATTGGTGCTAGAAACATGATTTTTGTGTCTACACCTTGGTTTATTGGGTCTAGGAACTCAATAATACACAAGGATTGCCCATATCTATAATATAAATGAATAAAGTTGTACTTCAGAAGACAAAATGCAATAAAGATATGAAACTTTATTCAGCAATTAAAGCCATTATTAAAAATCAGTAGTTCAGTCTGTATTCCCTCCTCAACAAGCAACAGTAGGTCTTACTAAGTGTCTGGAAAAAATTAACACTATCATACTAATAACGGCTTCATAATATATTGCACATGCATATTCAGCAAATAATGCATCACAGTTTTTCATGAACCAAGGGTCATATCAGTTCAACAATAAGTCAGAATATCAGATGGGTTCCATATTCCTACTAATTGATTCATCTTTCAGATAGTTGATAGATCTTAATTAGTATTTAATAATATTATCAATATTCATAGGTCATAAAATCACATACATTTATATGATATAAAGATGTCATATTATTGCTGAACAGGGTGAGTAAGGGTTAGAAATACGATCAGGGAAATGATCTTGTCCTTGCCATTTAGAAATGGTTTCACCCTTGATTCTTGAAATTAGCTTTAGATTTCCATTCATTAAATGTAATTGAATTCAAGTTACTATATTAACCATTCAATGTTTCATCTACCCTCCCTTGCAAAAATGGGAGAAACATCCTTTATTAATGTCATTATGGCCTACACAACTAATAAATGGCTCTCTTTAGTACTGACAGCTCTATGCAGGGGAACCTTACAATCACCAATTGTGTTTCCTCTTTTATCTATAACCATTGAAAATTGATTCAAGAATCAACTTAGAAGTGAAAAAGCTTCCTAAGGAAGGAAAGTTCAATTTCAATCTGAGTTTAGCCATGAGATGAGTGATGGGATGTTATATATTCATGGTTGCTTATACTAGAAATCACCAATAAATGTTCCTATCTCTCTCTGTGACGCACAAAGTGCGCATGCACATGGCGCCCTAGTTTTGGTTTACCACCCGCCTCCACAATAGTCTGTCCAGTGCAATATGCAATATGCAAAATGTTCCTATGAGTAGTCCTAGAGACTAAATCAAGCATAATGAACAATAATCTTCAAAACTGCTGTGTAATCTCATCTGTGATAGATATCCATCAAGTACCAAAAATGAAACCAGATCCAACTGAGGAAAATGCTAGCTGCAAACATTGATCACTAAATATCTCATTGATCATCTGATTAACAATGAACTAGTTATCACACCTGAACAACTAGGGTCCGTTGCTCTGCTTCATCATTATTATACTACTTTTATTCAGGGAATAAAATATTATACATAAATATAAATCAAAAAGAGGAAAATCTTCTTCTCCACTGGAGATCTTCCAAGCAGCCCTTCCAGACCTAGGTTGCTTTCTTGCAAACTATTTCTCCATACATTTCTAATGGAGAAATAGTTAGTGGGAAAGCAGAGCAACAGGCCCCAGGTCCAGTAGCAATCAGAAATACTGAAAGAACCACCAAAGAATGAGCAATGCAACATTCATGATGTGGCTGACATGATCATAGTGAATCAATAGATAAATTTCTGCTGTTTTTTATGAGTACAGCAGTGGGGTTGCTGCTGCTACACCACAAATGTCCTCAGCTGAGGTCATCCCTCCTTGTGTGTTGCAACCCGTAACTTGGTACATTATCCAGATGGGAGGTCCACAGTGGTGGACCATCAGTCACTTTGTGTTGGCCTCCAGCTACCAGTGTGCCTTCTCAACAATACCCAGCATGATGCTCTTTCTGCTGCCTGGCCAACTCTCTGAATTGCTGCTTTTCTTGCCCGCCCTGTCACTCCTAGTGCCAAGAACATTGTTGTCTGCTGGTGGCCAATATATTCTCAGGTTCCTTGAGGATAGTGGTCAACAATTTTATACTACTCATACACTTCTTCAGAGAACTAAATTGTAGTCTGATGATGGAAAGCCCCATTGTTGGATGATGTGTAATAAACATAAATTCTATGGCAAAAAATATGGTTCATCACAGAATTCATCTTCCAGGAGTTCATGCATAAAGTGGTTGTGACACTTGGTTTGGTTAGTTTGGTTTGGTTAGTTTCACCTCCGCTAATAGTAATTAAAAGTTAGCAGATATACTGTGGTTTCATTATTTTATTCTGTGAAATTCCCTATTTCATGAAACAGGGTTTAGCCTGACAAAGTCAGGCTTCATTTAGGTTACCTAAATTTTGTCGTACAATTTGGTTTCCCGTAGGAAATCAAGAATATTTTTGTTCCCAGATTCCCAGAAAATACTCTGCAGTGTCCTGCGATTTTGCAGGAATTTTATTCTGTGTCTCTTGGTTGCCTGACAATGTATTAAGAGATGCTCTACACTCACTTGAGTGTTGCATGTCTGACATACAGGAGCCACTTCACCTTTTAGAAGGTGCCTGTGAGTCAGTTTGGTGTGACCGGTACGAAGACGGGTCAGTGTCAATGAGTGACCTTCTTCCGGTCTTGACCGTTGGGAAGACAGCATCCCTCCATTAGAAGGGACACGGAGTCGTTCCTCATCCGCTCATGCATACAGGCACACACTGCCATTTGGTCCGCCACTGCTATTGCAGCTGGTCTCCATATCTGAAGACCGTTCCACTATCCGCCACCTGTGGAGGCGCTGGGTGCGGGTGGCATACCCGCCCGGAACTATAATCCGGGACCCAGGTTGTGACACTATTTCCTATCTTCATGGAATTGGTAACAGCCTTGAATATAACACTGGAAAGTCACTGAAGTTGTTGGAATCTAAAGCTGCTGGGGTAGATGATTTGGTATGTGAAGCAACACCATTGGTATCCTTGTGCTATGACTCAAAGCATGATGGAGACATGGTATGCAAACATATTATGCTGTCTGGTTGACGAAAATGGCAAGCCCAGACATATGGCCAGTGCTCCAAACCTAAAGTCTCTGCCACCCATATCAGAGGCCTTCACTGAACATGTCATTTGCCAGGAACAGTTCTAGGTCTATACCACCTTAGCCAGAAGCTAAAAAGGTTAATAACCTCCCTTATGGGCCACCTTACACCAGACAGTGCACTAACGGGTCTCCAATATCAGATATTAATTGTTTAATGATCTGGATATCTCTAGTGCACTGCCTGCAGCAGCATATGTGGTACACCTTGTACATTTTGTTCCCATTGATGTTACCTGACTATGTTTTGATTCACCTGTTTCAGCTGAGTTGCTTCAGATGATCAAATAACTCTGTGCTTCAGCACATTCATTTTCCACTGGTAGATATAATTGTATTGTTGCCCAGATGATATAGTCTATATTATTCTGTAATTGTCATGCTAGAGCAAAATGTAACAACATTCACACTATAACTCTATCATCACAAGATGATCAAAATATGGTAGATCATAAAGATGTCTCAAGGGTCATTTATGTGTATGTTATTTAGTGTCCGTTCATCTATTCATATCAGTTATTAGATGCGGCACGCACCTATTCTTTAACTGGTATGATGTGATATAATTTGCTTGGTGTGATGATATGTATTGATATGACCAAGCTGGACATACATGTGAGTGAGTGAGATTGGTTGCTTTACGCCCTTATCAACACTTTGAAGACATGTGTGTCATTTGTTTGTCTATAATCTATTTAGTGTTTATTTTGTTAAGGACAGTTAATAAGAGCTAATGTTGCTTGATATGCTGGGACTATATACTTACCTACTGATTTTCTATAAAGGGTTCAGTTGCTGAATAAAGTTTCATATTTTTCTAGCAATTCTTTCATCTGAAGTTCTACTTTATTCATTTATATTATAGATATGGGCAATCCTTGTATCTTATTGAGTTCCTAGACCCAATAAACCGAGGTGTAGACACAAAAATCATGTTTCTAGCACCAATAATAAGGAAGTTATGGGGTATTGATGATCAGCTACCTGGACGCCCAGCAGCCATTTTGTTTTTGGCCCATAACAAATTTTCCCCAAGAGATACAAAGTAGCACCTGGATGATTCTTGCTCAGGACATGTTATATTACCAGAATCAATAATAAAACTTCATCCATACCGCGAAACATGCTTGATTCCCAAATCCCAGTTTGGCAACTGTACTGTAGGTGCAATTTATGGACAAAGCTGCCCCCTGGTGGCTGGTGGTTGATCACAGAATACCATACAAGGTTTAGGATTGAAGAACTCCATGAGTTGAACAAAAAAGTTAATGAAGTCTAAGCTATCAGATGAGCCATTCTTGTAGAATAACGAAAATCTTGCCTCGGCCGGCACTCGGCCGCAACCTACACCACTGGACAAATTTATTATTTGAAAAATCATAACTCCATTTCTTATTAACCTAGAGGCATGTTTTATATATCAAATTGAAGCTCATTTTACGCCCTTCAAGAGCATATCAATCCCTTGTTGTTATATGGATAAGACAAATTTCAAACTGTAAGTGAACTCAAGTCTATTACAAAAATACAGAAAAAAACACAGAAAAACGCCCTCTGGTGGTTGTTCATGATGGTTATGCAAAAAAAAAATATTTTGAAAAATCAACATTCCTCAAGACTATAATGTCACAAAGTTTTATTGGAATAGTTCTAATCTTTCATTTTCAAAAACTCAATCAAAATATTTAGGGCTAATCCATGGCTATCAATCTTCAATGGCGATTTCCCAACTTATGCCCATGATTCAGGACTGTCACCCTCGATTTTATTTCATCCCAGGATACCCTCTAAATGATTCTGGAGAGAAACTTAGTACATTCAGACTTGCACACGGAATCACCCCCAGACAATGGACTATATTCTATGCGAAAGAAATAGATCAATAGTTGTCAAATTTTGTTCACATCACTAAAGAAATGGTACTAAAGTACTAATCTCACATTGTTCAATGGTTTCATTCATTTGGCGGACACAGTGTTATTGGACATAAAAAGACACAAAAAAAAAGATCCAAAGAAATGAATTGCCTGACAAGGAGGAGTGGGAGAAACACCGTGTCAGAGTTATCAGTGAACAATTCTGAGTACAGTATGTTTTGCTTAACCTGAATGCTCTGCTTAACTGAACATTCAGCTCAAGAGAAATGTCCCATTCCGATTTGAGAACGAAAAATAATTGATTTATATTATACATTATGCATAACATAGAAAAAGATAAGACATATATATGTGTTCACCTAACCTAAAAAACTCATGTTTTGGTTGCCTGTACTGACTATATCAGCTATTTCCAAGTTCAGTTTCTTCAGGCTCACTCAATATAGATCAAATTGAACTGTGTTAATCTTGTTCCTACCAACTCCCATTTTAAATACCTCCAAATGCTCGATTAACTATATAAGTTAACGCAGCAATATTTCAGTCGTCATAATGTTCCTTTTTTGAATATTCTTACATTTTTCTACTTGTAGTTTCAAGAAAACCATAGATGAATATGCAACAAGAAGCAGCCCTGAGATACTTTGATCGAAAGATATTGAAAATGGAAAAGAGAAGGAACCATGTCTAAAGAACAAGGAGTGGAAAAACATAAAGGACTTTGTTCGCCACCATATTCAAAAATCAAAAAAAAGGTTGTGTAGTAGTTTTACTACAATCCTCCATGTGGCCGTCCATAAAGGACTGGTTCACTATTAATGCACCAAGAAAAGATCCAAAGAAATGAATTGCCTAAAATTGTTCAATTTTTCAGCTTGGCCTGGAGAACGGGGCTACCATAGACGTGTTCCAAAGTCAATACGGCAGTGAGCCTTGATGTCATGTTCGCCGATTTGACGTTGGAACTAACGAGAAGGGAATGATGTTAGAGTACTCATTATCATTAGAGTGAGTGTAATGACAGCTGTTACTGCCTTTGAAATATAGGAGTGAGTGAGTAATGGTTGCTCAATGCCAAGTGGAGTCATATTCATGGCAGCGAGGGTTATTGTAATCAGATGAGAGGAGTAAAATGATTAAGTTTACAGTCCAGCTGTAAATAAATTGAAAAATAAAATTAGAAATATCAGTAATGAAATATAGGATAAAATGAAGAATGGCGGCATTGAACACCTTTTTTTGATTTGTTTGTTATAAAATAAAATCTTTTCAGATCTATTTCTTATCCTAAGACTATCACCTCACGGCTCCTCAAAGCAGCAAAATCCCAAAAGGAACTGCATGCAACACATGGGGAGATGCAGCTCATTCGGTTGTCAATGGCTATACTTCAAGAGCTCTTGAAGGTTTGGAGTGCATCTTGGTGGTCCCAAAACTTGTGAGGCTACACAATTTGAAATATTTAAAGTTATTTTTGTCTTTTTCTGTCTGTACTGACAGATTGTGCCAGATGCTAGTTATTCACCTGTGCTTTCTTCCCATAAGTGTGACTGAGTGAGTGAGTGAGATTGGTGGCTTTACGCCCTTATCAACACTTTGAAGTGTTATATCAAGGGCGGGAGAGCTGAGAGGGAGGCAGTTTATGATCATACCCAGGAAATAGAGATAGAGAAGAAGGGAAAGAGATAGAGAAGAAGGGAAACAGAGATAGAGAAGAAGGGAAACAGAGATAGAGAAGAAGGGAGAGAGAGACAGAGAAGAGACAGAGAAGAGAGACAGAAAGGCACTTTAAGGTCCCACCAAGGAGTGTAGAGTGAGATTGGTTGCTTTACGCCCTTATCAACACATTCAATATTGAGAGGGAGGCTACCCTTTGCGTGAGCGAAACTAACATTTACACAATTCATTAGCAAATAAGTTTTTAATCTGAAAATCTGTTAGTCATTTCCAAGTTTGTCTGTTCAGTTAATTCATTGATTCATTAATGACATCTAAGCATCTTCAACTATTACATATATAATGTGATATTTTAAGAAACATGGATGTCGTCAATGAATGTATCAATCTGTTTCTGCTTTCTTCTGTCTGTCTTGCCCCATGACCACATCTGTTCCCTCTGTCAACAACCCCTTCCTCCCCCACTTGTCCCTTCCATTATCAAATTTGAAGGTCACTTCATGACAAACAGCTGTCATAGCATCCTTCCTCATTCTTCCTGTCAGGAAAAAACGTCCAGGTAGTGATCAAGAATGTAAAAGAACTAGTTGTTGGACAGTGATTCACCCAGCTTGGACTGAGCTTGGGACATCATGTAAAACAATAATATCTTATCTCCTACATCACATCTCCTACCTCTAAAATCATATTTTCTCATAAGCTTTTTCTCAATTGTGTCTACACCCTACTCATGATGACGTGAAATCAGACCACCTTGTCTCCTCAGATGGATTTCCAAATAATAATAAAAAAAATTAGCACTACTAAAAATCAGTTCTGGCATTGAGCAGGAAGACCAAGACATGAAAAGGGAACGGAAGGATTTCAAGCTACTCTATGGTACAGGAATTCACAGGTGGCTTGTCCGAAACTGTGAGTGAGTGAGATTGGTTGCTTTATGCCCTGATCAACACATGTAATATGGTTATATCAAGGGCGGGAGAGCTGAGACGGAGGCAGTTTAAGGAAATTTTTAGGAAATAGAGATAGAGAAGAAGGGAGAGAGACAGAGAAAATAGGCAGAAAGGCAGTTTAAGATCTGACCCACGAAATAGGGATAGAGAAGCCGTCACAGAGGACCTTAAAAAAGTGCCTCTGCAATTAGTTAGCTACTGCAATCCAGAACGCACATCCTTTGTATGAAGAATGGTTTGCCACAGCACAATCAATTGTGCGAATTGTTATACAACAAAAGAATCGCGTAAGTTGAAAAAATCAAAGTATCAGACTTGATTAATAGACCCTCTAAGAATGAAATTGCATTATTGCCTCCCTAGATGTCACTGAACAAGCAGTGAGTGAGTGAGATTGTTTGCTTTAAGCCCTTATCAACACATTTAATATGGTTATATCACATATATACTGAATAAATGTCGTGCATTACTCTCTGAGAAAAATATTACCTAATTGTGTCCTATTCTTATGTTACCAGTGCAGTTGCAAGATTCAGCCCTGAATTTTGAAGTGTCTAAAAACAAATGTAAGTTTGGATGGCCCGTCTCATTGATATGTCAATGTAATTTATTGTGATTGCACGGGCTAGTTAGGTTTGTTACTTCATTAGATGATATTGATACTTCTACACATTAAATTCTTTGTATTCGGTATTTTTGTTATTATTTAGCAACTTTCTTTATTCTTTACTAGTACTAGCCATACCATACATTCTTGCATTATACAACACATTGCACCATACCACTAAAACGTATAATTTTTTCAGTGCTTAATTAAAGCCTTAACTAAAGCCGGGTGTTCTTCTCAAAATTTCAAATCAACAGAAAAAGTTTACGATGGCCACAGGGGAATGCTATATATACTGCTACACATTTATTACTAAATTATTATCTTGTTGGGTTCTCTATACCTCAATGTATTTGTTGATCCTCAGGGTGAGGAATCAAGGTCTTCAACCCACACACATTAAGCAATAAACATTGAATAGGAGAAATATTTCTGTCTTGATGTTCTTATTTCAGACATAGGATATTTAATTTAGTGTTTTTAAAGAACCGCCATGGGCTAGTCCCTGCACACAGACCACTCCCTTCACTTAAAATAATATCTCCTCTTTCCATCAATGTATAACACTTTGATATTATTGAAAAGTAAAATGGACAACAAGCCACTTTATTAATGAAGGATGCTGGAAAACCTGAATTTGAGTAACGGGGACAGCTAGCGGGTCAGCTGCTGACCTCCCTACCTATATATTTATTATTTGATCTTTTACTATAGTTAAAATGCCATGAAACCATACTCAATTTCGGTCCTGGGTAATGATTAAGTTTTGGTTTGGTTTGGTTTGGTTAGTTTCACCTCCGCTAATAGTAATTAAAAGTTAGCAGATATACTGTGGTTTTATTATTTTATTCTGTGAAATTCCCTATTTCATGAAACAGGGTTTAGCCTGACGAAGTCAGGCTTCATTTAGGTTACCTAAATTTTGTCGTACAATTTGGTTTCCCGTAGGAAATCAAGAATATTTTTGTTCCCAGATTCCCGGAAAATAATTAAGTGCCTGTTGCCTTCAACATGTTATGAATTGTTGCCTTCATTATCTCTATCGTTTTTTGACAACCCTCTATTCCACTTAGATAGGTTTTGCCTCAATGGTGAAACATGTATGTTGGGTAATGTAGCCTTAATTTGTTCGTCATTTTTGCAACCCTCAATTCCACTTAGATAAGTTTTGCCTCAATGGTGAAACATGTAAGGCACATTTCACAATTAAAACAAGGAATCAGCAGCAGGATTGTGACAGTTGAGATAGTCCTTCGACCTTGCAATGAAACAATAGTTTTTAATTCATTTTATTTGTCACTGGTCATAGGTAAGGTAATTTAACTGAAAGGAATGTCAACAGTATATAAAAGGTATATAAAATGCTATTTATTCCTGGTTCTTAAATTTTATTTATTTACTTAAACTAATGTTATTTACTTATGTCACACTGCACAGTTCAGGGCATGTCCCTGCGTGCATCAAAGTTGAGGGGTGCCACATAGATGCCAGTCGCTTTACAGTGTAAGATAGGGCACTGTCCCCCTCCCCCCATCTCCATTACCTGAGTGAAGGTAAATTCGTGGACGTTGTGGAAATTTACAGTGGAGACCGGATGGTCGGAGTCTATTTTCCTGCAGATTACAATGCTGACTGGTTTTGGTAATAGATTGTGGTACTGTTATATTATAGGTATTTTGTAGAGCTAAGTCTCAACAGATGCACTAGCCAAAGACAACATAATAACTCTGTAAATCATAGCAAACATAATACACTATTCAATTATGCATAATGGAACATTTGTACATTAGGAACAGCAGCCCAGATAATATAAAATATTCAAGTGCAGTGTAAAGTGAATTACTAATCATTACGACTATACTATCTTGGAGGTAGGTGGTGCACCAAATATAATATATCTCTCACATAAAGTCAATATAATTAATGTAAAAATGGTAATAAAATGGTAATAAAATGATTTAAGTTTGTATGCGTCCATCCTCCTTCAAAAGAAATAATTGCTTGTATGTCTTGTGCTGGGATCTGGATGTACAATGTAATTTTAGAAAAGGTGAGCGAGTTTTTAAATTACAGGTCAATCAATACATAATAATATATTTTTGGTAATAATCCAGTACTGAGATGAGGTGAACAAAGAACGGGATATTGCACTGCCAAGGAGACCTGTGCTGTCATGAGCGCAGGTGTGGGCAACTCTGTTGAATTCCTTTGCAGAGCTTAACAATCTTAATGGAGTGAAGCTAGTATCCTGGAATATCAGGAGTCTCTCCAAGCATTTTGATCAGGTGGAGTTATTAACCACAGGTACTGAGCTAGACAGAGTGAGTGAGATTGGTTGCTTTACGCCCTTATCAACACTTTGAAGTGTTATATCAAGGGAGGGAGAGCAGAGAGGGAGGCAGTTTAGGATCATACCCAGGAAATAGAGATAGAGAAGAAGGGAGAGAGAGACAGAGAAAAGAGACAGAAAGGCCCTTTAAGGTCTTACCCAGGACCAGGCACTTTAAGGTCTTACCCAGGACATTATTGCTTTTTCGGAAACCTGGCTTAATTCTTGTACCCATGATAATTCTATCCAACATCGCAATTATTATTGATTTAGGTCAGACAGAGTGGGCAAGAAGAGAGGAGGTGGACTCTGTATGTATATACAAAATAATCTAGTAGTAGATGCTGAGAAATATAGATACCTAAATGTCTCGGACAAAAACTTGGAAGTGCAAGTTATCCAAATTAGGAAAGGTTTGAATAAAACCTGCATAGCCTTGAATATCTATAGGCCGCCTAGCGGATGTACTAAAGCCCTCATTGACCGACTTCAACACATACTGTCCAACGTTAATTTAGCTCTTATGAGATATATCTCATGGGTGATTTTAACTTATGACTACAACAATGTTAAGAACTCTAAATCTACTGTCATCTGAGCTGAGAAATCTGTTAGATAATTGAGTAATGGTTGCTTAATACCATGACGACATCCATGTTTTCCACTATTGATCACCTCTATACTAACACTTTGCATGTCAGCTCTGCCGGTGTCATTGATATATGTGTATCAGATGATTTTCCAATTTTTATTGTACGGAAAAAGATCAGAAGCAGATACAACGTCGGGACCTTCTAGGTGAGGAATACAAAATTTTTAGATCAGAAGATGTTAAATAATATTTTGAAGGACCTCAACTGGGGTTCCTTTTTCAATAACCCTGATCCTGAGAAATGTTGGGAAATTCTTTTGGGGAGAATCACGCTTTAGGTGAGTGAGTGAGATTGGTTGCTTTAATCCACACTTTGAAGTGTTATATCAAGGGCGGGAGAGCTGAGAGGGAGGCAGTTTATGATCATACCCAGGAAATAGAGATAGAGAAGAAGGGAGAGAGAGACAGAGAAAAGAGACAGAAAGGCCCTTTAAGGTCTTACCCAGGACCAGAATCACGCTTTATCTTGACAAGATGTGCCCCCTAAAGGAATTCCGCAACGTTCGCATAAAGCCACCTTGGATGACCGAGGACTTGATTGCCCTAATGAATAAAAGGTGAGTGAGTGAGTGAGATTGGTGGCTTTCCGCCCTTATCAACACTTTGAAGTGTTATATCAAGGGCGGGAGAGCTGAGAGGGAGGCAGTTTATGATCATACCCAGGAAACAGAGATAGAGAAGAGTGAGTGAGTGAGATTGGTTGCTTTACGCCCTTATCAACACTTTGAAGTGTTATATCAAGGGCGGGAGAGCAGAGAGGGAGGCAGTTTATGATCATACCCAGGAAATAGAGATAGAGAAGAAGGGAGAGAGAGACAGAGAAAAGAGACAGAAAGGCCCTTTAAGGTCTTACCCAGGACCAGGCACTTTAAGGTCTTACCCAGGACCGAGATAGAGAAGGGAGAGAGACAGAAAAAAAGAGACCAAAAGGCACTTTGAATGAAAGGGACCGCCTCTTTAGAATTGCAAAAAAGGACAGTCATCTAGACATTTTACAACAGGCAAGACTCTTGAGAACTCAAGCAAATCGTGCCTGTCATAATGCTAAATCAAACTTCATGAATTCTAATCTAGAGTTCCATGATAAGAACCCGAAAAAGTACTGGGATTTCTTGAGGCCATTGATCAGTCCCTCCAAAGTCAAGATAAAAAAAAAATTAATTTAGAGGAGGATGGGCAAATGTTAGATCAATCCGAGGTCCCAGAGGCGTTTAATAAGTTTTTCTTGGGCATAGGTCCGAACCTTGCCAATAATATACCTCCTGTCAACACTCTAGGTCCTGAGAGCCTTAGAGGTCTACCCGACGTTGTACCTGTATTTAAGTTTGACCAACTATCCCCAGATGATGTCAGAAAGATTTTTTTGAAAATTGATGTCACAAAAAACTCTGGGATAGAATTCTTTCCATCTCATATTATGAAATCATGTTTATTAGCCCTTTTTCACCAATTCGCGCATGTCATCAATGTCTCACTCTTATTAGGTAAAGTTCAGCTCTGCATTTAAAGAAGCGAGAGTTACGCCCTTATTCAAAGCCGGTAATAGGATGTCCACCACAAATTATAGACCAATATCCTGCATCTTGATGCCTGCCAAGACTTTAGAAAAAGCAGTTCAGCTCCAACTTTCTTGACACTTTGAAGTGAACAATTTATATAGTGATATTCAATACAGCTTTCGATTGGAGTACTCAATTCAACAAGCTCAGACAGATTTTTTCAATAAGATATATACAAATTTAAATAGCAAATTGCAGAACAAGATGATTTTCGTTGATTTCAGCAAAGCTTTTGACACTGTTCACCACCAAATTCTTTTGAATTAGATCACTCAGTCACTCTCATATATTTTATTTTAAAGAAATAGGATTGCTACCATATATAATAAATCAGATATCTATGAATTTATTTGGCTAAAAGCTGGGTACGTCTAGCCTAGTGTGACATAGCCAGAGGGTCAGAGCACGGATAGAAGGTTACCTGATTATATTTATCGATGTAAATTCAGGCCTCAGTATCACTAATAACTTACACTAGACAGATAACAAATCTACGAGTTGCTACATTAATAAGCTATTAGTATTATTAGCGGTTCTATATAAGGATTAACCCCCAATCATGATATAATTAATACGACCTATAGTGTATGATTTAAAATATCATTGTGTATAATCATAGCAAATACCTAGAAAAATAGAAAAACATACTGACAAATTTCCGATCACAATAATCACATTTCCCCTAGTCAATACTGCCAAACCTCTCTGCAGTTGGGTGGGCTACATTGCGAGCCATGCTAGATGATTATGAGGTAATGACTCCACAATAAGATCTTTCATGCCTCTAAAATTTAGCCCCTTTGGTTGCATTCCCTTTCAGCTTTTGGTTTGGTTTGGTTTGGTTAGTTTCACCTCCGCTAATAGTAATTAAAAGTTAGCAGATGTACTGTGGTTTTATTATTTTATTCTGTGAAATTCCCTATTTCATGAAACAGGGTTTGGCCTGACGAAGTCAGGCTTCATTTAGGTTACCTAAATCAGCGCTCCTATTATTTTGTAATAGTGGTTTGATAACAATTATTATTTTAAAGTGTATATAATGCTGGTGTGATATAATAATACTATGAAAAGAAGTGAAATCAAGATGGCCGCTGAGTAGTAAGCTCATGTCAACGCTGCAGTAATTAACAGGTTTAATGCGGATTAATTAATTTTTTCCCACGCCAAAATATTGTAAATGAATACATGTACACCTGGTGATATTGGATTGCAAATCACATCTGATAATCACCCCACCAACTTCACACAGATCTAGCAGGAACATTACGCGCCTCCCACGCCCTAGGCCACTGATTAACAAAATGGCTGAATTGAGAAATCGCTTCGAAATCTTGCAAAAAGAAACCCTGGATGATCTTATTACTGAGGAAGGAATACTAGATACAGACCAACCTGCACTGGAAATACTAACCCAAGAGTTCCAAGAGGATGCACAAGATAATCACGAAGATATCTCACCCCCTGCATCCCCCCAAAACACAACAGTTATTGCCGATTCAGACATAGGGATGGAACTAGGTAAGCTAAGGGAGGCAATGGTCAACCATGACGGTCAGCTGAGAAATCTCCCAGACAAGTTTATAACCAGGGAAGTCCTGGATAACGAATTGCGCACTGCTAAACATATGATAACAGACCTCCAAAAGGAATTAATACGAATGGCAACTATGATCCAAAACAATCGTCATCTTATCAATAAGGTAAATGAGAAGGTTGAGGATAATTTTAACACAGCCCATCGTAATGAACTATGGCTAGAAAACCTACCACAGAATATCCACCCCAGGGATTTTATTGAGGACGTCTGCAGGACACACAGCATAACTTTTACGCAAAAAGATATTGACTGGCACAAAAGGGATAGAAACAACCAGCAACAAGTTAAGATCATCTTTACTAGATACTCCCTCAAGGAAGAAATCATCAAAAAAAGGGGTGCTATCCTTCACAACAAGGGAGTCCAAATCGCCGACATGGTTGGAACCTTAACTAAAAATAGAAGGAAAGGGGCCAACGTCGCAGCTGATCAGGCAAGGAAAATGGGAATCCCGTCAAAAATACATACAGATGGGCTAGTAATAAAAGGGAAAAAAGTGCCTCTGAAAAGTCTAGACACATTACCGATCCATCTACGTCCTAGCGCTATTAAAACACAGGATCTGGACCAAGGGATTTTCTTCCAATCACACCTAAGCCCCCTCTCTAACATGGCTCCCGCACCCCTATCACATAATGGTTATATCTATCTCACAGTTGAGCATGGATACCAGCACAACAAAGCCCTAGCCGCAGGTAACTTTACTATTGCTGAGAAAATCATGAACACAGAAGACCCATACGAGGCAAAGTCACTAGCTACTCAAATGAAACCTGATGGGTGGAATGATATGCGGGGAGAATTAATGACTGATTTACTACAAGCAAAGTTTGAGCAAAACCCAGCCTTAAGGTATGAGCTCATGACGACGGGAAACAAGCCTTTATATGAAGCCACAGAAGATAAACATTGGGGGATTGGTATACAGATGGATCAAATAAAAGATTACACAAATACCTGGAGTGGATCAAATGTTCTTGGAGAGTTACTGATGGACACAAGAGAACGACTGGGGCATGAAGCCATGTTTACATCCACACCTGACCTCCAAAGGTCACCACTTCCGGGTGAAAGGAAGCCAGAAGTCAAGGATGAGCCAGATGTGGGTCATGACCTACCACCAACCAATCAGGAAACGTCTGGAGACCAGTCCCAAGAAAGGGGAGGAGCATCAACCCAGGTGCAGGCAACCAATCATGTAACGAACATCAGGCAGCCAACCAATCCAGCAACGAACATTGGTCAGGCCCACAAGGTAGGCGGGCCCACAAATGAAGCTCCACCTAGCTCAAAGTATGCTGGGAATGAATGGGGCTCCCACTCTAACTTCCGGGGACCGAAGGTAGGGGCCAATGCTGAGCCACATACTGGAAAACAACAGCAAAAAGAAGGATTTAAGCCCACAGGGGACTCAAGTTGCCCTCAACCACGAAAATTAAACAATAGGACACATGGTCCAACTAACCAGAAAGTGTCCAACCATCCCAGGCACACAACTAGAGTTGGAGATCAACAACAAACACAGGGCCCCAACAATGCTCATGGCCACGCTCATGGCCACAACCCCATTCCTCCATATCCAACTAGGCAGCATCAGTACCAGCAACTATACTATAATCGCCCTATGGTAAATACTAATTCAAAATCTGGCACACTATTTGAATCTACACTAGATTACAACCACTGCCATAATACAAATCAGTACAACGATTTGCACTACCTAAAGCCTACTTTCCACTACGCAGCACCTCACTACGAAACAGCTCAGCTGCCCTACATTAATCAGGCTAATAGCTATGAATGTACCAAACGGGCGCCCATTGGAAATGTATGGCACTCGTCGTACCGATTTCCGCCACAGCAGCAAATCGAAACAAGACGAAATGATGACGCACACACCAGGCAATATAATATGCAGTGCAACCACCCAACAGCAACCAAGGACATCAACTTCAACAACTACTGGTCCTCCCCCGAGCGCAGCCTGCCCAGTTGGGAACCGACTCCCTCCTACCAGCTGGAAAACACTTATTATAGCAGATTCGAGGGGGGCCGGCTTAGAACTTAGTTTACCCCAAATCGGCCTCAGAAGTACCAATACAAGGGTACTCATATTCAAGGGAGCCGATCACCATGCTGCTCTACACAGAGCAAAAAATGACATCACACAGTTTAAAGCAGACCTAATTTTGTTCATAACGGGCATCTGTGAAGTTACAAAAAGGGACAAACTCAGCAAGATAACAACACTGAGGTATGATAACCCTACCACTGCCCTCAACAGTATTGCAGATAACATGGCCGATGTTTACGAGAAAACCAAAGGTCTATCACCAAAGTCGGTAGTCGCTTTTGCGCAGGTCATTGGTATTGACCTGCAAGTTTACAACAGGCAACCAAACCCGAACCTGCGCCAAGGTGAACTAAACTCACTGATCCTACGTCTAAATGACGAAATCACAACAATGAATCAGGCCAACTATGCCGTCACTCCCTGGCTGGCCACACACGTCCATCGAAGAAAGAGGAGCAAGGAATTTGCACATCGATACCACTTCCTACCGGATGGATGCCACTTAGCCCCCGAGGGCACCACAAACTGGACCAATAACATCGCAAGATGTATATGGGCAAACTACACCCTTAAGAAGGATCTTCGCCTATAGTCTCTTATATCACATGGGGAGAGAACAATCTGCGATATTTTTTGCAAATTGACAAATATCTCTCAACCATGGAAGCAGCTTATGCCAAAACAAACAATAGATAGCTCTGATTAACAGATAAACTGTGGCCTACGATACCTTTTGTAGACCAGCAACAGTGCTCTGATAAACAGATTGAATCTGGCCTACGATACATTTTGTAGACCAGCAAGCTAAAACCAAATGAATGTAATGCATGGTGTTAAGGATATGCTCACAACCATTGTTACACCCCACCTCCCAGACCAATTAAGGTATGTAAAACAGATGTAAATTATACTATCTATCAATCTATTGTGGTACCCAGACATCTGGGAATATAGAAATGAGCTGGAATGAATTATGAACTGGCAAGCAAAAATGGTGCTATCATTATTAATCAAAGTTGCGAATGATTTTTATGGAAATATCTCCTATAAAAACTGACAAATAAGTAAGGTGCTAACATTTGTACAAAGTTAATGTTTCATGGTAAATTAATTCATATAGTTTTATATTTTATGGTAAAAACGACAAGTAAAACTGGATGGTGCTAACTGACAGGTAAAACTAAACGGTGCTTGCTTTATTTATCAGAGTTGCTATAACTTCGAACTGACAAGTAAAACTAATTGGTGCTAGCATTCTTGATCAAAGTTGCCTATTCCTTCTTTTTCATGGATACATCTGTCAGAACACATTTTATGTAACATGATCCAACGCCAAATCCATCAAACTAACCCTGCCAACTAAAACCTATACACTTTATTCCACTTGCACTAAGATTCTTTGCACCCTGCGACCATTACTCTACATCTCACAGAGTGTAACAATACCTATTGTTATGTTCCACAACTATTGCTTACTAACCATAACTATCACTTACTAACCTGGGCACCTCAGGGCACAACGATACCTTTTGTTTGGCCCAGCAGGGGGTGCCTGTCACTAAATAACAAGGCCGCTGCGATACCTTTTGCAATGGCCCTCATTTTTATTTTTATATTTCCCCATCCTTCTCCAATTTTTCCTGTGAATCAAGCAGCGTTGACAGACAAATAGACTCAAGACAGCCCCATACTACAAGACAGATATGTTCTTCAACACAAATCTCATGTACCCTCAAATCACGACATCCACCCCGACTTGCCAATCAAAGCCACAGGGGAGAGGGCCAATAGTAAGGCCAATCTCTCACAACCCTACTGGGGTAAATTGGCAGAGCACTGGGTTTCACCCCCCTTGGGCATTGCATACACCTCAAATCCATAATCATCACACACCTAAGAGGCAAGCACATTATAAAATCAAAACAAGAAACAAAGGGAAAGCTAAACCCAAACATGAAACAATTGCACCTAAACAAACACATACAGACACAACCATTGCTACACCCAAGGACCTTGGTAAACGCAAAGGCATTTCCCTTGTTCACCACAATGTTAGAAGCATCACAGGATGCTGGGATGAATTCAACCTTGAGTATGCCCATTCCGGGGTGGGGGTCATAACGCTCTCTGAGACATGGCTCAAGGAGTCAATACCAGATAGTCTGATAACTCTCCAGGGCTATAATATAATAAGAGCAGACAGGACCTGTAAGCAAAATACTAGAAGCAAGAGAGGAGGGGGCCTAGCTGTATATGCCAGGCATGATCTGAATGTAAACGGATCAGTCCTTCAACACTTGAATACATGTAACAAAGATATTGAGACACAATGGGTGGTGCTAAAACACCCAAACCTAAAACAGATGCTCATAGGCAATTTATACAGGCCTCCCTCTGGAGACCCAAAGGTCTTCATTGAAACATTAACGCAAACTTTGCAACAAGTAAGCAACCTTGAGAAATACGAAATTATAATTCTAGGGGACATGAACATTGACCTATCAATTCCCTCATCCATAGGCACAGAGCTACAGAGCTGGGCCAGGGACCATACCCTAGAACAACTTATACACACCCCAACCCGCTGCACCAGCAACAAAAGCTCTTTACTAGACATTATCTTCTCAAATGCCAAGCATGTGACTGCATCTGGTGTCTGTAATGTCCACATAAGCGATCACCAGCCAGTCTTCATGTTAAAGAAAAAAGAAAAAATTAAAAGCCACAAACAGAAGATACTGGGTAGAACATACAGAGACTACACCAAGGACAAATTAAAAACACAGTTAGATCAATCAGACACATCCCAGATTCTTGGCTCTGACAACCCAAATAATGCATGGGCTCACCTCCACAAACTCATAATGAAGCATGTGGACACCCTATGCCCAAAGAAAACCCATAGAATCCCCACAAACTCACCACCATGGCTAACCAATGAAGTGATTGAGGTAATCAAAGACAGGGATTATTTCACTGATAAAGCCCTGAAAACTAAAAACCCAGATGACTGGTCGCTGGCCAAAGCAATCAAGACCAAGGCAAGGAAAGCCATTAGAAACGCTAAATCCAGCTTCATTACAGGCAACCTGGAAAGCAACAAAAGTGACCCCAAAAAATTCTGGCGCCTAGTTAATGAACTAATAGGTTCAAAAAAACAGAAATTCAAATTCACACTTGAAAAAGATGATGGAAGCGAAATCCCAGAGGCAGATACTGCGTCACAGATCAACCAATACTTTGCTAATATTGGGCCCAGACTTGCAAATGAAATCCAAAGCAAGCCCAGCCCTCATACCAATGCATTAACACAACCAGACGAAAAGACAGAAATGGAAGAACTGCAACCTATGCAAAAATTCGAAAAAGTAAGCAAAGAAACCATTATTAAGTTAGTTACACAAATTAACACCTCAAAATCATCCGGAATAGACGGCATAAACTCAATGGTTCTGAGGGACGCCCTATTGATACTCTCAGAAGAACTGACCCATATCATAAACCTATCCCTAGACAAAGGGATCTTCCCAGATGCCTGGAAAGAGGCCACTGTCACCCCACTACCAAAAATAACCAATCCCAAACACCCTAGTGACCTCAGACCTGTGGCCCTATTACCAGTCCCCGGTAAGCTACTAGAAAGAATTGTCCACAATCAAACCTATGACCACTTAGATGAACAAAACTACCTACACCCAGACCAATATGGTTTCAGGAAAGGGAAATCAACCCACCTAGCATTATGTAGTCTCTTAGATGACCTAGCCTCAAACCTAGACAACTCAAAATTCACAATAACAGTTTTTATCGATTTTAAGAAGGCGTTTGACACCTTAGATCACAATATCCTTCTGGGGAAACTAAAAAAAGCTGGTTTTCAACAAAACATACTAAACTGGTTTAACAGCTACCTGAAGAATAGAACACAACGAGTTTTTGCAAACGAACGCACTTCACAACCACTCAAACTAACAACAGGTGTTCCACAAGGATCCATCCTTGGTCCCTTACTATTTTTGTTGTACATTAATGATCTCCCTGATGCAACCCCCAATGTTAATGTACAGATGTATGCTGATGACACAATATTACACTTCTCAGACACCTGCCCCAAACGTGCGGAAAGCAAAATCCAAGATGCCCTTGATACGCTCAAGGATTATTGCGATTCAAACAAACTCACTGTCAACACCAGTAAGACCAAATGGATGTTTATCAGCAAGCGAGCCCCCAAACTAGATGCACACAAACCAAAATTAAAATTCAACAACAAAATGCTAAATGAAGTACCCAATTACACCTACCTAGGGACGGTACTCGATTCCAGATTAAACTGCCAAGCCCAGGTAAACAAGGTAATCAAAACTGTAAATTATAAAATCCACACCTTCTCAAAAATCAGAACCTACCTCAATAAGAAAACCAGCCTCCAAATCTATAAAACCATGATAATACCACATTTTGACTACAATTCATCCTTTTATCAATTTGCTACCCAACAGAACCGAGATAAGCTAGAAAGACTTCAGAACAGGGCTATTCGAATTATTTCGCATGCTGGGAAGTTTGACAGCGTGTCCGGAATAAGGTCATCCCTGGGGCTACTACCCCTACAAGACCGTAGAGACCACCTCATTCTGGGAATTATGCATAGCAGGTCCCAAGAACAACTCTCCCACAAGCCTGTTAACCCATCCCGGCGACAAACAAGGTCTTCCTCACAACGCAACTTTCCTCTGCCCAGACCAAAAACCGAGTCACTTAAGAGAGCCCCTAAGTACTATGGTGCCCAGGCATGGAATAAACTACCCCCAGACATAAAAAACATAGACAACCGCAAACATTTCAGTCACAAAATCAAATCACACACAACCTTACCCAAGGGGGAAACCCACAGAATTAAATGAACATCCCATGACCACAGGAACTCCCCAGGACTGAAAGCAATATGGCAGACGATTAAAACACACTGCTACGGACGGACAGAATAACTGATCCTATCATGTAGATTAACAACTATCATCTTTCCTTCTACACTAATTACTAATTACCTTTACTTATGCACCACTCCTTTCCTTCTATAGTAGTAGGACTGCACCTAACAGCCCCTGGCGGAAAATCATGGACAATGCTAAATAATAGCCCCCGTGAGCCTTGTATATCCTTATCACTTATGGCTGTATAAATATGTTAAATAAAAAAAAAAAAAAAAAAAAAAAAAAAAAAAATGTGAATGGTTAAATATGAAGAATTAGGTCTGCTAAAATATCATTAATAAAATGATTATTTGTGTAATTAATTGTATGTAATGTAATTTATATTTCAGGTCTTTCATGATTAATACGACCTATAGTGTATGATTTAAAATATCATTGTGTATAATCATAGCAAATCTTCTTCCACTATAGACCAGATCTATACCAATTCGAAATCAATAGCCCATGCTGGTACGATCAATAATAATACGAGCGATCATTTCCCTGTATTTGTTGTCAAAAAGAAGGACAGGAATAAGTATACTTATTCTTCTTTCACTGCCAGGAACTGGGCATCCTTGGATACAAAAATACTCAAGGAGATATTGAGAAATGAAGACTGGTCTTGATATTATGAATCAAGAGATGTTAATTTCTGCTGGGATTTTATGCAAAACAAAAAAAACCATTTCTTGGATAGAGTGAGTGAGTGAGTTTGGTTTGGTTTGGTTTGGTTAGTTTCACCTCCGCTAATAGTAATTAAAAGTTAGCAGATATACTGTGGTTTTATTATTTTATTCTGTGAAATTCCCTATTTCATGAAACAGGGTTTGGCCTGACGAAGTCAGGCTTCATTTAGGTTACCTAAATTTTGTCGTACAATTTGGTTTCCCGTAGGAAATCAAGAATATTTTTGTTCCCAGATTCCCGGAAAATACTCTGCAGTGTCATGTGATTTTGCAGGAATTTTATTCTGTTTCTCTTGGTTGCCTGACAATGTATTAAGAGATGCTCTACACTCAGTTGAGTGTTGCATGTCTGACATACAGGAGCCACTTCACCTTTTAGAAGGTGCCTGTGAGTCAGTTTGGTGTGACCGGTACGAAGTCGGGTCAGTATCACCTGTTCGGGTCTTGTCAGGTTATCATCTTTGAATTTTGGTGTGATTGATGGTGTGATTGCTCGCAGCTTGTTACTGTTAACACCATTCCATGTGCGCTGCCAGCTACGTTTGACATGTGCCTGCGCCACAGGTACAACGTCTGTGTATGGCATTTGGTCAGCCCCAACAGGGCGCCTCAATGCATTTTTGGCTGCAATGTCTGCTGCCTCATTTCCTTCTATTCCAATGTGGCTTGGCACCCAGCACAACACCACTTCTTTGTCCAGTCTTTTGTTTTCAGTGTATGTCTCTTGAATTGCTTGTATGATTGGGTTCTTAGGATAAAGGTTGGTCACAGCTTCTAGACATGGGTGTGAGTCTGAGAATATGATGAATTTCTTCATCTGTGAGACCTGTACCCATTCAAGTGCCTTAAGCAGTGCTTTTCCTTCAGCAGTGTAGATGCTGCTTTCCTTGTGGAGAGCCTTCTTCAAGTTCCCAAATGGTGTATGCACGGCAAATCCAACACGACTACCATCTTTGGAACCATCGGTGAAAATGGCTGTATGGCTTTCAAACTGTGTCCTGATTTCCCTGTATTGTTTTTCAAATACATGCACAGGAGTCTCAGTTTTCTTGTTTGTGTCAAGGTCCAGGATAACCAGGGGTAATTTTTGTTTCCATGGTGGAGTCTCTGGTGGTTTTTCAGTCATTACTCTTTTCATTGGTACACCAGCTTCTCGGAATAAAGACCTTGCTGTCACTGCCATTGGCTTGATGGCATTTGGCTTCTCCCGATACACAGTGTTCTTGTTGTCAAATATGAGTTTGTGGGCTGGATTTTTGGGGTTAGCTCTGACACGTATAGTGTATTGCAGTGTGAGCTTTTCCCGGCGAAACTCCAGAGGTGGTATACCAGCTTCAATATGAAGGCTTGGTGAAGGAGTTGTACGTAAGGCTCCAAGACAAAGTCTCAGTCCCTGGTTCTGAATGAGTTTGGTGGCTTTACGCCCTTATCAACACTTTGAAGTGTTATATCAAGGGCGGGAGAGCTGAGAGGGAGGCAATTTATGATCATACCCAGGAAATAGATATAAAGAAGAAGGGAGAGAGAGACAGAAAAAAGAGGTTTAAAAAGGTTAAAGAGAGGCCTCACTGGTATACTAAAGAGTTGGTGAGTTTATCGAAGGAGAGAGACAAAGCATTTAAACTAGCTAGACAGTCTAACAAAGTTGAAGATTGGAATCAAGCTAAGAAAATAAGAAATCAAATGAATTCAAAAATTCAAACTTTAAAGGCGAATCATCTTAGAGAAGAACTAGCCAAAAACCCTGGTGATAGTAAGCATTTCTGGGACACTATAAAACCTTTTCTAACCCCAGACAAAGTGAAAACAAAACAAATTATCAGCCTTATAGGCGATGATAATTCACTAAAAACTGGTTTGGAAGCAGCAGAAATGCAAAACAAATTTTTTTCTGAAATAGGTGACAAATTAGCTAGTAATATTGCACCGTTAGACGATAATGAAAAGGACCTTCTTAAAGAGTCTCATAAATGGTGATGAGCTCTTCTCCTTCGAGGAATTTAGCACCCAGGAAATCTCTGATTATATACGAAAATCGAAAACTAGTAAAGCATCGGGAATACCTTTTCTCCCGACCAGAGTTCTCAAACCATGTTTATTTGAGCTGGCGGAACAATTCACTTATTTATGTAATCTTACCTTAAACCAGAAGGAAATACCCAATGATTTTAAAACTGCTACGATAATCCCTCTTTATAAAAAAGGTTCCAAAAATAACCTGTCAAACTATCGACCAATAAGCTTAATTAAACTACCTGCGAAAATGCTAGAAAAGGCAATCCATGACCAATTATACAATATCATAGAATCGAAAAAATTATTATATAAATACCAATATGGTTTCAGAGCTGAACACTCAATAAATCAAGCTCACCACAGACTTTTTCATCAAATTTATAATAGTATTAATAATAAAGAGAAGACTGCCCTTGCTTTCCTGGATTTCAGGAAAGCATTTGATACGGTGGACCACGAGATCTTATTACATAAATTGGCTTCATTTCACTTAAATAATGACACCATATTATGGTTTGAGAATTATCTCAAAAATAGATTCCAATCAGTTAACATAAATAATTTTACTTCTGGTTTGAGAAGGGTGACTAGAGGTGTTCCTCAAGGAACTGGTCTGGGACCTTTAATGTTCCTCCTGTATATTAATGATTTATCGTCTGTTATTTCTAGTGAGTGAGTGAGTTTGGTTGCTTTACGCCCTTATCAACACTTTAAAGTGTTATATCAAGGGCGGGAGAGCAGAGAGGGAGGCAGTTTATGATCATACCCAGGAAATAGAGATAGAGAAGAAGGGAGAGAGACAGAGAAAAGAGACAGAAAGGCACTTTAAGGTCTTACCCAGGACCAGGCACTTTAAGGTCCATGTTATTTCTAGTGTTAACATTCAGCATATCGCGGATGATACCGTCCTTTATACTTTTCATACCTCCAGGCAAAAAGTAAATGAAGATTTGCAAAAAGACCTAGATAATGTCAGTCTATGGTGTAGGGAGAACAAAATTTCTATTAACATAGAAAAAAGTAATATCTTAGAAATACTTCCACTGAAGAATGAAGATCTAAATACTAAACATACCTTCACCCTTGGAAAAGAGAATATGAATTATACAAACTCATACACCTACCTGGGTCTGACTATTGACAATAATCTAACGTTTAAAGAACATTTAAACCAAAGAATATGTCAAGCATCAAATAGGTTAAAGGCTATAAAGAAAATTCAGAAATCCCTCTCTTCAATGAATATTATGACACTCTATAAAGTAGCAGTAAGGCCTATAATAGACTTTGGTGATTGCATTTACAATGTCGCACCAATAGCATTAATTAATAAGCTACAAACAATACAAAACTCT
The DNA here is from genome assembly GCA_942159475.1 of Sthenelais limicola. Taxonomy (NCBI): domain Eukaryota; kingdom Metazoa; phylum Annelida; class Polychaeta; order Phyllodocida; family Sigalionidae; genus Sthenelais; species Sthenelais limicola. The sequence continues at coordinate 2,566,961 of OW804094.1, read as the reverse complement.
TTCATAAGAGTTGCTTTCTGCCTGGATAAACGAGAAAATGTTGACAATAAACATGATGAACTTAATTTAGAGATGTTGGCCACAAGAAGGAAGCATCATGCGCTTCATATGGCATTTGAATTTAGTAACCAGGATGCTTTTGTAGATAAGAATTTAAACCTAAGGTCTCATAAAAATGGGAAATTATTGTTATTACCCCAACCTCATACAGAACGGGTAAAAAAATCGCTGATTTACCAGATTCCAAAACTCTGGAATGAAGCGATGAAACTCTACTTGAACTGTATTCAAAGCAGTTCCCATATAGGCTATATTATGTACACATATTGTTCTTAAATATATTGTCATCTTATCTTCGAAAATGCTAAATGAACATTGAATATCATCCTCCTTCCACTTGTAGGAAGACTTGGAAGACCTGGAATGTCCAGATAGTTGTGTCTGTACGAATTTATATGACTTTATTCCTTTTTCCGAGGAAATTGTAAATGTAATAACGGAAATAAAAATAATACATACATACATACATACATAGCAAATACCTAGAAAAATAGAAAAACATACTTACATACTGACCGTATTATAGCACGCCAATCGCCATGATGTAATACAGCCAATTGCCGTTGTATTACGGCCAAATGCCAGGTAAAGTACGGCCAATTGCAAACAATTGACTGAAAAGCCTCAAGACTGAACTTGTCTCATTGGGCAAATAGTTAAGATGAAAAAAGTGTCCATCAAGAGAGTTCAACATGTAGAGACCAGGTAAGTGACCAAAATGGAAGTTGCATATGACCGCTTGTTTCTACTGAGGTAAGGCTTTTTGTTTTGTTTAAATCAGTGGATAATGAACATGGGCCTTGCTGGGCCCCAACCCATTGCAATGCTGACCTGGTTTTTGATTCATCTATGCTTTAATTTTGGTGGATAGGGGAAGTGATGGTTGATGGTGATGGTTGTATAATGTCATGACGACATCCAAATGGAGTCATATTCATGGCAGTTAAGGTTCGTGAAATGAGATGAGTAAAGTGATTAATTCAAGAGTCCAGCTGTAAATAACATGAAAAATAGAATTAGAAATAACAAATAATGATAACAGAAAGGGGGCCTTATTTAGTAACATTGCAAGGAGAGTGAGTGAGATTGGTTGCTTTACGACAAAATTTAAAATGGTTAAATCAAGAGCGGGAGAATCAATGCAGAGGAAGGTAGCCCCACACCCTATGTTGGCCAGATGTTTCATAGGTGCAAGGCAGCCAAGAAAAACAGAAAGAAAGGGTCAACAAAATACTCAGAATTTTACCACAAGTTGGTGACAGATGGATGTCACCTATTTGAGGAAATTAAAGTTGATGTAGCAGCAAAAATAGCTGAGGCATACATCAAAGCTCAAGTGAGAGTGGACGAAAGGTACCCACTCTCCTATGTATACATATTGTGGTTAAAAGCTGAAATAAGATAATGAACAAAATAAGAAAAAAGAGCTGTTAATTGAATCTAGAAATTTAACATTGGTAGTTTGATGAAGAGGTGCGTTTCTATAGAATGGTCCCAACCCATCTCTCAAGCCAAGCCATGCCAAAATTATTGGGGAATTATAAATAGATGTGAGATAGACGTGTTTCTCCCCAGACCTATGTCCAACCTGGATTAACTTTATTTCTATAGAACATGGGTAAAAAGGGTTGGACAAGGTTTTTTCAGGAAAATTAAGATAGGCAAAATGAAGCCACAGAAGTTCAGTTCATTTCGCATGAAGCCACCTTGGATGACCGAGGACTTGATTGACCTAATGAATGAACGGTGAGTGAGTGAGTGAGATTGGTGGCTTTACGCCCTTATCAAAAAAAGTGTTATATCAAGGGCGGGAGAGCTGAGAGGGAGGCAGTTTACGATCATACTCAGGAAATAGATATAGATATAGATAAGAAGGTAGAGAGACAGAGAAAGAGACACAAAGGCACTTTACGGTCATACCCAGATATTATTGAATTAGAAAACATGTTAAGAATAAACCTGAACTTTACCCTAAGAGCTTCAAAACAAAAAAAACCAAGACATTGTGAACTATAAAGAACAAGCACCTCGGTAACTCTGGGGCAATCATAAGGTTATAATTTTAAGATAGTTTTGACAACTGAGATATGAAGCTTCACAGTTATATTTACAAGAATTTGATGGATATGTAAATTGCACCCAAACCTATTGAGAGGTCACTTTGAGTATTTTGTACTATCGCAATGTATTATATGCACTGAAGCATACTATATTGTATTATACACCTATATGTTAGACTGTAGTTAAACATATGACAATATAAATCGTCTGTACCTTGATTCCTCAATATTGATTCCATCAAATGTTGACACGAGTGGGATCGCTATGCCTATGCTATGGCCGACAACAGCAACAAACATCATCACAGAGATGCCCTTAAAAACGCTTAAAATCCCATTATCGAAAAGAAATAATTATTTAAAACTAGAAAGTATAACATGTATAGAAGCTATCCGATCAATGATTATTTTCAAAATTCTTCGAAACGTTCATAATTCAGAGTTTATTTCAATGATCTGGCCTGACGAGGGATATACGGTAGAAATCGATTAGCGCATGCGCGTCAAAATTTGCTCTTCTGGTTGGTTAGTTCATGAGTTTGCCACTGGCGGTCTCTCCTCTCAAGCGGCATTTTCAATGTTTTGACTTGTCAATTCCTATATGTGAGATCGACGTATGTATTCTAATGCCTTGACCCGAGTTTAAGACACCGTTTCTTTCATTGGATGAGCATAGGTGACTATATAAGAAGCAGAGGCATATGGATGTATTGGGTTGGTAGCAGTGGTGGGCTCTCCCAAGCACTTGAATTGAGTCACGAGAGGCCGAGAGGCCACCTCTCTGGGTGCCACTCAGGGGAGCTCTCTGGGCAGCACTTGGGATGACGAGGCAGCACTCGGGATGACGGGAGGAGGAAGAGGAGGAGGCGGAGGCGGAGGCGGAGGAGGAGGAGGCGCCAGATTGGATCTGGCGAATTTGAGCACGTAAATCGGGAGGTGAGGACGGCGGCAGCATGGGACTGGGCAGGCCAGCAAATGGCAGAATTGCCGGGACAAGGTCCGAAGGGCAAAGTGATAATAAGAGTTGAGGGTTAGGGTTACCTAACAAAAAATAGAAAAAAATGATTTAAAAAAATGGTTTAATCCTCAGATTTTATGGCTCTTTGTATATGGTTATATCGGGAGGGGAAAACGGACTCACCTGTGCTGACACGGTTAACCGGAAGAGACTACTGCTTAGCGACGGTCTAACACAAGAGCCCGCCACACTCAAAAGCTGCCTTTGCAGTCGGACAGTTCGTTGGATTTTTTCTCTGTTCATTATGCCTTTCTGTGGAGCTTGCCAACACACGATCATGCTCACCCTGGAGAAAAATCCTGCCGTTTTAAGAATAAGGCAATAGAAGCAGCAAAAATGGTGGCAGTTCTGAAGATCAATGGAAGTTATACCTTGATATCGAGCAACTTGGATCTGACGAGTTGGATGCCGAGGATACGCCGGTTACTGCCACTCCTTTGTCTACCAATCAGTCACTGTCCGCACTGGTACAAATGGTACACTCGCAGCAACAGACTTTAAATGCCATTGTCACGGCTCAGGCTGCTAGTAAGAAATCATCATAAACTGTCATCAATCGTTTGTCTTCAGAAAAGGGGAACTCTGCTTCTTCTTCGAGCTTGAAGTCACAATCGACCGGCCTGCAGCAAACTCCCGCCGGCTCTCTACTCCACCCTCTTCGGTCGGATTCCACGACGCCCTCGGAGCCCATGGCAGCCATCGCCTCGTCTATGTCACAGCTATCACTCAGCTTGGACCCTTCGGTATCACATCAACAAGGTATCCCTTTATGGCCTGAATATCAGTATTTGTGTAGGCCTATTAATAAAGGATCTCCGATCAAATCAGCTGACTCTTCCAAATTATCACTCAGCGAATTCTTTTAACGGCATGTCTTTAGTACTTGATCATCTCGCTTCTTCCAATGGGGATTGGAAAAGCTACCTAGCGCACTTTCAACTCTTGCTCAGTATTGCCATCGGCAGAACATACAAAGTTTCAGCATTTGCCGCCTATGATCGGGAAGTTATTGATAATTTTTTGAAGAATCCCGCTCAAGGGTTTGTGTCTAGGTCGCCATTGTCCATCGCTGCGCACTTTACATCGGCAGCAGAGGCGAAATCCAAGAATATTACATCAATCCCCATTTTTACTTATGAGTCACTCTAATAGTCTATGAAAGTTGTGAGGGGGACAAATCAGGGGAAAGTGTACACTAAGAACATTCATTGACTTAGGACGAAAGGACCAGGAGCTCTTCTCATTGCTAGGCCGGATGAAGACACAATCACAGCCACCATTCAAATCGTGTTCAGTAGCTTCCTGCTTTTTGGAATAATCTGGTTGAGCCTGATTGGACTTCTATATGGCCCTCTCCGCGTTGGGCATCGCCCTCGAGCTTGGTCTTGGACTCTTTACATATCGTCACTGCCACGTGTGTTACCGGTACCACAAAAACCCCGGACAAAACCCGTTCAGTCATGAACGGGGCCGAGAATAAATAGGCACCATCCTCAAACTGGTCAACCAATAGACACCAGACAAGATAGACAAACACCTACGACCATAATATACCCCGCTAACATGACAAGACTTGTCTCAATCCCTAAAATGAGTCCAAGACTTCAAGGGAACGATGTCATACGTCTTTCCACCGCCATACTTACCGCGGAAATGGTTGGTGGGACCGTGAAACCGTTACAACGCGGCAACTGGTGGAGAGAGTGGAAACTACTCGTTCCCGCGCTCGGCATCGTGTAAAATTACCCGTTTACTTACAGGAACATTAATATTCGCCTTGATTATATAATTCATATATAATCATATTTAATATTCATATAACCCTAGCCTCCAGCAACGAAGATCTATCTGCTAGTTACTCCCTACATGAACTCATTTAATCGATCTAAGGCATATATAGGCTTAATTATAGCTCGTAATTTATCATAATTACTGTATGACGATTGTTCAATATAGGTATAAGCCTATAGCGAGGCAATAGCAGTAGAGGATCCTACCCAAGGTACATTAAAAATCATATAACATCATGTAACATCATGTCACAGTGGAGGTAACAGGTCTCCAGGGGATATATATTTACATTGCAAAAGAGAGAAAATGTAGACAAAATGTACCCAAAATTTAAAATTCTAAACAATGAGAAAAGGACAAACCTACACACCCTTGAGGCAGCCTTTTACCTATCTCAGAATGTAGAAAATCTTGATCTGAGACGAATTTCGACAAGAAGTCATGCTCATTTTATAAAAATTCATTCCTCTACAAAGCCCTGTTACAATGGAATGGGCTACCAACTAGTGCCCACAAGGCAACTTCGAGGTATGAGTTTAAAAACCAGATTGAAAATATATTATAATATCTAGGATCGTATCCTAACAAACCTGATGATTCTTATATTGTATTGCCATACGGTACCATCTTACCAAGCAAACCTTGATTATTGAAGACCAAGTGTCTTTAATCTTTCTCGTCGTTTTCCTTATTTTTATTGTTATTATTATTTTATTATGTCTTATTTTATTTAATTTTTACCCCTATAAAATTTATATTTCAAAATTCTCGTGCGAGATGGTAACTTCTGGGAGAACTGGATCTAATCTAGATGACTGTATACCTATTTGTCTATTTTTTATATGTGCCTATTCTTATGTAATGTGACTTCGATAAATAAAGTAGTATCTTATCTTATCTTATCTTAGGGTCGCCCTAGTTATATTCCAACGATGTAAGAATTGTAAAAAGTATTTCTGTATTTGGTTGTATGTATGACCATATGAGACTTATAGCACTAGATCTTCCCAAATGAGAACATTCCTACACAGAAATCTTTGTGAATAAAATACTTTGAGAAATATCCAGGCTTATAATGTCAGGGTCAGGCTTATATTACTGAACAGGAAGGCCCAACCCAGCCAAAATTAGTCACGAAAATTAGGCAAAGGCAAATATTGAGAAATCCATATAGGCTTACTTTGACTCTATATATGTGAGTATGTGTTCCATGAAAATGAGTCATAAGTCGCAAAAATGATATTTTTCAAAGTGTTTGTTTTACAAAATCACTTCATTGAAATGTTCTGATTTTCGGATACCTTATCACTTGTATATAGATCTATCGATGTCTCAAATTTCAGGACAATGTATGTAATATATCCTTTCGTTTTAAAGGTCCTCATATGGACCATATTTAGTTACTTTACTGTTTACTACCCGGAAGAAATATGGCAAACTTCTTTTTTCCAAAATAAAAATATTAAAACTTAAAATCTAGAAAATACTTATTGGATTATTAGACTGTTTACTATCATTGGAATCGGCTTGATCTCATCTTTTCAAATACAATAGAACCTCAAAATCTACTTTTTGCGACTTATTACTCATTTCCCTAAAACACATCATTATCGTATCAGAAGAAATACATTTCGTTCATGTTTCTTCCCTCCTACCGCAATGTACTAAACGTACAAAGCCCATCGAAAGCTAATGTATTGTACCGCATCTTTACTATTTTCATTTTAATGTACAGGAAGGGAAACCTTCTTCCTATCTCATCTTTGATAATGTTCAAATAGCCTAAAGGTTCCAACCCAGTAATTGAGCCGAAACTGTATCTTGTTACATGTAAAATTAATATGTACTGATACAAACACCATTAGGGCCCATATAAAGTAGTGATATAGTAGATCTGGTGCTAGAAATAAATAATAGTAACAATGTTAAGATAAACAAGATTAACCCATGCAGGCCACTCTAGTTTGATAAGTTTACAACCCTTTTGTCAACACATCTTCTATGGTAACTTTCTTATCTTATGTTAAGCTGAACAATGTTTTTCGTTGTTTGTTTTAACATCTTTATTAATACCTATATATCCTGCCAACTTGGCTTCTACACTGCTAATATATGCCGCTAATAATAAGAAAAAATGGTTGTCTTTAGTACCACCAGGTGGCGCCACTATACGTGCCTATTTTTAACTGCTTTTTTTTTGTTCCATAAAAACATGTCCGATGGTATTTCACCTACATTTTCAATACGATTTAAAAAAAAATTCTAAGTATTCTCACAATAATTCAATACTTTCTTCAATGCCCGCTTCTAGAGTTCCCCAGAGCCTACTTTCCTCCTTATTAACCTTTTTAATGATAATGTGAATTGATTACAACTCTACATCTTGATTGTAATTGATATAAGGCATATTTGGTATTCATATTACCTCCATCTAACAATTTCTGCCTGTGGATATCTGTAGAAAAATCCAATTTATTACTCAAGAATTGAGATTTGTACATTCAATTCCCAATGATATATCTTTTGGGCTTATTACAAAATTGTTTCTCTTTCTACGTACAATCATTTTTATTGTCAGATCTATTCATTTGATTTGAAAATACTTCATTTGCCAAGTTATTATATAATATGAAGCAAGGTTGACAAATGGGTCAACATGACTAATTACAGGTCTTCCAGCATTTGGGTCAGATTTTCAGAAAATGTACAATTAGTAGATCAACACATTTAGTAAATTCTAATGAATTATAGACCGAAAAATTGTCAGCACTAGGTATATCTGAGTGTATTTGGTATTGCCTTGATTCAAACAATCCGTTTGGTTGTGTTAAACTATATTTTGAACCTTATTTTTTCCTTAAAATAATTAATGTGGTTTATTTAAGAGGATTAGTGACGATGAATTGTACATTTTCTGGTGCTTTCACCCATTTACCAAGAAAGGGGATAGTTGATCTAATCTAACAGAGGATAAAATATACGGTAAAATAAAATAGAATAGTTTGTTCAACTTACCCGATATACTCATGATATATACCTATAAGTCTTCGAAAATTGTACTTTCTACTTGTATAAGATATACGCTGCAGGTGTAGAATAAAGTTTAAATATCGTACACATATCAAGCAACACTTTCATGAAAAAATAATTGCAAGGATCCTTTCAACAATATCATGCTTCATAGCTTCTTGTAAATGTGGTGTGTTCCAGGAAAATGAGTCACAAGTCGCAAAATTGATATTCATCAAAGTGTTTTTTCCACAAGATCACTTTATTGAATTTCACTGATTTTTAGAGCGTTTAGCCCTTATAATCGTATAAATCTATGTAACAAATTTCAGGACATTGTATGAAATATATTCTAGCGTTTTGAAGGCCTTGAAGGTACTGAATGTATTTAGTTACTTTACTAGTAATTATCAATCCAGAAACATTGCAAAATGTTTTTCAAAAATAAAAATATCAAACATAAAATATAGAAACAAATTGTGAGGTTATTAGTGTTTACTATCATTGGAATCAGCTTGCTCTCCTCTTTTCAGATATGAAGTTATCTCTAAATCCATATTTTGCCACTTATTTTCCTCAGAAAAACTTCACAAATGATCTATACAAACCATACACATGATGGAAAAGATGATGCCTTGTTTCATTGAAATATGTAAAACACATGGCTATTGAGATCTGACCCAAATAATTCAGTTCAAACTGAGCTCTCGCCTTATAGGTTCATCCTTACAAGATCAATATTAAATATTCCATTCTGAACGTAACATGTTTTCTATAGCTTTAACACGGACATACAACTCCCATAACTCCATCTAATGAGGGGTCAAGACGGCGGACAGGCAAATAACAGCTATATACCCCACAGCAAACCTACACCTATATATTTGATATACCATTAGGTCTGGTTAGATTTGGTTATGGGGAACAGAATTTTGAACCTGATTTTTGTCTTCAATTTGTGTTATTTGAGAAGATTGGTGAAGACGAATTGTACATTTTCTGGCGATTTCACCCATATATATGTGAATAATCTTATTGTTTAAAGGACAACAATAGTTGAGAAAAGTTTCTGCACTTGATCGTCCAGTATAGTTCCTTCAATGATAAAAATTATAGACAAATTACTGTATAAGGATATTGTATTGCATTGTAGCAGTAATAATTGTGTTTCCGTGTAGTATATTTACGGAAATCACGGAAAAGGGACATTTTTCTAGTTAAAAATACCTTCTGCTAATAAAGGCAGGTCTTCCAGGTCACCCTAATATTCCTGTTACTGTCTACTGTTTGTTGATTGGGTTGATATCTGTGGCTGCTTTCCATAATTTGCAAAATTATGTGATGTGTTCCAGGGAAATGGGTCATAAGTTGCAAAAAATAGATTTTGAGATATCATTATATCTGAAAAGATGAGATGAAGCTGATTCCAATGATAGTAAACAGTCTAATGATCCAATAAGTATTTCCAGATTTTAAGTTTGGTATTTTCGTTTGTGAAAAAAATATTTCCAATATTTCTGGGGGTCAATAAACAGTATAGTAACTAAGTATACTCCATATGAGGACCTTTAAAACGAAAGGATATATGACATAGATTGTGCTAAAATTTGATACATCGATTGATATAGCTATAAGTGATGAACCCTCCACAAATTAGAACATTCCAATAATGTGATCTTGTGAAAAAAACACTTTGAAAAATATTAATTTTGCGACTTATGACTCATTTTCCTGAAACACATCACATATTATTATCACTACTACCACTTCTCCACCATTGATTCAAATTTGTCCAATCTTGTCTCCATGATATAATTGTCTTCGACCTCAGGAATTTCAGCGTCAGAAATCACAGGGATAACCCTAGAACATTTCAGTCCAGTTGGAGAACTATGCGTAACCTTACACTTTGTACAATATCTCGTCTTATTAACCATAATATCTGCAAAACATTCTTCACGGCCACATGGAGGTGACCGCTCAGTGCGACCCTTCAGATCAAAGTCGCTCTGGAACGTGTGGGTCAGGTTTTCAGAAAATGTACAATTGGCAGTTCTACACATTTAGGAAATACTGCTAAATTAGGCTGAAAAATGGTGAATATACATCTGAGTATATTTGGTATCGCATTGATTTATAATATCTGTTTTGCTATGTTAAACTGCATTTTGAAGCTCATTTCTGTCTTACATTTGAGTTAGTTGAGAAGACTAGTGAAGGTGAATTGTACATTTTTAGATTGATGTTATCATCAATCTAATTGAATTGGGGTGAGATCTGTCAATCATTGATAGCATCTTGGCTCCTCCCATCCTGGATATCAGTGTGAAGAATCTGTTGATTCTGATATCAGTAGATGGGATCAGAATCATGCTGGTAATGGCTGGGAGGGGGAGGGGATGGCGTTTAGGTGTGAATTAAAGTGTAGACCATGTGTGAATTAAAGTGGCAAGCTGAGAAATAAGATGCCTCATATGCAAAGTGTTAAAGGGACCAACAGAATTACATGGACTGACCAGTCATATATGGGATAAGGATTTCATGTGTTCTGTCTCCCCTTCCACCCCCTCCTACTATACCTCCCTCTCGAATTTTATATTTAACGTTATATTTTATGTATTTGGTTGTATGTATGACCATATGAGACTTATAGCACTAGATGTTCCCAAATGAGAACATTCCTACACAGAAATCTTTGTGAATAAAATACTTTGAGAAATATCCAGGCTTATAATGTCAGGGTCAGGCTTATATTACTGAACAGGAAGGCCCAACCCAGCCAAAATTAGTCACGAAAATTAGGCAAAGGCAAATATTGAGAAATCCATATAGGCTTACTTTGACTCTATATATGTGAGTATGTGTTCCATGAAAATGAGTCAGATATTACGGTTAATAAGACGAGATATTGTACAAAGTGTAAGGTTACTCATAGTTCTCCAACTGGACTGAAATGTTCTAGGGTTATCCCTGTGATTTCTGACGCTGAAATTCCTGAGGTCGAAGACAATATATCATGGAGACAAGATTGGACAAATTGGAATCAATGGTGGAGAAGTGGTAGTAGTGATAATAATATGTGATGTGTTTCAGGAAAATGAGTCATAAGTCGCAAAAATGATATTTTTCAAAGTGTTTATTTTACGAAATCACTTTATTGAAATGTTCTGATTTTCGGAGACCTTATCACTTGTATATAGATCTATCGATGTATCAAATTTCAGGACAATGTATGTAATATATCCTTTCGTTTTAAAGGTCCTCATATGGACCATATTTAGTTACTTTACTGTTTACTACCCGGAAGAAATATGGCAAACTTTTTTTTTCCAAAATAAAAATATTAAAACTTAAAATCTAGAAAATACTTATTGGATTATTAGACTGTTTACTATCATTGGAATCGGCTTGATCTCATCTTTTCAAATACAATGGAATCTCAAAATCTACTTTTTGCGATTTATGACTCATTTCCCTAAAACACATCACAATTATCGTATCAGAAGAAATACATTTCGTTCATGTTTCTTCCCTCTTACCGCAATGTACTAAACACGTACAAAGCCCATTGAAAGCTAATGTATCGTAGCGCATCTTTACTATTTCATTTTAATGTACAGGAAGGGAAACCTTCTTCCTATCTCATCTTTGATAATGTTCAAATAGCCTAAAGGTTCCAACCCAGTAATTGAGCCAAACTGTATCTTGTTACATGTAAAATTAATATGTACTGATACAAACACCATTAGGGCCCATATAAAGTAGTGATATAGTAGATCTGGTGCTAGAAATAAATAATAGTAACAATGTTAAGATAAGGCCCCCAAAAAAATAGGTGTGTTTCCGATTTATCTGGCTGAAAACTAGGTTGGGGGGGTAACTTTTTTTTTTTGTTATTTTTTTTTGTAATGGGAAATGTGCCTTTTGACAGTTCCAGGTTAGGAAAACCCGTTTTCCTGCTTTTATAAGCTTTTTTTGTCAAAAAATCCAAAAAAAGTAAGATATGATGGGGAAAAAATCAGGTAGGGTAAGGTTTTTCTAGGTAGGCGGGGTAAATTGGAAACACACCTATTTTTGGGGGGGCCTAAACAAGATTAACCCATGCATGCCACTCTAGTTTGATAAGTTTACAACCCTTTTGTCAACACATCTTCTATGGCAAAAAAATAACTTTCTTATCTCATGTTAAGCTGAACAATGTTTTTCGTTGTTTTTTTTAACATCTTTATTAATACCTATATATCCTGCCAACTTGGCTTCTACATTGCTAATGTATGCCACTAATAATAAGAAAAAATGGTTGTCTTCAGTACCACAAGGTGGCGCCACTATACGTGCCTATTTTTAACTGCTTTTTTTTTGTTCCATAAAAACATGTCCGATGGTATTTCACCTACATTTTCAATACGATTTCAAAAAAAAAATTCTATGTATTCTCACAATAATTCAATACTTTCTTCAATGTCCGCTTCTAGAGTTCCCCAGAGCCTACTTTCCTCCTTATTAACCTTTTTAATGATAATGTGAATTGATTACAACTCTACATCTTGATTGTAATTGATATATAGTAAGGCATATTTGGTATTCATATTACCTCCATCTAACAATTTCTGCCTGTGGATATCTGTAGAAAAATCCAATTTATTACTCAAGAATTGAGATTTGTACATTCAATTCCCAATGATATATCTTTTGGGCTTATTGCAAATTTGTTTCTCTTTCTACGTACAATCATTTTTATTGTCAGATCTATTCATTTGATTTGAAAATACTTCATTTGCCAAGTTATTATATAATATGAAGGAAGGTTGACAAATGGGTCAACGTTCATGACTAATTACAGGTCTTCCAGCATTTGGGTCAGATTTTCAGAAAATGTACAATTGGTAGATCAACACAAAATTTTAGTAAATTCTAATGAATTATAGACCGAAAAATTGTCAGCACTAGCTATATCTGAGTGTATTTGGTATTGCCTTGATTCAAACAATCCGTTTGGTTGTGTTAAACTGTATTTTGAACCTTATTTTTTCCTTAAATGTGGTTTATTTAAGAGGATTAGTGACGATGAATTGTACATTTTCTGGTGCTTTCACCCATTTACCAAGAAAGGGGATAGTTGATCTAATCTAACAGAGGATAACATATACGGTAAAATAAAATAGAATAGTTTGTTCAACTTACACGATATACTCATGATATATACCTATAAGTCTTGGAAAATTGTACTTTCTACTTGTATAAGATATACGCTGCAGGTGTAGAATAAAGTTTAAATATCGTACACATATCCAGAAAATTACCGCAGCAACACATTTATTTGTGGGAAGTAAATTGGTTATATTTCACCAGATCTGAACGCTTTTAGATTGTTTTTATATTTAAAGATAAAGGATCGTCCCATCCACCCACCCTTTCTCTACCCCTCCTACCTACAATATGCATTTGATTTAGTATCAAATAATGTAGCCTACACAACACCCAACGTGTTGAGTAGGCTACACCACCCACCCTATAAATAGCCTACATGATGTCAACAAGCCTGTGACTGTGAGCATGGCCGTGGGTGTTATGTAAGGGTGGCAGTGACTTGTAAGGGTAGTATGAAGGGTGGTTGAAGCTATGTAAACATGGCAGGAGTGAGTGACAACAGATAGAGGGTGCATGAATGTTTTCAAAATAGCATTGCTATACCATGAATGCAGTATTTTTTCCAGACAAAAAGGTAGCTAACTAAGTCAAGTTTCTCTCAGACGAATTACAGGTCGCCACTTAAAGGGAAAACGTTAAAAAGAAGGCCATAAGTATGGGTCGTGTCTATATGGGGAGTGGACGCTGATGGGTTGGGTGACGTCACAAATTGTTGATATAGGCTTATCCGCCCACAGAGGGCGGGTCGGTCACATCTCGTCCAGAAAGCATACCGCTGGATTGGGTTGTGTTGGGATCTGACTTTTAGGCTAGTTGCTTGTATAAATAAAGAAAAACAGTTGCCGACGAGGTCCCGTCCACGCACCCTACCACCTCCACCCCACCCCACCCCCACCCCTAGCGCTGCTAAGTGCGTAGGCACTTAGCAGCGGCCTATGCAGTGGCGCTAGCGGCGGTATTGGGAGACACCATTTTCGGTGCTTGTTGATATATTTCGCGGCAATGGCTGCCGATTCGAATCTTCCCAAGCGGATCTTTCGAGCTATACCTGACCCTATCATTGTATATAGACAATATTGTTCCAGTAATCACTGGCTAATATCGTTGCTTACTAATATACGGTAGGAGTGGGCGCAGAAAATAACCTCAATTAGCAAGTATTTGGTGGGCAGAGACAGCTATAAATGTCGTTCTAGGTATATAGGCGTTTAACCGTGATAACGGGTTCGACTGCTCTTTTTCTTCGGATTCTGCCATTGGCAAGCTTCTTACAGAAGCGGTAGTCGTGGGGAGTCAAGCAACACTTTTATGAAAAAATAATTGCAAGGATCCTTTCAACAATTTCATGCTTCATAGCTTCTTGTAAATGTGATGTGTTCCAGGAAAATGAGTCACAAGTCGCAAACTTGATATTTATCAAAGTGTTTTTTCCACAAGATCTCTTTATTGAATTTCACTGATTTTTAGAGCGTTTAGCCCTTATAATCGTATAAATCTATGTAACAAATTTCAGGACATTGTATGAAATATATTCTAGCGTTTTGAAGGCCTTGAAGGTACTGAATGTACTTAGTTACTTTACTGGTAATTATCAATCCAGAAACATTGCAAAATGTTTTTCAAAAATAAAAATATCAAACATAAAATATAGAAACAATTGTGAGGTTATTAGTGTTTACTATCATTGGAATCAGCTTGCTCTCCTCTTTTCAGATATGAAGTTATCTCTAAATCCATATTTTGCCACTTATTTTCCTAAGAAAAACTTCACAAATGATCTATACAAACCATACACATGATGGAAAAGATGATGCCTTAAATTGTTTCATTGCAACATGTAAAACACATGGCTATTGAGATCTGACCCAAATAAATCAGTTCAAACTGAGCTCTCGCCTTATAGTTTCATCCTTACAAGATCAATATTAAATATTCCATTCTGAACGTAACATGTTTTCTATAGCTTTAACACGGACATACAACTCCCATAACTCCATCTAATGAGGGGTCAAGACGGCGGACAGGCAAATACCAGCTATATACCCCACAGCAAACCTACACCTATATATTTGATATACCATTAGGTCTGGTTAGATTTGGTTATGGGGAACAGAATTTTGAACCTGATTTTTGTCTTCAATTTGTGTTATTTGAGAAGATTGGTGTAGACGAATTGTACATTTTCTGGCGATTTCACCCATATGTGAATAATCTTATTGTTTAAAGGACAACAATAGTTGAGAAAAGTTCCAGTATAGTTCCTTCAATGATAAAAATTATAGACAAATTACTGTATAAGGATATTGTATTGCATTGTAACAGTAATAATTGTGTTTCCGTGTAGTATATTTACGGAAATCACGGAAAAGGGACATTTTTCTAGTTAAAAATACCTTCTGCTAATAAAGGCAGGTCTTCCAGGTCACCCTAATATTCCTGTTACTGTCTACTGTTTGTTGATTGGGTTGATATCTGTGGCTGCTTTCCATAATTTGCAAAATTATGTGATGTGTTCCAGGGAAATGGGTCATAAGTTGCAAAAAATAGATTTTGAGATATCATTATATCTGAAAAGATGAGATGAAGCTGATTCCAATGATAGTAAACAGTCTAATGATCCAATAAGTATTTCCAGATTTTTAAGTTTGGTATTTTCGTTTGTGAAAAAAATATTTCCAATATTTCTGGGGGTCAATAAACAGTATAGTAACTAAGTATACTCCATATGAGGACCTTTAAAACGAAAGGATATATGACATAGATTGTGCTAAAATTTGATACATCGATTGATATAGCTATAAGTGATAAATACTCCCAAAATTAGAACATTCCAATTATGTGATCTTGTGAAAAAAACACTTTGAAAAATATTAATTTTGCGACTTATGACTCATTTTCCTGAAACACATCACATATTATTATCACTACTACCACTTCTCCACCATTGATTCCAATTTGTCCAATCTTGTCTCCATGATATATTGTCTTCGACCTCAGGAATTTCAGCGTCAGAAATCACAGGGATAACCCTAGAACATTTCAGTCCAGTTGGAGAACTATGTGTAACCTTACACTTTGTACAATATCTCGTCTTATTAACCATAATATCTGCAAAACATTCTTCACAGCCACATGGAGGTGACCGCTCAGTGCGACCCTTCAGATCAAAGTCGCTCTGGAACGTGTGGGTCAGGTTTTCAGAAAATGTACAATTGGCAGTTCTACACATTTAGGAAATACTGCTAAATTAGGCTGAAAAATGGTGAATAAACATCTGAGTATATTTGGTATCGCATTGATTTATAATAATCTGTTTTGCTATGTTAAACTGCATTTTGAAGCTCATTTCTGACTTACATTTGGGTTAGTTGAGAAGACTAGTGAAAGGTGAAGACGTACATTTTTTGAGAATTTGACCCGTATAGTGGTCGCCAAGGAGGTGGGCGTGGCAGTCACGTGCTTGTGCGACGTCACAATAGGCTCTGAAAACTCTCGATTTTTTTTATTGAAATTTGGCCATACAATTATATAGGTCAGATTTTGTGAAAATGTACAATTCACCTTCCCAAATTCTCTCAAATAATCCAAATCTAAAAGAAAAAATACGTTCAAAATGCAGTTTAACACGATGGAAGAGATAGTTTTATTCATCACGATGCCAAAATTACTCAGATATACAAAGCATTCATTATATAACAGTCTAATTTAGCAGAGGTTACCAAATTTGTAGAGCTTACAATTGTACATTTTCTCAAAATCTGACCCATATATGGTTACAAAAAAACGCCTGTCCACCACATGGATGTTTTCTTGCGTTGCCTATATTTTTCATTTACTCGATCTTAATCGAGTAATGACAAATGTATTCCTTGAGGGCTCAATTAGTTAAATATACATGATTATTATTACGATCAACAAAATTCTCGTGGGAATTGCACTATTGCACTAGTAATTGCACTATTGCACTATTGCACTAGTAATTGCACTATTAATCTCATTTGATCCAGATTGCCACTGTACCAAAAAGTAAAATCATAAAAATAGTCTAGAAAATGCCATGAATTCATTGAAAAAATTCGAGGAAATAAAATGTTGTTCTTCATGTTCTTCCATTCTACAGTAGGTCTAGCTCGGGGTCTAGCTAGGCTACTCATTCAGGACAAAGGAAAAGAAAAATAACAAGAACATATTTTGGGGTCGCTTTAGCTGGAAATGCAGCTTTAGGAACATAAGAATTAAAGAAATTAATTAATAATACTTGTAATTTCATGTAATTTCCGCGAAATAAATATTTGTAATTTCTGCGAACATCAGGGTGATATGTGTGGCTGGCGTCCAAGCTAAAGTGGTAGGTATACATTGAACTGCTATGTTGGATCACAGAGATCCTATTTTTGATACGGTCCCGTGATAGGTAGCGCGCAGCTTGTGCTACAGCTTCCGCTATTTTTGATACGCTCCCCTGCACGTGGTGATTTCGGGGTTGACATTTCTCTTTCTAGCTGTTTCTTGTAGATATTGCTGTATTTGCAGGCCAATCATGCCAATGGTTATTGTTATATATTTAGTGTTTCTGTGCCTGGGCATCATTGGTAACATCGGTTCCTCTTTTGATCATTTGTATGCAGCTTTTGAGGTCAACTCCTCCATTTTACTTCCTCTCGTTTGCAACTTTCTTTATAAGTTTAGGCTATAGCCCGGGCCCCTCACCCATCGTTTCTGTTTTGGGTTTTGGGAGCAAAGACAAACGATCAGGGCAGTTTACCCGTCCACTAGCTTCCACTTCTAGTATAAATACAGGGTAGGGAATACATTTTCGGGAACCGGGATTGGGGCCTTTTTTAGGCCAAATGCTCACACTTATTTCCTCCGTTTGTACCTTTCGGTGGAGT